>CM060592.1:10554915-10702415 GCA_030578255.1 Tiaroga cobitis
GTTTTTGAGCACGTTAAGGGCCCCAAAAGTGCGCTAAGAATCTCAAAAGTATCCAAAAAGAATATTAAAGTTTGATGCGTTGTCACGGCAACAGCATCTAAGATATCAACAATCCTTTCACAGGTCTACATCTGGCTTGTGTCTACATTATACACATCAAGTTTGAAGCAAATAGGGTAAAGCGTGTTGGATATATGGACCAAATTGTCTGACCCGTTCAAGGGGGCGCTGTCGAGCCCCCCTGCCACGCCCGGGTACCAGCTTCAGCCTGGCCCTGATGGCGGCGGGTTTTGTCCCGTGTGCAAAGTTTCAAGAGTTTTCGAGCACGTTAAGAACCCCAAAAGTGCCCGAAAGCATAAAAAAGCATGAAAAAGCTTAAAAAAAGGAATATTAATGTTTGATGCATTGCCATGGCAACAGTATCTAAGATATCAATAATCCTTTCACAGGTCTACATCTGGCGTGTGTCTACATTATGCACATGAAGTTTGAAGCAAATCGGGTAAAAATAAGAGGGTGATTTAAAAGCATTTTGAAAGTGACACACTTCCTGCTTCCAGTTGGTGGCGCTATAACTTTGACTCACAATAGTCACATCCATGTGATCGGGCTCTTACAACGAACACACTGCTGAAGTTTCATCAAGATTAGTTAATGTATGCAGTAGTTATAACACACTTCCTGTTTCACGTTTCTCGCCATAATTTCGTTTACTCGCCACGGCCAAACCGTTCGAGATATCAAAAATCCCCTGGCAATTTTTCATCCTCAGTGTCTTGACTTCATGCTGACCGAGTTTCGTGCCGTGTGTTTGAATTCTCTAGGAGGAGTATTTCACATTCCATTGCATGTGTTTTCCAAACAACCCTTAATAGCCGACTTCCTGTTGGGCTGGGGTAAAAAGTAAGAGCATGAAGTATATATGAACCGATGAGATCTATATGTGTACTGAGTTTCATATTATTACATGCAAGCGTGTTTGATTTATGGACCAAGTGTTCAAACCCCGTTCCAGGGGGCGCTGTCGAGCCCCCCTGCCACGCCCGGGTACCAGCTTCAGCCCGGCCCTGATGGCCGCGGGTTCTGAGATGTGTGCAAAGTTTCAAGAGTTTTCGAGCACGTTAAGGCCCCCAAAAGTGCCCAAAAGGTAGTAAAATAATAATAATAAATATATATATATATATATATATATATATATATATATATATATATATATATATATATATATATATATATATAAATATAGCTGCGAGCAGCGATTACGGGCCCAAGCCGGTGGCACCGCAACCCCGGTGCCTTTAGTTACCTAAAGGCACCGGAGTGGCGATGCCGCCGGCTTTGGCCCTTCATCGCTGCTCGCAGCTATATTTATATATATATATATATATATATATATATATATATATATATATATATATATATATATATATATATATATAAACAAGCCGGTGGCACCGCCACCCCGGTGCCTTTAGGGTTACTGTGCGTGACGGGCAATAACGTAACCCCGCTTTGACCTTTGAGAAGATGTGTGCTGTAGAGCTTGCATCAGTGTGGGCTCTGCAAAAGTGTGCATTGAGGGCACATATCAACCACAAAGTATGCGTGAGCAACCTTCTGAAACCTAAAATGAAAAATGAGACACCCTACGGTCTCATGGACTTAATGGACACATGAAATAAGTACACAAGTTTGACAGTTATATGAAGTGTGCCAAGACAGAATATTTGCCTGATCTGATTAGAAAAATAGTTTTTGTGTGTGTGTGTGTGTGTGAGGCGTGATTGAACAATGTAGACATAAAAACATACTCCGTCCTTTTGTTCATACAGGACATTATTCAAACTACAAAGTGTTTACTTATATTTGTGTACAATCGCAATAAAACACAACATTGTGCTTTTGCCAAACTGTAAACTACAACTGTCACCCAACCAAAATCTCTTACACACACACACACACACACACACACACACACACACATAGTTTAAAAGCAAAAAAATCTTTTGGACATTCATCATATTGCATTGGTTTTCATTTCTTGTTCTCGAACAGAGCCCTAATCTGTTTATTTTTTCAGTTACACATTCTACATTGATTAAAAAAGAAAAATCAAATGTGTTTTTATTTTATACATAAATAAATAATCTATCATTCAGATGAGAGTAAAGTTAGTGTTAGTTCAAATATTAAGGAAAACAAAAATATGATCTGAAATATCGCACATTCATTTAAAATTCATTCAGGTTCAATTACCAAACATACAAATCTCAATGTAATTTAAAGCAAACAATACATTTAAAATATATGGGTTGTATGCAATTTTTATATATAAAAAGATATATATCCAAAAATACAAAGCCTAAACTTTAACAAGGGTTAAACAATCACTGTAACAGACACAATCACACACACACACACACACACGCACACACACACACACACGTCAAATCACTTACATTTTAGATGCAATATTGACTTTTTTTCTGTTTCAGCAGTGAAAATAGTTCAACAAAGATCACAGCAGAACCATCGAGCATCTCACAGCAACGCGTTCTCATTACTGAATGATTCAGCATTTTGAACGAATCGGTTGACTCAAAGATTCAACGACCAATCCATAATCAGTCTCATTCATGAATGACTCAGCCGTTCGAACGAATCGTTTGAACGAATGAATCAATGACTCGCTCATTAAGACGGTCGCCTGGCGACACCTAATGACGGTTTAGGCAAGGCAAGGCAAGGCAAGGCAAGTTTATTTATATAGCACATTTCATACACAATGGTAATTCAAAGTGCTTTACATAGGAGGAAATAATTAAAACAGTTTAGAATAAAAAATAAAATAAAGTACAGTAAAAACAGTCGGACGAACATTGACACAGTGCTCATTCACTAAATGCATAGCTAAACAGATGTGTTTTGAGTCTGGATTTGAATGTGACTACTGTAGGAGCACATCTGATCTCCTCTGGAAGCTGGTTCCAGCTGCGGCTGGCATAATAGCTAAAAGCAGACTCTCCGTGCTTAGAGTGAACCCTTGGTATTTCTAACTGATGTGATCCTAATGATCTGAGTGATCTGTTGGGTTTATATTCAGTGAGCATATCTGCAATATATTGAGGTCCTAGCCCATTGAATGATTTATATACCAGTAATAATACTTTAAAATCAATCCTAAATGTAACTGGGAGCCAGTGTAAAGACCTGAGGACTGGTGTGATATGTTCAAATTTTCTGGTTCTGCTCAGAATCCTGGCAGCAGCGTTCTGTATGAGCTGCAACTGTCTTATGGTCTTTTTAGGAAGGCTAGTGAGGAGTCCATTACAATAATCCACCCTGCTGGTGATAAAAGCATGCACAAGTTTCTCTAAGTCTTGACTGGAAACAAAGCATCTAATTCTTGCAATATTTTTCAAATGATAGTATGCTGATTTAGTTATTGCTTTGACATGACTACTGAAACTAAGGTCTGACTCTAGAGACACACCAAGATTCCTGACTTGATTTTTAGTTGTTAGACCCCTAGCGTCAAGGTATGCATTTACCTTGAGAACTTCATCTTTGTTTCCAAACGCAATGACTTCAGTTTTGTCTTTGTTTAACTGAAGAAAGTTTTGGCACATCCAACCGTTTACTTCATCAATGCATTGGCACAGGGAGTCAATGGGGCTGTA
Source organism: Tiaroga cobitis (assembly GCA_030578255.1). Taxonomy (NCBI): domain Eukaryota; kingdom Metazoa; phylum Chordata; class Actinopteri; order Cypriniformes; family Leuciscidae; genus Tiaroga; species Tiaroga cobitis. Next base: position 10,558,596 of record CM060592.1, read on the forward strand.
GTCGTTAGGCGATAGGGCTAAGTAGAGCTGTGTGTCGTCTGCATAGCTGTGGTAAGAGATTCGGTTCTTTCTCATTATTTGGCTCATTGGGAGCATATACAGGTTGAACAGGAGTGGCGCAAGAATTGAGCCTTGAGGGACTCCGCATGTCATGGGAGTCCACTCAGACTTATGGTCTCCTATACTCACATAATAACCTCTCCCTTCTAAGTATGACCTGAACCATTTTAGGACTATCCCAGAAAGCCCCACCCAGTTTTCCAGCCTGTCAAGAAGTATGTTGTGATCGACAGTGTCAAATGCAGCACTGAGGTCGAGTAGTACCAGCACTGATAATTTGCCTGTATCAGTATTTAAGCGAATATCGTTTATTATCTTTATGAGAGCTGTCTCTGTGCTGTGATGCGATCGGAAACCAGATTGAAAATTGTCAAAGTATCCATTCAAGCTTAGGAATTTGTTCAGCTGATTGAAGACAACTTTTTCAATGATCTTGCCTATGAAAGGAAGATTTGAGATCGGTCTATAATTGCTTAAGATGGTCTTATCCAGATTGCTCTTTTTCAGGAGGGGCTTGACAACTGCAGTTTTCAGGGAGTTTGGAAAACTCCCAGAAAGAAGTGAGGCATTTACCACTTCTAGGAGATCTGCTTCTAAGCTGTTTAACACACTTTTAAAAAAAGATGTGGGAAGTGTGTCAAGGGCGCAGGTTGATGTTTTAAGGTGCTGTACGGTTTCTTCCAAAATTTTGCCATCAATTTCTTCGAAAACAGACATAGTAACTACTTTCTCAGGTAGTGGTCTGATCTGTTTGACCCCAGCGCAACTCAAGGATGAGCTGATCACCTTTCTGATATTATTGATTTTCTCAGAGAAGAAAGAAGCAAACTCACTGCACTTGATGTCTGAGAGCATTTCACTGGGAATCTGGCTTGGGGGGTTTGTCAGTCTCTCTACAGTAGCAAAAAGAGTGCGTGTGTTGTTTAAGTTGCTGTTTATAATATTCGAGAAGAAAGTCTGTCTAGCTTTGCCTAGTTCCATATTAAAAGCATGGATGCTGTCTTTGTAGATGTTATAATAGACTACAAGTTTTGTCTTCCGCCACATGCGCTCTGCTCTTCTGCATTGTCTTTTCATGTTTTGCACAGCTGTTGAGTTTCTCCAAGGTGCTTTTTGTCTACCACTCTTCCTGACTTTCACAGGAGCAATATCATCAATTACACTTTTAATTTTTGAGCTAAAAGATTCAAGGAGAAAATCAACAGAGTCAGCAGATATGCTTGGTTTTAAAGATATAGCCTTCATAAATAGGACACTAATGTTCTCATTTAAGCATCTCTTCTTGACAGACACAGATCTAGCTTCAATGGCAGGAGAGATCAGTATATCAAAGAAAATACAGAAATGATCAGACAGTGCTACATCCTTGATAACAATTGATGAGATGTTTAGACCCTTACTGATAAGTAAATCTAGAGTGTGTCCACGATTATGTGTGGGTCCATGTACATGCTGAGTCAGATCAAAAGTTTTGAAAACAGTTTTGATTTCTTTTGCCATATTGGTTTCTGCATTATCTATGTGAATGTTAAAATCTCCAGCAATGGCAAAACAGTCAAACTCAGAGGAAATTGTTGATAACAGTTCTGTAAATTCCTCAGCAAAAGCTGGAGAGTATTTTGGAGGCCTGTAAATAATGATAAGTAAAATACGTGGAGCGCCTTTTAACACAATACCCAGATATTCGAAAGACGAGTAATTCCCAAATGATATTTGCTTACATTGATAGACATCTTTAAAAAGAGCAGCTACGCCCCCGCCTCTCTTTACCGCTCTGCAAACACTCATAAAAGTAAAGTTAGGAGGGGATGTTTCATTTAGGACTGTTGCACTGCAGCTGTCTTCTAGCCAAGTTTCATTTAGAAACATAAAGTCCAGGTTGTATGTGGTTATTAAGTCGTTGACTAGAAGTGATTTATTTTTAAGTGAGCGGATGTTTAAAAGTGCTAACTTAACAGTCTTACTTTTTGTCCCCACAGCGATCTTAGTTTGCCGTGTGATAGGCACCAGATTAGATGGGTTTGCTGTATGGCTTTTGAAGGCCTTAGATTTTCTATCATGTAATTGAACAGCAATAGAGAAAGATACAGGCACACTGGGTTCCCGCTTGTTTTGTAAACATTTAAGAAAGTTACTGTTATCATAGCGGGTACCCGACATATATCACTGAGAGTTGGTATCAGTTGTTTTTGGTTCACCGCGAGCCGCTGGAGGATGGTGTGGGCCCTGGCGCTGTGGCAGAGGCCGAAGAGCTCTCACAGGAGGAGGAGGAGGGCGAGCTGGGCCCGCAGGCTTTGGTGGTTGTGGGGCCTGCCGTTTTTTGGTTGACATCTGGGGGCTTGCAGCAAAAGAGTGGGATAGTTTGGTTCCAGCATACACCAGTTGTTCCATTTTCTCTGAGAAGCACAGAAGTGGAGTTGCTGGAGAGAGAGATAACGTGTCTGGTGAGAGGGGCTGTTGTTCTGGTGTTATCGGAGGCTGTGATATGCTGTCCTGTATTCCCTGGCTGTTTTCCAGAAAGTCGTCCTTGGGTGCTGAATCTTCTAGCAGTTCTAATATGTCACAGTCTGTTTGTGGTGAGCTCTGTGGGCAGGGCTCAGCTGAGATTGTGTCCGTGAGCAGAGGTTGTTGTGGCTGAGTGGTGTTTTCATTGTCCTTGTGTGATGTGTCGGCTGCATGTCCATTCAGGTGCATAAGTGAAGTCCTGTGGTCATTCATACTGTGTCCAGGTGTGTGTGTGCCATTCAGGTTGAGTGGATTGGCACACACTGCAGAAGGATGATGGAGGGAGAAGTAGATATTGTCCTTTAGCACTCTTGAGCCAAGTTTGTTTGGGTGGAGCCCATCCTGTTGAAACAGTTGCCTCTGACTCCAGAAAAGATTGAAGTTGTCAATGAAGTTCACTCCTTTTATATTGCAGGTTTTTTGCAGCCATGTGTTAAGCCCAAGCAACCGTGAAAACCTGTTTGTTCCTCTTGCTGGGAGTGGTCCACTGATGAATGTCTGAACTTTCAGTCTTTTAAGTGTTTCAAAAAGTTCCTTGAAATCCTTCTTAAGGAGTTCTGACTGCTCTTTATGAATATCATTCTTCCCCACATGAACAATGAGTCGATTTGCAGTCTTATGTTTCATCAGAATGTTCTGAAGTTCCTTGTTTACATCAGAAGTCGTTGCTTGTGGAAGGCAGCATGTAGTTGTGTCCCTGCTAATAATGTTTCTGATTATCGAGTCACCCACTATCAGAGTCCTGGGCTCGGCTGCGCTCTGAGCTGAGTGCCGCTGTCTGCTCGACCTTGAGCGCCAGTTAGCATTAGTGTTAGCTACTGGCTTATTCATTCTGTGTTCGATCACATTCATTACATTCAGGGATTCCTCATTCATTAATACTTCAAATCTGTTCTCAAGATGTATAGGCGGTGGTAGGAGACCAGTGTTTGCAATCCTTGTCAGAGCCGTATCTGGGGTAGAGGATGCTACTGCGGCAATGTGTGATGCTTGTGACAATCTGATGTCTCGAGTGCCTTTGGGTCTCGCTCCCTGTTTGTGCCATCGATTTGTAAGTCGATCGGCTTGTTTCTCTACACTCAGTATAGCCTGTCGAGGAGCACTAGATTCATGGGACTCACCGGCTGTATGCTGAGGGCGTCCATGATGAAGCTCGATTGTGTGTTCCGTCTGGTTTGGTGGTCCCACAAGTAACTTTGTTTCAAGAACTGCAATCCTTTGTAAAAGTCTCTGGCAGTTAGTGCAGCAAGTAGATTCCAGAAGAGGCATTTTCTCTTATCCTTATGAATGTAGGGAGTTGTGTTTTCTCTTCCCCGGAATGTAAGCTTTCAGTGGGAGGCTGGTCGGAGAAAAGAATTCTGCTTTTTTCAAGCGTTTGAGCACTGTACTGAAGTTAAAATTAGGTGATAAAAGGAAATAAAATATAAAAATATAAACGATAGAGCAATAAAAAATATAAAAGCGATAGAGCAAAGCGCGGAGCAGTAAGCAAGAGCGTCCGAACAGTAGCTGAGCAGGAAGTGGAAGTTTAGTGATATGTTTAAAAGTACTTTAAACGATTCTTTCCAACGATTGTTAATTAACTCATATTTGAAACATAAGCTCTATATATATATATATATATATATATATATATATATATACACACACATATATATACACAAAAATAAAATAAACACATTTGAAGCGTGTTTGCTTACTAAATTGTGAGCTGAAAAGTTGCAGCAAATATCAGCAACAGGAGTCAAATTTCATTAATCACGAGAGTGAAGAGCTGACTGAAAAGATGATGACGGAATAGGCTATTTTATGTAAAAGCGCCTATTTAAGCGAATCTATCATTATACTCTTTTGTTGTGTTTTCCGTGAAAAATAATAGACTATTGAACTCACAATTCAAGCAATCGGCCCCCGATATTGCACTAAATTTAAAGTGACACTAAAAAGTATGCGGCTGCACATTCATAACGGTGCGCGTCCACGGCGATGAGCGAGCAGAACAGAGTGAACGTTTTTTAGTTCATTCCTACTTCCATAGGCATTCCCTCGAGCGCTCTGCACGCGCCACCATTATCAATGTCCGTGTGGACGTCCGCGATCGAACAGTGGAAACATTGGCTACTCCGTCATTTTATTCAAGAAGATCATTCAAACTGCAAAGTGTTTACTTATTTTTGGATACTCGCAATCAAACACAACATTGTGATTTTGTAAAATACATTCAAGAAATCCGCCCCCGAAATGGGGCTTCTTTTAAAATGAAACGAAAATGCTCACAGCTGCACGTCTTGTGGAGACGTCCGTTACTTTCGCTTTCAAGTTAGCGATTTTAAAGCCCCCAGCGGAGTCACGGTGGGAAAATATTCCCATAGTAGCATCAATTGGCCTACCTGATTTTGAACACAAGAGGGCAGTAAAGCACTATGAATGATTTTTATTTTTTTTATTTTTTTGGCTAAACAACCATTCTTGCTGTTTTTAAACTTAAACATAAATCTTAAATTGAAAAAAAAGGAATACAATGGGTTTAGTTCTAATATTAGTATAATTTTATAGAAAAATAAATGGTGTATAATTACATTTTAGAAAGATATGAGACATTTCCTGATTCTTTTTTTGACATAATCCCTCGCCATAGCAAAACCGTTTGAGATATTCAATATCCGTTCACAATTTAGCATCTTTAATGTATTTTCATCAAGTTGAAAAAGTTTTGTAACTGTAGATGAAACTAACCCCCCCCCCACACACACTTTTTTCACAAAAGGTGGCGCTACTGAGCCCCTGCACCACGCCCGTTTCTGAAACTTTGCACATGTCTACTGTCTAATAAATGTGATGTGTCTGTCGGGTTTCATGCAATTTCAAGTATGTTAAGAGTCTCAAAAGCATCAACAAAGAATAATAAAGTTTGATGCGTTGCCACGGCAACAGTATCTAAGATATCAATAATCCTTTCTCAGGTCTACATCTGCCGTGTGTCTACATTATACACATAAAGTTTGAAGCAAATTGGGTAAAAATAAGAGGGTGATTTCAAAGCCTTTAGGAAGTGACACACTTCCTGCTGCCAGTTGGTGGCGCTATAACTTTGACTCACAATAGTCACATCCATGTGATCGGCCTCTTACAGCGAACACACTGCTGAAGTTTCATCAAGATCAGTTAATGTATGCAGAAGTTATAACACACTTCCTGTTTCCTTTATTCGCCATAAATTAGTTTCCTCGCCACAGCCAAACCGTTCGAGATATCAAAAATCCCCTGGCAACTTTTCATCCTCAATGTCTTGACTTCATGCTGACCGAGTTTCGTGGCGATTGGTTGAATTCTCTAGGAGGAGTATATCGAATTCCAGGGGCATACGCTTCCAAACAAACCATAATAGCCGACTTCCTGTTGGGCTGGGGTAAAAAGTAAAAGTACAAAGGATATATGAATCGATGAGATCTATATGTGTACCGAGTTTCATATTATTACATTCAAGCGTGTTTGATTTATGGACCAAGTTTTCGGACCCCGTTCCAGGGGGCACTGTCGAGCCCCCCTGCCACGCCCGGGTACCAGCTTCAGCCCGGCCCTGATGGCCACGGGTTCTGACCCGTGTGCAAAGTTTCAAGAGTTTTTGAGCACGTTAAGGGCCCCCAAAGTGCGCTGAGAGTCTCAAAAGTATCCAAAAAGAATATTAAAGTTTGATGCGTTGTCACGGCAACAGCATCTAAGATATCAACAATCCTTTCACAGGTCTAAATCTGGCGTGTGTCTACATTATACACATCAAGTTTGAAGCAAATCGGGTAAAGCCTGTTTGATTTATGGACCAAGTTTTCGGACCCCATTCCAGGGGGCGCTGTCGAGCCCCCCTGCCACGCCCGGGTACCAGCTTCAGCCCGGCCCTGATGGCCGCGGTTTCTGACCCGTGTGCAAAGTTTCAAGAGTTTTTGAGCATGTTAAGGGCCCCAAAAGTGCGCTAAGAATCTCAAAAGTATCCAAAAAGAATATTAAAGTTTGATGCGTTGTCACGGCAACAGCATCTAAGATATCAACAATCCTTTCACAGGTCTACATCTGGCTTGTGTCTACATTATACACATCAAGTTTGAAGCAAATAGGGTAAAGCGTGTTGGATATATGGACCAAATTGTCTGACCCGTTCAAGGGGGCGCTGTCGAGCCCCCCTGCCACGCCCGGGTACCAGCTTCAGCCTGGCCCTGATGGCCGCGGGTTTTGTCCCGTGTGCAAAGTTTCAAGAGTTTTCGAGCACGTTAAGAACCCCAAAAGTGCCCGAAAGCATAAAAAAGCATGAAAAAGCTTAAAAAAAGGAATATTAATGTTTGATGCATTGCCATGGCAACAGTATCTAAGATATCAATAATCCTTTCACAGGTCTACATCTGGCGTGTGTCTACATTATGCACATGAAGTTTGAAGCAAATCGGGTAAAAATAAGAGGGTGATTTAAAAGCATTTTGAAAGTGACACACTTCCTGCTGCCAGTTGGTGGCGCTATAACTTTGACTCACAATAGTCACATCCATGTGATCGGGCTCTTACAACGAACACACTGCTGAAGTTTCATCAAGATTAGTTAATGTATGCAGTAGTTATAACACACTTCCTGTTTCACGTTTCTCGCCATAATTTCGTTTACTCGCCACGGCCAAACCGTTCGAGATATCAAAAATCCCCTGGCAATTTTTCATCCTCAGTGTCTTGACTTCATGCTGACCGAGTTTCGTGCCGTGTGTTTGAATTCTCTAGGAGGAGTATTTCACATTCCATTGCATGTGTTTTCCAAACAACCCTTAATAGCCGACTTCCTGTTGGGCTGGGGTAAAAAGTAAGAGCATGAAGTATATATGAACCGATGAGATCTATATGTGTACTGAGTTTCATATTATTACATGCAAGCGTGTTTGATTTATGGACCAAGTGTTCAAACCCCGTTCCAGGGGGCGCTGTCGAGCCCCCCTGCCACGCCCGGGTACCAGCTTCAGCCCGGCCCTGATGGCCACGGGTTCTGACCCGTGTGCAAAGTTTCAAGAGTTTTTGAGCACGTTAAGGGCCCCCAAAGTGCGCTGAGAGTCTCAAAAGTATCCAAAAAGAATATTAAAGTTTGATGCGTTGTCACGGCAACAGCATCTAAGATATCAACAATCCTTTCACAGGTCTAAATCTGGCGTGTGTCTACATTATACACATCAAGTTTGAAGCAAATCGGGTAAAGCCTGTTTGATTTATGGACCAAGTTTTCGGACCCCATTCCAGGGGGCGCTGTCGAGCCCCCCTGCCACGCCCGGGTACCAGCTTCAGCCCGGCCCTGATGGCCACGGGTTCTGACCCGTGTGCAAAGTTTCAAGAGTTTTTGAGCATGTTAAGGGCCCCAAAAGTGCGCTAAGAATCTCAAAAGTATCCAAAAAGAATATTAAAGTTTGATGCGTTGTCACGGCAACAGCATCTAAGATATCAACAATCCTTTCACAGGTCTACATCTGGCTTGTGTCTACATTATACACATCAAGTTTGAAGCAAATAGGGTAAAGCGTGTTGGATACATGGACCAAATTGTCTGACCCGTTCAAGGGGGCGCTGTCGAGCCCCCCTGCCACGCCCGGGTACCAGCTTCAGCCTGGCCCTGATGGCCGCGGGTTTTGTCCCGTGTGCAAAGTTTCAAGAGTTTTTGAGCACGTTAAGAACCCCAAAAGTGCCCGAAAGCATAAAAAAGCATGAAAAAGCTTAAAAAAAGGAATATTAATGTTTGATGCATTGCCATGGCAACAGTATCTAAGATATCAATAATCCTTTCACAGGTCTACATCTGGCGTGTGTCTACATTATGCACATGAAGTTTGAAGCAAATCGGGTAAAAATAAGAGGGTGATTTAAAAGCATTTTGAAAGTGACACACTTCCTGCTGCCAGTTGGTGGCGCTATAACTTTGACTCACAATAGTCACATCCATGTGATCGGGCTCTTACAACGAACACACTGCTGAAGTTTCATCAAGATTAGTTAATGTATGCAGTAGTTATAACACACTTCCTGTTTCACGTTTCTCGCCATAATTTCGTTTACTCGCCACGGCCAAACCGTTCGAGATATCAAAAATCCCCTGGCAATTTTTCATCCTCAGTGTCTTGACTTCATGCTGACCGAGTTTCGTGCCGTGTGTTTGAATTCTCTAGGAGGAGTATTTCACATTCCATTGCATGTGTTTTCCAAACAACCCTTAATAGCCGACTTCCTGTTGGGCTGGGGTAAAAAGTAAGAGCATGAAGTATATATGAACCGATGAGATCTATATGTGTACTGAGTTTCATATTATTACATGCAAGCGTGTTTGATTTATGGACCAAGTGTTCAAACCCCGTTCCAGGGGGCGCTGTCGAGCCCCCCTGCCACGCCCGGGTACCAGCTTCAGCCCGGCCCTGATGGCCGCGGGTTCTGAGATGTGTGCAAAGTTTCAAGAGTTTTCGAGCACGTTAAGGCCCCCAAAAGTGCCCAAAAGGTAGTAAAATAATAATAATAATAATAATAATAATAATAAATATAGCTGCGAGCAGCGATTACGGGCCCAAGCCGGTGGCACCGCAACCCCGGTATAATTACCTAAAGGCACCGGAGTGGCGGTGCCGCCGGCTTTGGCCCTTCATCGCTGCTCGCAGCTATATTTATATATATATATATATATATATATATATATATATATAAACAAGCCGGTGGCACCGCCACCCCGGTGCCTTTAGGGTTACTGTGCGTGACGGGCAATAACGTAACCCCGCTTTGACCTTTGAGAAGATGTGTGCTGTAGAGCTTGCATCAGTGTGGGCTCTGCAAAAGTGTGCATTGAGGGCACATATCAACCACAAAGTATGCGTGAGCAACCTTCTGAAACCTAAAATGAAAAATGAGACACCCTACGGTCTCATGGACTTAATGGACACATGAAATAAGTACACAAGTTTGAAAGTTATATGAAGTGTGCCAAGACAGAATATTTGCCTGATCTGATTAGAAAAATAGTTTTTGTGTGTGTGTGTGTGTGTGTGTGAGGCGTGATTGAACAATGTAGACATAAAAACATACTCCGTCCTTTTGTTCATACAGGACATTATTCAAACTACAAAGTGTTTACTTATATTTGTGTACAATCGCAATAAAACACAACATTGTGCTTTTGTCAAACTGTAAACTACAACTGTCACCCAACCAAAATCTCTTACACACACACACACACATAGTTTAAAAGCAAAAAAATCTTTTGGACATTCATCATATTGCATTGGTTTTCATTTCTTGTTCTCGAACAGAGCCCTAATCTGTTTATTTTTTCAGTTACACATTCTACATTGATTAAAAAAGAAAAATCAAATGTGTTTTTATTTTATACATAAATAAATAATCTAGCATTCAGATGAGAGTAAAGTTAGTGTTAGTTCAAATTTTAAGGAAAACAAAAATATGATCTGAAATATCGCACATTCATTTAAAATTCATTCAGGTTCAATTACCAAACATACAAATCTCAATGTAATTTAAAGCAAACAATACATTTAAAATATATGGGTTGTATGCAATTTTTTTATATATAAAAAGATATATATCCAAAAATACAAAGCCTAAACTTTAACAAGGGTTAAACAATCACTGTAACAGACACAATCACACACACACACACACGTCAAATCACTTACATTTTAGATGCAATATTGACTTTTTTTCTGTTTCAGCAGCGAAAATAGTTCAACAAAGATCACAGCAGAACCATCGAGCATCTCACAGCAACGCGTTCTCATTACTGAATGATTCAGCATTTTGAACAAATCGGTTGACTCAAAGATTCAACGACCAATCCATAATCTGTCTCATTCATGAATGACTCAGCCGTTCGAACGAATCGTTTGAACGAATGAATCAATGACTCGCTCATTAAGACGGTCGCCTGGCGACACCTAATGACGGTTTAGTGATATGTTTAAAAGTATCATTCTTTCCAACGATTGTTAATTAACTCATATTTGAAACATAAGCTATATATATATATATATATATATATATATATATATATATATATATACACACATATATATACACAAAAATAAAATAAACACATTTGAAGCGTGTTTGCTTACTAAATTGTGAGCTGAACGAAAGTTGCAGCAAATATCAGCAACAGGAGTCAAATTTCATTAATCACGAGAGTGAAGAGCTGACTGAAAAGATGATGACGGAATAGGCTATTTTATGTAAAAGCGCCTATTTAAGCGAATCTATCATTATACTCTTTTGTTGTTGTGTTTTCCGTGAAAAATAATAGACTATTGAACTCACAATTCAAGCACGCGCTCTGCACGCGCCACCATTATCAATGTCCGTGTGGACGTCCGCGATCGAACAGTGGAAACATTGGCTACTCCGTCATTTTATTCAAGAAGATCATTCAAACTGCAAAGTGTTTACTTATTTTTGGATACTCGCAATCAAACACAACATTGTGATTTTGTAAAATACATTCAAGAAATCCGCCCCCGAAATGGGGCTTCTTTTAAAATGAAACAAAAATGCTCACAGCTGCACGTCTTGTGGAGACGTCCGTTACTTTCGCTTTCAAGTTAGCGATTTTAAAGCCCCCAGCGGAGTCACGGTGGGAAAATATTCCCATAGTAGCATCAATTGGCCTACCTGATTTTGAACACAAGAGGGCAGTAAAGCACTATGAATGATTTTTATTTTTTTTATTTTTTTGGCTAAACAACCATTCTGGCTGTTTTTAAACTTAAACATAAATCTTAAATTGAAAAAAAGGAATACAATGGGTTTACTTCTAATATTAGTATAATTTTATAGAAAAATAAATGGTGTATAATTACATTTTAGAAAGATATGAGACATTTCCTGATTCTTTTTTTGACATAATCCCTCGCCATAGCAAAACCGTTTGAGATATTCAATATCCGTTCACAATTTAGCATCTTTAATGTATTTTCATCAAGTTGAAAAAGTTTTGTAACTGTAGATGAAACTAACCCCCCCCCCCACACACACTTTTGTCACAAAAGGTGGCGCTACTGAGCCCCTGCACCACGCCCGTTTCTGAAACTTTGCACATGTCTACTGGCTAATAAATGTGATCTGTCTGTCAAGTTTCATGCAATTTTAAGCAATTTCAGGCATGCTAAGAGTCTCAAAAGCATCCAAAAAGAATATTAAAGTTTGATGCGTTGCCATGGCAACAGTATCTAAGATATCAATAATCCTTTCACAGGTCTACATCTGCCGTGTATTTACATTATACACATCAAGTTTGAAGCAAATCGGGTAAAAATAAGAGGGTGATTTCAAAGTATTTTGAAAGTGACACACTTCCTGCTGCCAGTTGGTGGCGCTATAACTTTGACTCACAATAGTCACATCCATGTGATCGGCCTCTCACAGCGAACACACTGTTGAAGTTTCATCAAGATCAGTTAATGTATGCAGAAGTTATAACACACTTCCTGTTTCCATTATTCGCCATAAATTCGTTTCCTCGTCACGGCCAAACCGTTCGAGATATCAAAAATCCCCTGGCAATTTTTCATCCTCAATGTCTTGACATCATGCTGACCGAGTTTCGTTGCGATTGGTTGAATTCTCTAGGAGGAGTATATCGAATTCCAGGGGCATACGCTTCCAAACAAACCATAATAGCCGACTTCCTGTTGGGCTGGGGTAAAAAGTAAAAGTACAAAGGATATATAAACCGATGAGATCTATATGTGTACCGAGTTTCATATTATTACATGCAAGCGTGTTTGATTTATGGACCAAGTTTTCGGACCTCGTTCCAGGGGGCGCTGTCGAGCCTCCCTGCCACGCCCGGGTACCAGCTTCAGCCCGGCCCTGATGGCCGCGGGTTCTGACCCGTGTGCAAAGTTTCAAGAGTTTTCGTGCACGTTAAGGGCCCCCAAAGTGCGCTGAGAGTCTCAAAAGTATCCAAAAAGAATATTAAAGTTTGATGCGTTGTCACGGCAACAGCATCTAAGATATCAACAATCCTTTCACAGGTCTAAATCTGGCGTGTGTCTACATTATACACATCAAGTTTGAAGCAAATCGGGTAAAGCCTGTTTGATTTATGGACCAAGTTTTCGGACCCCATTCCAGGGGGCGCTGTCGAGCCCCCCTGCCACGCCCGGGTACCAGCTTCAGCCCGGCCCTGATGGCCGCGGTTTCTGACCCGTGTGCAAAGTTTCAAGAGTTTTTGAGCACGTTAAGGGCCCCAAAAGTGCGCTAAGAATCTCAAAAGTATCCAAAAAGAATATTAAAGTTTGATGCGTTGTCACGGCAACAGCATCTAAGATATCAACAATCCTTTCACAGGTCTACATCTGGCTTGTGTCTACATTATACACATCAAGTTTGAAGCAAATAGGGTAAAGCGTGTTGGATATATGGACCAAATTGTCTGACCCGTTCAAGGGGGCGCTGTCGAGCCCCCCTGCCACGCCCGGGTACCAGCTTCAGCCTGGCCCTGATGGCCGCGGGTTTTGTCCCGTGTGCAAAGTTTCAAGAGTTTTCGAGCACGTTAAGAACCCCAAAAGTGCCCGAAAGCATAAAAAAGCATGAAAAAGCTTAAAAAAAGGAATATTAATGTTTGATGCATTGCCATGGCAACAGTATCTAAGATATCAATAATCCTTTCACAGGTCTACATCTGGCGTGTGTCTACATTATGCACATGAAGTTTGAAGCAAATCGGGTAAAAATAAGAGGGTGATTTAAAAGCATTTTGAAAGTGACACACTTCCTGCTTCCAGTTGGTGGCGCTATAACTTTGACTCACAATAGTCACATCCATGTGATCGGGCTCTTACAACGAACACACTGCTGAAGTTTCATCAAGATTAGTTAATGTATGCAGTAGTTATAACACACTTCCTGTTTCACGTTTCTCGCCATAATTTCGTTTACTCGCCACGGCCAAACCGTTCGAGATATCAAAAATCCCCTGGCAATTTTTCATCCTCAGTGTCTTGACTTCATGCTGACCGAGTTTCGTGCCGTGTGTTTGAATTCTCTAGGAGGAGTATTTCACATTCCATTGCATGTGTTTTCCAAACAACCCTTAATAGCCGACTTCCTGTTGGGCTGGGGTAAAAAGTAAGAGCATGAAGTATATATGAACCGATGAGATCTATATGTGTACTGAGTTTCATATTATTACATGCAAGCGTGTTTGATTTATGGACCAAGTGTTCAAACCCCGTTCCAGGGGGCGCTGTCGAGCCCCCCTGCCACGCCCGGGTACCAGCTTCAGCCCGGCCCTGATGGCCGCGGGTTCTGAGATGTGTGCAAAGTTTCAAGAGTTTTCGAGCACGTTAAGGCCCCCAAAAGTGCCCAAAAGGTAGTAAAATAATAATAATAATAATAAATAAATATAGCTGCGAGCAGCGATTGCGGGCCCAAGCCGGTGGCACCGCAACCCCGGTGCCTTTAGTTACCTAAAGGCACCGGAGTGGCGGTTCCGCCGGCTTTGGCCCTTCATCGCTGCTCGCAGCTATATTTATATATATATATATATATATATATATATATATATATATATATATATATATATATATATATATATAAACAAGGCGGTGGCACTGCCACCCCGGTGCCTTTAGGGTTACTGTGCATGACGTGCAAAAACGTAACCCCGCTTTCACTGTCGCCCTACGGTCCCATGGATTTAACGGACACATGAAATAAGTACACAAGACCGAAAATTCATATGAAGTGTACCATTTTGGACAGGGCCTATGATCGTGAATCACAATAGCCACATATATGAGATCATTTAAATTTAGAATCATTTTTAATGTCATAGGACATACATGGGCAATATACGGCCCGGGGGCCGGATCCGGCCCGCATAGTGCTTCAATCCGGCCCCCGCGATGCGATCGCAATTTGGATGAAACATACGCCGAAATAAACATGCGTGACACAAAAGCGCTCTGAAAGCGGCACTAAAAGATGCTTTAAAACTTTCACAAAGACATCAAACAGAAAGCACAAAACCTTTCTTTAAAGTGAATTTCGTTTTGTATTAATTGTATCTTAATTTTAATCAATGTTTCATCAACCAATTGCCTGTATTTAATAAATAAGAAGTAAATATAGCAGACAATATAGAGATAATCACGAAACATTAATAACGAGATAATCACGCCAGCGCGTGAACTGGAGCTCGTCTCATAAATCAACCGAAACTCAGCATATAAAGTAGCCTACTTGCCTCACATGTCTACTTTTAAACTGAACAATTCAAATCGAAAGAAAACAGACTGCTCTCTGCTTATGTAATCCTTATGAAATGTGCATTTCTCTCTGGCGCGTTCACTAGGCTACTGAAGATCGCGAGTCAGCATCGTCAACTTCATCTTAGCCGACAATGACAAAGAAAACACTTATTTATTAATAAACAATTAAAATATCTCCTTGCTATATTTTACACTAGTCGCTAATGAATAAGTACTAGTACTTAATGGAATAGATACTAGTATCTAAAAAATAAGTACTAGTAGCATGAAAATAGAGACTAGTAGGTTAAAATGATTAAATGTTAAAACGGCTTGCCATATTGGCTCAGAGAGAGAGAGAGAAAATGACCTTTTAGATACTAGTACCTATTAATAGATACTAGTATTTATTCAATAAATACTAGTACTAAGTCATTAGATACTAGTACCTATTAAATAGATACCAGTACTTATTCATTAGCTACTAATACGCATTCAAAAGAATATCTAAAGAATAAGCACTAATATCTAAAGAATAGGCACTAGTACTAAAGAATAAGCACTAGTCGCTAATGAATAAGTACTAGTACTTAATGGAATAGATACTAGTATCTAAAAAATAAGTACTAGAAGCATGAAACAAATAGAGACTAGAAGGTTAAAATGATTAAATGTTAAAACGGCTTGCCATATTGGCTCAGAGAGAGAGAGAGAGAAAATGACCATATTTAAACCACCATATTCAACTTCCTCTTGGTCTGAGCTAATGACAGTTAATTAGAAAGTTGTCCGGCTTGATCTGAACAATATGCGTACTGAGTTTTATGATTGTAGGTAAAACTATAAAACTAACCCCCCCACTTTTGTCAAAAGGTGGCGCTACTGAGTCCCTGCACCACGCCCGTTTCTGAAACTTTGCACATGTCTACTGGCTAATAAATGTGATCTGTCTGTCGAGTTTCATGCAATTTTAAGCAATTTCAGGCATGCTAAGAGTCTCAAAAGCATCCAAAAAGAATATTAAAGTTTGATGCGTTGCCATGGCAACAGTATCTAAGACATCAATAATCCTTTCACAGGTCTACATCTGCCGTGTATTTACATTATACAGATGAAGTTTGAAGCAAATTGGGTTCAAATAAGAGGGTGATTTCACAGCATTTTGAAAGTGACACACTTCCTGCTGCCAGTTGGTGGCGCTATAACTTTGACTCACAATAGTCACATCCATGTGATCGTCCTCTTACAACGAACACACTGCTGAAGTTTCATTAAGATCAGTTAATGTATGCTGAAGTTATAACACACTTCCTGTTTCACGTTTCTCGCCATAATTTCGTTTCCTCGCCACGGCCAAACCGTTCGAGATATCAAAAATCCGCTGGCAATTTTTCATCCTCAATGTCTTGACTTCATGCTGACCGAGTTTCGTGGCATTTCTTTGAATTCTCTAGGAGAAGTACTTTAAATTCCATTGCATGCGTTTTACAAACAACCCTAAATAGCCGACTTCCTGTTGGGCTGGGGTAAAAAGTAAGAGCATGAAGTATATATGAACCGATGAGATCTATATGTGTACTGAGTTTCATATTCTTACATGCAAGCGTGTTTGATTTATGGACCAAGTTTTCGGACCCCGTTCCAGGGGGCGCTGTCGAGCCCCCCTGCCACGCCCGGGTACCATCTTCAGCCCGGCCCTGATGGCCGCGGGTTCTGACCCGTGTGCAAAGTTTCAAGAGTTTTCGTGCACGTTAAGAGCCCCAAAAGTGCCCGAATAGTCGTAAGAAAAATAAAAGAGAAAAAAAAAAAAAATAATCCTAAGGAAAACAATAGGGCCTTCGCCCTTTCAGGGCTTGGGCCCTAATAATCCTAAGGAAAACAATAGGGCCTTCGCCTTTTCAAGGCTTGGGCCCTAATAATAATAATAAAAAATAATCCTTAGGAAAACAATAGGGCCTTCGCCTTTTCAAGGCTTGGGCCCTAATAATAAATAATAATCCTTAGGAAAACAATAGGGCCTTCGCCTTTTCAAGGCTTGGGCCCTAATAATCCTAAGGAAAACAATAGGGCCTTCGCCTTTTCAAGGCTTGGGCCCTAATAATCCTAAGGAAAACAATAGGGCCTTCGCCTTTTCAAGGCTTGGGCCCTAATAATAATCCTAAGGAAAACAATAGGGCCTTCGCCTTTTCAAGGCTTGGGCCCTAATAATAAATAATAATCCTAAGGAAAACAATAGGGCCTTCGCCTTTTCAAGGCTTGGGCCCTAATAATAATAATAAGTCGGAAGAAGAATAATAATAATCCTAAGGAAAACAATAGGGCCTTCGCCTTTTCAAGGCTTGGGCCCTAATAATAATAATAATAATCCTTAGGAAAACAATAGGGCCTTCGCCTTTTCAAGGCTTGGGCCCTAATAAATAATAATCCTTAGGAAAACAATAGGGCCTTCGCCTTTTCAAGGCTTGGGCCCTAATAATAATAATAATAAAATATATATATATATATATATATATATATAAATATAGCTGCGAGCAGCGATTACGGGCCCAAGCCGGTGGCACCGCAACCCCGGTGCCTTTAATTACCTAAAGGCACCGGAGTGGCGGTGCCGCCGGCTTTGGCCCTTCATCGCTGCTCGCAGCTATATTTATATATATATATATATATATATATATATATATATATATATATATATATATATATATATATATATATATAAACAAGCCGGTGGCACCGCCACCCCGGTGCCTTTAGGGTTACTGTGCGTGACGGGCAATAACGTAACCCCGCTTTGACCTTTGAGAAGATGTGTGCTGTAGAGCTTGCATCAGTGTGGGCTCTGCAAAAGTGTGCATTGAGGGCACATATCAACCACAAAGTATGCGTGAGCAACCTTCTGAAACCTAAAATGAAAAATGAGACACCCTACGGTCTCATGGACTTAATGGACACATGAAATAAGTACACAAGTTTGAAAGTTATATGAAGTGTGCCAAGACAGAATATTTGCCTGATCTGATTAGAAAAATAGTTTTTGTGTGTGTGTGTGTGTGTGAGGCGTGATTGAACAATGTAGACATAAAAACATACTCCGTCCTTTTGTTCATACAGGACATTATTCAAACTACAAAGTGTTTACTTATATTTGTGTACAATCGCAATAAAACACAACATTGTGCTTTTGTCAAACTGTAAACTACAACTGTCACCCAACCAAAATCTCTTACACACACACACACACACACATAGTTTAAAAGCAAAAAAATCTTTTGGACATTCATCATATTGCATTGGTTTTCATTTCTTGTTCTCGAACAGAGCCCTAATCTGTTTATTTTTTCAGTTACACATTCTACATTGATTAAAAAAGAAAAATCAAATGTGCTTTTATTTTAGACATAAATAAATAATCTATCATTCAGATGAGAGTAAAGTTAGTGTTAGTTAAAATTTTAAGGAAAACAAAAATATGATCTGAAATATCGCACATTCATTTAAAATTCATTCAGGTTCAATTACCAAACATACAAATCTCAATGTAATTTAAAGCAAACAATACATTTAAAATATATGGGTTGTATGCAATTTTTTTATATATAAAAAGATATATATCCAAAAATACAAAGCCTAAACTTTAACAAGGGTTAAACAATCACTGTAACAGACACAATCACACACACACACACACACACACACACACACACACACACACACACACGTCAAATCACTTACATTTTAGATGCAATATTGACTTTTTTTCTGTTTCAGCAGCGAAAATAGTTCAACAAAGATCACAGCAGAACCATCGAGCATCTCACAGCAACGCGTTCTCATTACTGAATGATTCAGCATTTTGAACAAATCGGTTGACTCAAAGATTCAACGACCAATCCATAATCTGTCTCATTCATGAATGACTCAGCCGTTCGAACGAATCGTTTGAACGAATGAATCAATGACTCGCTCATTAAGACGGTCGCCTGGCGACACCTAATGACGGTTTAGTGATATGTTTAAAAGTATCATTCTTTCCAACGATTGTTAATTAACTCATATTTGAAACATAAGCTATATATATATATATATATATATATATATATATATATATATATATACACATATATACACAAAAATAAAATAAACACATTTGAAGCGTGTTTGCTTACTAAATTGTGAGCTGAACGAAAGTTGCAGCAAATATCAGCAACAGGAGTCAAATTTCATTAATCACGAGAGTGAAGAGCTGACTGAAAAGATGATGACGGAATAGGCATTTTATGTAAAAGCGCCTATTTAAGCGAATCTATCATTATACTCTTTTGTTGTTGTGTTTTCCGTGAAAAATAATAGACTATTGAACTCACAATTCAAGCACGCGCTCTGCACGCGCCACCATTATCAATGTCCGTGTGGACGTCCGCGATCGAACAGTGGAAACATTGGCTACTCCGTCATTTTATTCAAGAAGATCATTCAAACTGCAAAGTGTTTACTTATTTTTGGATACTCGCAATCAAACACAACATTGTGATTTTGTAAAATACATTCAAGAAATCCGCCCCCGAAATGGGGCTTCTTTTAAAATGAAACGAAAATGCTTACAGCTGCACGTCTTGTGGAGACGTCCGTTACTTTCGCTTTCAAGTTAGCGATTTTAAAGCCCCCAGCGGAGTCACGGTGGGAAAATATTCCCATAGTAGCATCAATTGGCCTACCTGATTTTGAACACAAGAGGGCAGTAAAGCACTATGAATGATTTTTATTTTTTTTTATTTTTTTGGCTAAACAACCATTCTGGCTGTTTTTAAACTTAAACATAAATCTTAAATTGAAAAAAAGGAATACAATGGGTTTACTTCTAATATTAGTATAATTTTATAGAAAAATAAATGGTGTATAATTACATTTTAGAAAGATATGAGACATTTCCTGATTCTTTTTTTGACATAATCCCTCGCCATAGCAAAACCGTTTGAGATATTCAATATCCGTTCACAATTTAGCATCTTTAATGTATTTTCATCAAGTTGAAAAAGTTTTGTAACTGTAGATGAAACTAACCCCCCCCCCCCCACACACACTTTTGCCACAAAAGGTGGCGCTACTGAGCCCCTGCACCACGCCCGTTTCTGAAACTTTGCACATGTCTACTGGCTAATAAATGTGATCTGTCTGTCAAGTTTCATGCAATTTTAAGCAATTTCAGGCATGCTAAGAGTCTCAAAAGCATCCAAAAAGAATATTAAAGTTTGATGCGTTGCCATGGCAACAGTATCTAAGATATCAATAATCCTTTCACAGGTCTACATCTGCCGTGTATTTACATTATACACATCAAGTTTGAAGCAAATCGGGTAAAAATAAGAGGGTGATTTCAAAGTATTTTGAAAGTGACACACTTCATGCTGCCAGTTGGTGGCGCTATAACTTTGACTCACAATAGTCACATCCATGTGATCGGCCTCTCACAGCGAACACACTGTTGAAGTTTCATCAAGATCAGTTAATGTATGCAGAAGTTATAACACACTTCCTGTTTCCATTATTCGCCATAAATTCGTTTCCTCGTCACGGCCAAACCGTTCGAGATATCAGAAATCCCCTGGCAATTTTTCATCCTCAATGTCTTGACATCATGCTGACCGAGTTTCGTTGCGATTGGTTGAATTCTCTAGGAGGAGTATATCGAATTCCAGGGGCATACGCTTCCAAACAAACCATAATAGCCGACTTCCTGTTGGGCTGGGGTAAAAAGTAAAAGTACAAAGGATATATGAATCGATGAGATCTATATGTGTACCGAGTTTCATATTATTACATTCAAGCGTGTTTGATTTATGGACCAAGTTTTCGGACCCCGTTCCAGGGGGCACTGTCGAGCCCCCCTGCCACGCCCGGGTACCAGCTTCAGCCCGGCCCTGATGGCCACGGGTTCTGACCCGTGTGCAAAGTTTCAAGAGTTTTTGAGCACGTTAAGGGCCCCCAAAGTGCGCTGAGAGTCTCAAAAGTATCCAAAAAGAATATTAAAGTTTGATGCGTTGTCACGGCAACAGCATCTAAGATATCAACAATCCTTTCACAGGTCTAAATCTGGCGTGTGTCTACATTATACACATCAAGTTTGAAGCAAATCGGGTAAAGCCTGTTTGATTTATGGACCAAGTTTTCGGACCCCATTCCAGGGGGCGCTGTCGAGCCCCCCTGCCACGCCCGGGTACCAGCTTCAGCCCGGCCCTGATGGCCGCGGTTTCTGACCCGTGTGCAAAGTTTCAAGAGTTTTTGAGCATGTTAAGGGCCCCAAAAGTGCGCTAAGAATCTCAAAAGTATCCAAAAAGAATATTAAAGTTTGATGCGTTGTCACGGCAACAGCATCTAAGATATCAACAATCCTTTCACAGGTCTACATCTGGCTTGTGTCTACATTATACACATCAAGTTTGAAGCAAATAGGGTAAAGCGTGTTGGATATATGGACCAAATTGTCTGACCCGTTCAAGGGGGCGCTGTCGAGCCCCCCTGCCACGCCCGGGTACCAGCTTCAGCCTGGCCCTGATGGCCGCGGGTTTTGTCCCGTGTGCAAAGTTTCAAGAGTTTTTGAGCACGTTAAGAACCCCAAAAGTGCCCGAAAGCATAAAAAAGCATGAAAAAGCTTAAAAAAAGGAATATTAATGTTTGATGCATTGCCATGGCAACAGTATCTAAGATATCAATAATCCTTTCACAGGTCTACATCTGGCGTGTGTCTACATTATGCACATGAAGTTTGAAGCAAATCGGGTAAAAATAAGAGGGTGATTTAAAAGCATTTTGAAAGTGACACACTTCCTGCTTCCAGTTGGTGGCGCTATAACTTTGACTCACAATAGTCACATCCATGTGATCGGGCTCTTACAACGAACACACTGCTGAAGTTTCATCAAGATTAGTTAATGTATGCAGTAGTTATAACACACTTCCTGTTTCACGTTTCTCGCCATAATTTCGTTTACTCGCCACGGCCAAACCGTTCGAGATATCAAAAATCCCCTGGCAATTTTTCATCCTCAGTGTCTTGACTTCATGCTGACCGAGTTTCGTGCCGTGTGTTTGAATTCTCTAGGAGGAGTATTTCACATTCCATTGCATGTGTTTTCCAAACAACCCTTAATAGCCGACTTCCTGTTGGGCTGGGGTAAAAAGTAAGAGCATGAAGTATATATGAACCGATGAGATCTATATGTGTACTGAGTTTCATATTATTACATGCAAGCGTGTTTGATTTATGGACCAAGTGTTCAAACCCCGTTCCAGGGGGCGCTGTCGAGCCCCCCTGCCACGCCCGGGTACCAGCTTCAGCCCGGCCCTGATGGCCGCGGGTTCTGAGATGTGTGCAAAGTTTCAAGAGTTTTCGAGCACGTTAAGGCCCCCAAAAGTGCCCAAAAGGTAGTAAAATAATAATAATAATAATAATAATAATAATAAAATATATATATATAAATATAGCTGCGAGCAGCGATTACGGGCCCAAGCCGGTGGCACCGCACCCCTGGTTCCTTTAGTTACCTAAAGGCACCGGGGTGGCGGTGCCGCCGGCTTTGGCCCTTCATCGCTGCTCGCAGCTATATTATATATATATATATATATATATATATATATATATATATATATATATATATATATATATATATATATATATATATATATAAAAATTATATATATATATATAAAAAATACATATATATATATATATATTTTTTTTTTTTTATATACATACATATATATATATATATATATATATATATATATATATATATATATATATATATATATATATATATATATATATATATATCTCACTTGCCTTACCTGAGAACAATGAAAACAATAAAAAAAACTAGGGAATCACTAAACCGAGAGAATTATTCTGTTTTGATGATACACTCAAAATATTACACAAGCAATTCTTTAAATTTAATGATATTCAGAACAGAACAAGAATTCAAAAAAACTATAATTAAGAATTAACCGAAATAATTGAAAGCGAAAGTGAAAGTAAGTGGTGTTTGGCTCACGTAACTCTCTCATTAGAATCAAAGTGTTTCAACATTTGCGATGTATTTGGATGCTAAACTATTCTTTATTATGGGCTTTGTACTTCACTCAGGTTTCAATATGTGTGTGTGTGTGTGTGTGTGTGTGTGTGTGAGGTGCGGGTGCGATTGAACTGTTACACATAAAAACATACTCCGTCCAATAAAACACAACAAAGTGCTTTTTTCAAACTATAAACTCTTGTCAAACTGTAACCTACAACTGTCACCAAACTAAAATCACACGCACACACTGTCTAAAAGCAAAAAATATTTATCCAACCCCATTTAAAACAGTCTGTGGGTGCCATCTTTTGGACATTCACCACATCGCATTGATTTTCATTTATTGTCCTCAGAGCCCTAATCTGTTTATTTTTCAATTACACATTCTACATTGATTAAAAAAGAAAAATTCAAATGTGTTTTTATTTTATACAGGAATAAATTATTTATAATTCAGATGAGAATAAAGTTAGTGTTTTACAATTTAAAGGAAAACAAATATATTGTTCTGAAATATAGCACATTCATTTTAAATTCATTCAGCTTCAATTACCAATACAATCTTAATTTTATTTAAAGCAAACTATACATTTAAAAGATCTTGGTTCTGTGCATATTTTGTAATTTAAAAAAAATACAAAATTGTTATGCAAAAAGACAAGGCCTTAGAGATTTCTTTATCCTTTAATGCAGGAAAAATCACACAGCAATGAAAGGCTTAATATCATGTCACTGTAACAGCCAGCCAGCCACACACACACATATAAACACAGACACCAGCCCTCCCTCCCCCTCCCTCCCCACACAGACAGCCACACACACACACACACATAGAATGGGAGGGGGCCCTCTCTCTGTCAAAGAGTGACAGAGAGAGATACCATTTCATGAAATCCACATTCAAACCACAATATCTGACTTTCTGAGGGTTGGAGCTATTGACTGTAAATTAGAAAGTTGTTTGGCTTGAGGAGAAGAATATACAAGCTGAGTTTTGTAACTGTAGGTAAATCTAACTAAGTTATAACACACTTTATATGTCCTTTTTTAGTCATGAAAATTCATTTCCTCGCCACGGCCAAACCGTTCGAGATATCAAAAATCCGTCAGCAATTTAGCATCCTCAATGTCTTGACTTCATGCACGCCTAGTTTGGCGATGATTGAATGAATTGCCTAGGAGTAGTACTTCAAATTCCACAGCAAGCGTTTTCCAAACAACCCATAATAGCCGACTTCCTGTTGGGCTGGCGTAAAACTTGACCAGGGGTAAAATGTTTGGCCCGATGAGATCTATATGTGTACTGAGTTTCATATTAATTCATGCAAGCGTGTTGAATATATGGACCAAATTGTCGGACCCCGTTCAAGGGGGCGCTGTTGAGCCCCCCTGCCACGCCCGGGTACCAGCTTCAGCCCGGCCCTGATGGCCGTGGGTTCTGACCTGTGTGCAAAATTTCAAAAGTTTTTGAGCACGTTAAGAGTCCCAAAATCCCCTGAAACCTTGAAATGCATTAAAATCAATAGACAAATCCCTCACACACAGAGACGGAAAGAGAGGGAGAGAAAATTCTCAGAAACATCCACATTCAAACTAAAATATCTGACTCCCTCTTGGTCTGAGCTAATGACAGTAAATTAGAAAGTTGTCCGGCTTGATCTGAACAATATGCGTACCGAGTTTTATGATTGTAGGTAAAACTATAGAACTAACACCCCCACTT
The DNA here is from genome assembly GCA_030578255.1 of Tiaroga cobitis. Classification (NCBI taxonomy): domain Eukaryota; kingdom Metazoa; phylum Chordata; class Actinopteri; order Cypriniformes; family Leuciscidae; genus Tiaroga; species Tiaroga cobitis. Next base: position 10,583,225 of record CM060592.1, read on the forward strand.
TTGTCAAAAGGTGGCGCTACTGAGCCCCTGCACCACGTCCGTTCCTGAAACTTTGCACATGTCTACTGGCTAATAAATGTGACATGTCTGTCGAGTTTCATGCAATTTCAAGCATGCTAAGAGTCTCAAAAGCATCCTAAAAGAATTTTAAAGTATGATGCGTTGCCACGGCAACAGTATCTAATATATCAATAATCCTTTCACAGGTCTACATCTGCCGTATGTTTACATTATACAGATGAAGTTTGAAGCAAATTGGGTTCAAATAAGAGGGTGATTTCACAGCATTTTGAAAGTGACACACTTCCTGCTGCCAGTTGGTGGCGCTATAACTTTGACTCACAATAGTCACATCCATGTGATCGTCCTCTTACAACGAACACACTGCTGAAGTTTCATTAAGATCAGCTAATGTATGCTGAAGTTATAACACACTTCCTGTTTCACGTTTCTCGCCATAATTTCATTTCCTCGCCACGGCCAAACCGTTCGAGATATCAAAAATCCGCTGGCAATTTTTCATCCTCAATGTCTTGACTTCATGCTGACCGAGTTTCGTGGCATTTCTTTGAATTCTCTAGGAGAAGTACTTTAAATTCCATTGCATGCGTTTTACAAACAACCCTAAATAGCCGACTTCCTGTTGGGCTGGGGTAAAAAGTAAGAGCATGAAGTATATATGAACCGATGAGATCTATATGTGTACTGAGTTTCATATTCTTACATGCAAGCGTGTTTGATTTATGGACCAAGTTTTCGGACCCCGTTCCAGGGGGCGCTGTCGAGCCCCCCTGCCACGCCCGGGTACCATCTTCAGCCCGGCCCTGATGGCCGCGGGTTCTGACCCGTGTGCAAAGTTTCAAGAGTTTTCGTGCACGTTAAGAGCCCCAAAAGTGCCCGAATAGTCGTAAGAAAAATAAAAGAGAAAAAAAAAAAAAATAATCCTAAGGAAAACAATAGGGCCTTCGCCCTTTCAGGGCTTGGGCCCTAATAATAATAATAAATAATAATCCTTAGGAAAACAATAGGGCCTTCGCCTTTTCAAGGCTTGGGCCCTAATAAAGCCAAAACGAAATAATTTAAAACAAAAGTAAAAGTAAGTGGTGTTAGGCTCACGTAAATCTCTCTTTAGAATCTAAATGTTGCAACATTTGCGATGTATTTGGATGCTAAACTATTCTTTATTACAGGCTTTGTACTTCACTCACGTTCCAATATCGACGGAAAAAATCATCCTCTTCACTTGTGCAAAAATGTGCTTGGAAAAATCACAGTGGAGCGGTGCTTACTGTGAATGATACAAATTGTACTACTGACTATTTCAACATAGCAGTGTAATTTGTATATGTTAGGTTGAATGTTTTATTAGTGTGTGTGTGTGTGTGTGTGTGTGTGTGTGTGTGTGTGTGTGTGTGTGTGTGTGTGTGTGTGTGTGTGTCAGTGTGTGTGTGGGGGTCTGGGTGGCTCAGCGCGATTGAACAGTGAAACATACTCCGTCATTTTCTTCATACAGGACATCATTCAAACGTCAAAGTGTTTACTTATATTTGTGTACACTCGCAATTAAACACAACATTGTGTTTTTGTTAAATAAATTAAAGTAATACGTCCCCCGAAATGGCGCTAATTTTAAAATGAAACTAAAATGCTCACGGCTGCACGGGCATTCATAACTCTGCGCGCCCACGGTGAGGGACGAGCAGAACAGAGCGAACGTTGTTTAGTTCATTCCTACTTCCATAGGAATTAATTGAAAAAGCTCACTCTACTCTGCACCATTATTAATGAATTGTGCAGACGTCCTTATTTTACTTTCGCTTTTTACCTGATTTTGAACACAAGAGGGCAGTATAACACTATGTATGATTTGGAAAAAAATTTTTTTTGACTAAACAACCATTCTGGCTGTTTTTAAACTTAAACATTATTCTCTAATTGCTCTCACCATGCCCGTTTCTGAAACTCTGCACATGTCTACTGTCTAATAAATGTGATGTGTCTGTCGGGTTTCATGCAATTTCAAGTATGTTAAGAGTCTCAAAAGCATCAACAAAGAATAATAAAGTTTGATGCGTTGCCACGGCAACAGTATCTAAGATATCAATAATCCTTTCTCAGGTCTACATCTGCCGTGTGTCTACATTATACACATAAAGTTTGAAGCAAATTGGGTAAAAATAAGAGGGTGATTTCAAAGCCTTTAGGAAGTGACACACTTCCTGCTGCCAGTTGGTGGCGCTATAACTTTGACTCACAATAGTCACATCCATGTGATCGGACTCTTACAGCGAACACACTGCTGAAGTTTCATCAAGATCAGTTAATGTATGCAGAAGTTATAACACACTTCCTGTTTCCTTTATTCGCCATAAATTCGTTTCCTCGCCACAGCCAAACCGTTCGAGATATCAAAAATCCCCTGGCAACTTTTCATCCTCAATGTCTTGACTTCATGCTGACCGAGTTTCGTGGCGATTGGTTGAATTCTCTAGGAGGAGTATATCGAATTCCAGGGGCATACGCTTCCAAACAAACCATAATAGCCGACTTCCTGTTGGGCTGGGGTAAAAAGTAAAAGTACAAAGGATATATGAATCGATGAGATCTATATGTGTACCGAGTTTCATATTATTACATTCAAGCGTGTTTGATTTATGGACCAAGTTTTCGGACCCCGTTCCAGGGGGCACTGTCGAGCCCCCCTGCCACGCCCGGGTACCAGCTTCAGCCCGGCCCTGATGGCCACGGGTTCTGACCCGTGTGCAAAGTTTCAAGAGTTTTTGAGCACGTTAAGGGCCCCCAAAGTGCGCTGAGAGTCTCAAAAGTATCCAAAAAGAATATTAAAGTTTGATGCGTTGTCACGGCAACAGCATCTAAGATATCAACAATCCTTTCACAGGTCTAAATCTGGCGTGTGTCTACATTATACACATCAAGTTTGAAGCAAATCGGGTAAAGCCTGTTTGATTTATGGACCAAGTTTTCGGACCCCATTCCAGGGGGCGCTGTCGAGCCCCCCTGCCACGCCCGGGTACCAGCTTCAGCCCGGCCCTGATGGCCGCGGTTTCTGACCCGTGTGCAAAGTTTCAAGAGTTTTTGAGCACGTTAAGGGCCCCAAAAGTGCGCTAAGAATCTCAAAAGTATCCAAAAAGAATATTAAAGTTTGATGCGTTGTCACGGCAACAGCATCTAAGATATCAACAATCCTTTCACAGGTCTACATCTGGCTTGTGTCTACATTATACACATCAAGTTTGAAGCAAATAGGGTAAAGCGTGTTGGATATATGGACCAAATTGTCTGACCCGTTCAAGGGGGCGCTGTCGAGCCCCCCTGCCACGCCCGGGTACCAGCTTCAGCCTGGCCCTGATGGCCGCGGGTTTTGTCCCGTGTGCAAAGTTTCAAGAGTTTTCGAGCACGTTAAGAACCCCAAAAGTGCCCGAAAGCATAAAAAAGCATGAAAAAGCTTAAAAAAAGGAATATTAATGTTTGATGCATTGCCATGGCAACAGTATCTAAGATATCAATAATCCTTTCACAGGTCTACATCTGGCGTGTGTCTACATTATGCACATGAAGTTTGAAGCAAATCGGGTAAAAATAAGAGGGTGATTTAAAAGCATTTTGAAAGTGACACACTTCCTGCTTCCAGTTGGTGGCGCTATAACTTTGACTCACAATAGTCACATCCATGTGATCGGGCTCTTACAACGAACACACTGCTGAAGTTTCATCAAGATTAGTTAATGTATGCAGTAGTTATAACACACTTCCTGTTTCACGTTTCTCGCCATAATTTCGTTTACTCGCCACGGCCAAACCGTTCGAGATATCAAAAATCCCCTGGCAATTTTTCATCCTCAGTGTCTTGACTTCATGCTGACCGAGTTTCGTGCCGTGTGTTTGAATTCTCTAGGAGGAGTATTTCACATTCCATTGCATGTGTTTTCCAAACAACCCTTAATAGCCGACTTCCTGTTGGGCTGGGGTAAAAAGTAAGAGCATGAAGTATATATGAACCGATGAGATCTATATGTGTACTGAGTTTCATATTATTACATGCAAGCGTGTTTGATTTATGGACCAAGTGTTCAAACCCCGTTCCAGGGGGCGCTGTCGAGCCCCCCTGCCACGCCCGGGTACCAGCTTCAGCCCGGCCCTGATGGCCGCGGGTTCTGAGATGTGTGCAAAGTTTCAAGAGTTTTCGAGCACGTTAAGGCCCCCAAAAGTGCCCAAAAGGTAGTAAAATAATAATAATAATAAATAAATATAGCTGCGAGCAGCGATTACGGGCCCAAGCCGGTGGCACCGCAACCCCGGTGCCTTTAGTTACCTAAAGGCACCGGAGTGGCGGTGCCGCCGGCTTTGGCCCTTCATAGCTGCTCGCAGCTATATTCATATATATATATATATATATATATATATATATATATATATATATATATAAACAAGCCGGTGGCACCGCCACCCCGGTGCCTTTATATATATATATATATATATGTCTACATTGTTCAATCACGCCTCACACACACACACACACTTTTGCAGAGCCCACACCAATGCAAGCTCTATAGCACACATCTTCTCAAAGGTCAAAGCGGAGTTACGATATTGCCCGTCATGCACAGTAACCGTAAAGGCACCGGGGTGGCGGTGCCACCGGCTTGTTTATATATATATATATATCGTATTATTCTAACTTGTAAAAAACTATTAACTTTTGTTAATATTCAACCATTTCACAACTAACTTTTTTCCATAGATCAAACACAACATAATTATATGGTGGACTGAAACAAAAATTATTAATTAAATAAAATTATTGTTTTCCTCTGAAATAGCAAAAGCATCACACACTAGCTGTACCTGCTCTAAATAAAAAAGAGTAATTCAATAAAAATACAAAATCGAACTAAATAAAATAAATTATTACAAAAACAAAATCAAACCAAAGAAAATATATCTTCGAAAAAAAAAGCGAGTGTCATGAGGAAAGGCGCCTCAGGAATCGTCAGGATTAACTCCATGTGTAAGGAATTTTGATTGATTTTATTTGTCACTTGAAAATTATTGTTAAATGTGTGCCTGCATAACTTTAATAAGATTTATTTTCTTTGATTTGATTTTGTTTTATATAATTTATTTATTTCGATTTTGTATTTTTATTTAAATACTATTATTTATTTAGAGCAGGTACAGCTAAGTGTGCGATGCTTTTGCTATTTCAGAGGGAAAAAAACACATTTTATTTCAAAAAGGCTTTTCAATTAAATAAAATGTTCAAGCTTTGTTTTCGTTTTATTATTTTGTTTGTTTTAAGCTTTGTTTAATTTATATTGTTAATCATCTGACACAAAACAAATGCATAAAGTATCATTTTAACTTTTAAAAAACTATTAACATTTGTTAATAGTACATTGCCTGTCTTTTGTTAATAGGACAAAACATAGTTATTATATTTTATAATATTTTATAAATATATAAAATAAACATTTGTAATGAAATCGTTCAAAAAAATGATATTAGCATTGTTTTAAACTTTGAAACAGAAGTAGCGCAATGCCTGGCCACTCCCGCGCCGCCTCCTTTTCACAATCCGAGGGAACCATCTCCGGAATATTAACCTCACTCCTAGAAGTCCAATTCTCATTATTCATGCCTCTTACCTGGGATTGATTGCACACACACACACACACACACACACACACACGCACGCACGCACACACACGCACACACACACACACACACACACACACACACGTGTCAAGTCACTTACATTTTAGATGCAATATTGACTGTTCTTCTGTTTCAGCAGCGAAAATAGTTAAACAAAGATCACAGCAGAACCATTGCATCTCACAGCAACGTGTTTTCTCATTACTGAATGATTCAGCATTTTGAACAAATTGGTTGACTCAAAGATTCAATGACCAATCCATAAACATCTGTCTCATTCATGAATGACTCAGTCGTTCAAACGAATCGTTTGAACGAATGAATCAATGACCCGCTCATTAAGACGGTCGCCTGGCGACACCTAGTGACGGTTTAGTGTTATTTGATTATACACTCAAAATATTCCACAACAAATCCTTTAAATTTAATGATATTCAGAACAGAACACAAATAAAAAAATAACTATAATAAAGCCAAAACGAAATAATTTAAAACAAAAGTAAAAGTAAGTGGTGTTAGGCTCACGTAAATCTCTCTTTAGAATCTAAATGTTGCAACATTTGCGATGTATTTGGATGCTAAACTATTCTTTATTACAGGCTTTGTACTTCACTCACGTTCCAATATCGACGGAAAAAATCATCCTCTTCACTTGTGCAAAAATGTGCTTGGAAAAATCACAGTGGAGCGGTGCTTACTGTGAATGATACAAATTGTACTACTGACTATTTCAACATAGCAGTGTAATTTGTATATGTTAGGTTGAATGTTTTATTATTGTGTGTGTGTGTGTGTGTGTGTGTTTGTGTGTGTGTGTGTGTGTGTGTGTGTGTGTGTGTGTGTGTGTGTGTGGGGGTCTGGGTGGCTCAGCGCGATTGAACAGTGAAACATACTCCGTCATTTTCTTCATACAGGACATCATTCAAACGTCAAAGTGTTTACTTATATTTGTGTACACTCGCAATTAAACACAACATTGTGTTTTTGTTAAATAAATTAAAGTAATACGTCCCCCGAAATGGCGCTAATTTTAAAATGAAACTAAAATGCTCACGGCTGCACGGGCATTCATAACTCTGCGCGCCCACGGTGAGGGACGAGCAGAACAGAGCGAACGTTGTTTAGTTCATTCCTACTTCCATAGGAATTAATTGAAAAAGCTCACTCTACTCTGCACCATTATTAATGAATTGTGCAGACGTCCTTATTTTACTTTCGCTTTTTACCTGATTTTGAACACAAGAGGGCAGTATAACACTATGTATGATTTGGAAAAAAAAATTTTTTGACTAAACAACCATTCTGGCTGTTTTTAAACTTAAACATTATTCTCTAATTGCTCTCACCATGCCCGTTTCTGAAACTCTGCACATGTCTACTGTCTAATAAATGTGATGTGTCTGTCGGGTTTCATGCAATTTCAAGTATGTTAAGAGTCTCAAAAGCATCAACAAAGAATAATAAAGTTTGATGCGTTGCCACGGCAACAGTATCTAAGATATCAATAATCCTTTCTCAGGTCTACATCTGCCGTGTGTCTACATTATACACATAAAGTTTGAAGCAAATTGGGTAAAAATAAGAGGGTGATTTCAAAGCCTTTAGGAAGTGACACACTTCCTGCTGCCAGTTGGTGGCGCTATAACTTTGACTCACAATAGTCACATCCATGTGATCGGACTCTTACAGCGAACACACTGCTGAAGTTTCATCAAGATCAGTTAATGTATGCAGAAGTTATAACACACTTCCTGTTTCCTTTATTCGCCATAAATTCGTTTCCTCGCCACAGCCAAACCGTTCGAGATATCAAAAATCCCCTGGCAACTTTTCATCCTCAATGTCTTGACTTCATGCTGACCGAGTTTCGTGGCGATTGGTTGAATTCTCTAGGAGGAGTATATCGAATTCCAGGGGCATACGCTTCCAAACAAACCATAATAGCCGACTTCCTGTTGGGCTGGGGTAAAAAGTAAAAGTACAAAGGATATATGAATCGATGAGATCTATATGTGTACCGAGTTTCATATTATTACATTCAAGCGTGTTTGATTTATGGACCAAGTTTTCGGACCCCGTTCCAGGGGGCACTGTCGAGCCCCCCTGCCACGCCCGGGTACCAGCTTCAGCCCGGCCCTGATGGCCACGGGTTCTGACCCGTGTGCAAAGTTTCAAGAGTTTTTGAGCACGTTAAGGGCCCCCAAAGTGCGCTGAGAGTCTCAAAAGTATCCAAAAAGAATATTAAAGTTTGATGCGTTGTCACGGCAACAGCATCTAAGATATCAACAATCCTTTCACAGGTCTAAATCTGGCGTGTGTCTACATTATACACATCAAGTTTGAAGCAAATCGGGTAAAGCCTGTTTGATTTATGGACCAAGTTTTCGGACCCCATTCCAGGGGGCGCTGTCGAGCCCCCCTGCCACGCCCGGGTACCAGCTTCAGCCCGGCCCTGATGGCCGCGGTTTCTGACCCGTGTGCAAAGTTTCAAGAGTTTTTGAGCACGTTAAGGGCCCCAAAAGTGCGCTAAGAATCTCAAAAGTATCCAAAAAGAATATTAAAGTTTGATGCGTTGTCACGGCAACAGCATCTAAGATATCAACAATCCTTTCACAGGTCTACATCTGGCTTGTGTCTACATTATACACATCAAGTTTGAAGCAAATAGGGTAAAGCGTGTTGGATATATGGACCAAATTGTCTGACCCGTTCAAGGGGGCGCTGTCGAGCCCCCCTGCCACGCCCGGGTACCAGCTTCAGCCTGGCCCTGATGGCCGCGGGTTTTGTCCCGTGTGCAAAGTTTCAAGAGTTTTCGAGCACGTTAAGAACCCCAAAAGTGCCCGAAAGCATAAAAAAGCATGAAAAAGCTTAAAAAAAGGAATATTAATGTTTGATGCATTGCCATGGCAACAGTATCTAAGATATCAATAATCCTTTCACAGGTCTACATCTGGCGTGTGTCTACATTATGCACATGAAGTTTGAAGCAAATCGGGTAAAAATAAGAGGGTGATTTAAAAGCATTTTGAAAGTGACACACTTCCTGCTTCCAGTTGGTGGCGCTATAACTTTGACTCACAATAGTCACATCCATGTGATCGGGCTCTTACAACGAACACACTGCTGAAGTTTCATCAAGATTAGTTAATGTATGCAGTAGTTATAACACACTTCCTGTTTCACGTTTCTCGCCATAATTTCGTTTACTCGCCACGGCCAAACCGTTCGAGATATCAAAAATCCCCTGGCAATTTTTCATCCTCAGTGTCTTGACTTCATGCTGACCGAGTTTCGTGCCGTGTGTTTGAATTCTCTAGGAGGAGTATTTCACATTCCATTGCATGTGTTTTCCAAACAACCCTTAATAGCCGACTTCCTGTTGGGCTGGGGTAAAAAGTAAGAGCATGAAGTATATATGAACCGATGAGATCTATATGTGTACTGAGTTTCATATTATTACATGCAAGCGTGTTTGATTTATGGACCAAGTGTTCAAACCCCGTTCCAGGGGGCGCTGTCGAGCCCCCCTGCCACGCCCGGGTACCAGCTTCAGCCCGGCCCTGATGGCCGCGGGTTCTGAGATGTGTGCAAAGTTTCAAGAGTTTTCGAGCACGTTAAGGCCCCCAAAAGTGCCCAAAAGGTAGTAAAATAATAATAATAAATATAGCTGCGAGCAGCGATTACGGGCCCAAGCCGGTGGCACCGCAACCCCGGTGCCTTTAGTTACCTAAAGGCACCGGAGTGGCGGTGCCGCCGGCTTTGGCCCTTCATCGCTGCTCGCAGCTATATTCATATATATATATATATATATATATATATATATATATATATATATATATATATATATATATATATATATAAACAAGCCGGTGGCACCGCCACCCCCGGTGCCTTTATATATATATATATATATATGTCTACATTGTTCAATCACGCCTCACACACACACACACACTTTTGCAGAGCCCACACCAATGCAAGCTCTATAGCACACATCTTCTCAAAGGTCAAAGCGGAGTTACGATATTGCCCGTCATGCACAGTAACCGTAAAGGCACCGGGGTGGCGGTGCCACCGGCTTGTTTATATATATATATATATCGTATTATTCTAACTTGTAAAAAACTATTAACTTTTGTTAATATTCAACCATTTCACAACTAACTTTTTTCCATAGATCAAACACAACATAATTATATGGTGGACTGAAACAAAAATTATTAATTAAATAAAATTATTGTTTTCCTCTGAAATAGCAAAAGCATCACACACTAGCTGTACCTGCTCTAAATAAAAAAGAGTAATTCAATAAAAATACAAAATCGAACTAAATAAAATAAATTATTACAAAAACAAAATCAAACCAAAGAAAATATATCTTCGAAAAAAAAAGCGAGTGTCATGAGGAAAGGCGCCTCAGGAATCGTCAGGATTAACTCCATGTGTAAGGAATTTTGATTGATTTTATTTGTCACTTGAAAATTATTGTTAAATGTGTGCCTGCATAACTTTAATAAGATTTATTTTCTTTGATTTGATTTTGTTTTATATAATTTATTTATTTCGATTTTGTATTTTTATTTAAATACTATTATTTATTTAGAGCAGGTACAGCTAAGTGTGCGATGCTTTTGCTATTTCAGAGGGAAAAAAACACATTTTATTTCAAAAAGGCTTTTCAATTAAATAAAATGTTCAAGCTTTGTTTTCGTTTTATTATTTTGTTTGTTTTAAGCTTTGTTTAATTTATATTGTTAATCATCTGACACAAAACAAATGCATAAAGTATCATTTTAACTTTTAAAAAACTATTAACATTTGTTAATAGTACATTGCCTGTCTTTTGTTAATAGGACAAAACATAGTTATTATATTTTATAATATTTTATAAATATATAAAATAAACATTTGTAATGAAATCGTTCAAAAAAATGATATTAGCATTGTTTTAAACTTTGAAACTAAAGTAGCGCAATGCCTGGCCACTCCCGCGCCGCCTCCTTTTCACAATCCGAGGGAACCATCTCCGGAATATTAACCTCACTCCTAGAAGTCCAATTCTCATTATTCATGCCTCTTACCTGAGATTGATTGCACACACACACACACACACACACACACACGCACGCACGCACTCACACGCACACACACACACACACACACGTGTCAAGTCACTTACATTTTAGATGCAATATTGACTTTTTTTCTGTTTCAGCAGCGAAAATAGTTCAACAAAGATCACAGCAGAACCATCGAGCATCTCACAGCAACGCGTTCTCATTACTGAATGATTCAGCATTTTGAACAAATCGGTTGACTCAAAGATTCAACGACCAATCCATAATCTGTCTCATTCATGAACGACTCAGCCGTTCGAACGAATCGTTTGAACGAATGAATCAATGACTCGCTCATTAAGACGGTCGCCTGGCGACACCTAATGACGGTTTAGTGATATGTTTAAAAGTATCATTCTTTCCAACGATTGTTAATTAACTCATATTTGAAACATAAGCTATATATATATATATATATATATATATATATATATATATATATATATATATATATATATATATATATATATATATATATATACACACATATATATACACAAAAATAAAATAAACACATTTGAAGCGTGTTTGCTTACTAAATTGTGAGCTGAACGAAAGTTGCAGCAAATATCAGCAACAGGAGTCAAATTTCATTAATCACGAGAGTGAAGAGCTGACTGAAAAGATGATGACGGAATAGGCTATTTTATGTAAAAGCGCCTATTTAAGCGAATCTATCATTATACTCTTTTGTTGTTGTGTTTTCCGTGAAAAATAATAGACTATTGAACTCACAATTCAAGCACGCGCTCTGCACGCGCCACCATTATCAATGTCCGTGTGGACGTCCGCGATCGAACAGTGGAAACATTGGCTACTCCGTCATTTTATTCAAGAAGATCATTCAAACTGCAAAGTGTTTACTTATTTTTGGATACTCGCAATCAAACACAACATTGTGATTTTGTAAAATACATTCAAGAAATCCGCCCCCGAAATGGGGCTTCTTTTAAAATGAAACAAAAATGCTCACAGCTGCACGTCTTGTGGAGACGTCCGTTACTTTCGCTTTCAAGTTAGCGATTTTAAAGCCCCCAGCGGAGTCACGGTGGGAAAATATTCCCATAGTAGCATCAATTGGCCTACCTGATTTTGAACACAAGAGGGCAGTAAAGCACTATGAATGATTTTTTTTTTTTTTTTTTTTTTTGGCTAAACAACCATTCTGGCTGTTTTTAAACTTAAACATAAATCTTAAATTGAAAAAAAGGAATACAATGGGTTTACTTCTAATATTAGTATAATTTTATAGAAAAATAAATGGTGTATAATTACATTTTAGAAAGATATGAGACATTTCCTGATTCTTTTTTTGACATAATCCCTCGCCATAGCAAAACCGTTTGAGATATTCAATATCCGTTCACAATTTAGCATCTTTAATGTATTTTCATCAAGTTGAAAAAGTTTTGTAACTGTAGATGAAACTAACCCCCCCCCCCCCCCCCCCCCACACACACTTTTGTCACAAAAGGTGGCGCTACTGAGCCCCTGCACCACGCCCGTTTCTGAAACTTTGCACATGTCTACTGGCTAATAAATGTGATCTGTCTGTCGAGTTTCATGCAATTTTAAGCAATTTCAGGCATGCTAAGAGTCTCAAAAGCATCCAAAAACAATATTAAAGTTTGATGCGTTGCCATGGCAACAGTATCTAAGACATCAATAATCCTTTCACAGGTCTACATCTGGCGAGTGTCTACATTATACACATCAAGTTTGAAGCAAATCGGGTAAAAATAAGAGGGTGATTTCAAAGCATTTTGAAAGTGACACACTTCCTGCTGCCAGTTGGTGGCGCTATAACTTTGACTCATAATAGTCACATCCATGTGATCGGCCTCTTACAGCGAACACACTGTTGAAGTTTCATCAAGATCAGTTAATGTATGCAGAAGTTATAACACACTTCCTGTTTCCATTATTCGCCATAAATTCGTTTCCTCGCCACGGCCAAATCGTTCGAGATATCAAAAATCCCCTGGCAATTTTTCATCCTCAATGTCTTGACTTCATGCTGACCGAGTTTCGTTGCGATTGGTTGAATTCTCTAGGAGGAGTATATCGAATTCCAGGGGCATACGCTTCCAAACAAACCATTATAGCCGACTTCCTGTTGGGCTGGGGTAAAAAGTAAAAGTACAAAGGATATATGAACCGATGAGATCTATATGTCTACCGAGTTTCATATTATTACATGCAAGCGTGTTTGATTTATGGACCAAGTTTTCGCACCCCGTTCCAGGGGGCGCTGTCGAGCCCCCCTGCCACGCCCGGGTACCATCTTCAGCCCGGCCCTGATGGCCGCGGGTTCTGACCTGTGTGCAAAGTTTCAAGAGTTTTCGTGCACGTTAAGGGCCCCCAAAGTGCGCTGAGAGTCTCAAAAGTATCCAAAAAGAATATTAAAGTTTGATGCGTTGTCACGGCAACAGCATCTAAGATATCAACAATCCTTTCACAGGTCTAAATCTGGCGTGTGTCTACATTATACACATCAAGTTTGAAGCAAATCGGGTAAAGCCTGTTTGATTTATGGACCAAGTTTTCGGACCCCATTCCAGGGGGCGCTGTCGAGCCCCCCTGCCACGCCCGGGTACCAGCTTCAGCCCGGCCCTGATGGCCGCGGTTTCTGACCCGTGTGCAAAGTTTCAAGAGTTTTTGAGCACGTTAAGGGCCCCAAAAGTGCGCTAAGAATCTCAAAAGTATCCAAAAAGAATATTAAAGTTTGATGCGTTGTCACGGCAACAGCATCTAAGATATCAACAATCCTTTCACAGGTCTACATCTGGCTTGTGTCTACATTATACACATCAAGTTTGAAGCAAATAGGGTAAAGCGTGTTGGATATATGGACCAAATTGTCTGACCCGTTCAAGGGGGCGCTGTCGAGCCCCCCTGCCACGCCCGGGTACCAGCTTCAGCCTGGCCCTGATGGCCGCGGGTTTTGTCCCGTGTGCAAAGTTTCAAGAGTTTTCGAGCACGTTAAGAACCCCAAAAGTGCCCGAAAGCATAAAAAAGCATGAAAAAGCTTAAAAAAAGGAATATTAATGTTTGATGCATTGCCATGGCAACAGTATCTAAGATATCAATAATCCTTTCACAGGTCTACATCTGGCGTGTGTCTACATTATGCACATGAAGTTTGAAGCAAATCGGGTAAAAATAAGAGGGTGATTTAAAAGCATTTTGAAAGTGACACACTTCCTGCTTCCAGTTGGTGGCGCTATAACTTTGACTCACAATAGTCACATCCATGTGATCGGGCTCTTACAACGAACACACTGCTGAAGTTTCATCAAGATTAGTTAATGTATGCAGTAGTTATAACACACTTCCTGTTTCACGTTTCTCGCCATAATTTCGTTTACTCGCCACGGCCAAACCGTTCGAGATATCAAAAATCCCCTGGCAATTTTTCATCCTCAGTGTCTTGACTTCATGCTGACCGAGTTTCGTGCCGTGTGTTTGAATTCTCTAGGAGGAGTATTTCACATTCCATTGCATGTGTTTTCCAAACAACCCTTAATAGCCGACTTCCTGTTGGGCTGGGGTAAAAAGTAAGAGCATGAAGTATATATGAACCGATGAGATCTATATGTGTACTGAGTTTCATATTATTACATGCAAGCGTGTTTGATTTATGGACCAAGTGTTCAAACCCCGTTCCAGGGGGCGCTGTCGAGCCCCCCTGCCACGCCCGGGTACCAGCTTCAGCCCGGCCCTGATGGCCGCGGGTTCTGAGATGTGTGCAAAGTTTCAAGAGTTTTCGAGCACGTTAAGGCCCCCAAAAGTGCCCAAAAGGTAGTAAAATAATAATAATAATAATAATAATAATAATAATAAAATATAGCTGCGAGCAGCGATTACGGGCCCAAGCCGGTGGCACCGCAACCCCGGTGCCTTTAATTACCTAAAGGCACCGGAGTGGCGGTGCCGCCGGCTTTGGCCCTTCATTGCTGCTCGCAGCTATATTTATATGCACACTTTTGCACACCGGGGTGGCGGTGCCACCGGCTTGTTTATATATATATATATATATATAAACAAGCCGGTGGCACCGCCACCCCGGTGCCTTTAGGGTTACTGTGCGTGACGGGCAATAACGTAACCCCGCTTTGACCTTTGAGAAGATGTGTGCTGTAGAGCTTGCATCAGTGTGGGCTCTGCAAAAGTGTGCATTGAGGGCACATATCAACCACAAAGTATGCGTGAGCAACCTTCTGAAACCTAAAATGAAAAATGAGACACCCTACGGTCTCATGGACTTAATGGAAACATGAAATAAGTACACAAGTTTGAAAGTTATATGAAGTGTGCCAAGACAGAATATTTGCCTGATCTGATTAGAAAAATAGTTTTTGTGTGTGTGTGTGTGTGTGTGAGGCGTGATTGAACAATGTAGACATAAAAACATACTCCGTCCTTTTGTTCATACAGGACATTATTCAAACTACAAAGTGTTTACTTATATTTGTGTACAATCGCAATAAAACACAACATTGTGCTTTTGTCAAACTGTAAACTACAACTGTCACCCAACCAAAATCTCTTACACACACACACACACACACACACACACACACACACACACACACACACACACACAGACACACATAGTTTAAAAGCAAAAAAATCTTTTGGACATTCATCATATTGCATTGGTTTTCATTTCTTGTTCTCGAACAGAGCCCTAATCTGTTTATTTTTTCAGTTACACATTCTACATTGATTAAAAAAGAAAAATCAAATGTGCTTTTATTTTAGACATAAATAAATAATCTATCATTCAGATGAGAGTAAAGTTAGTGTTAGTTCAAATTTTAAGGAAAACAAAAATATGATTTGAAATATCGCACATTCATTTAAAATTCATTCAGGTTCAATTACCAAACATACAAATCTCAATTTAATTTAAAGCAAACAATACATTTAAAATATATGGGTTGTATGCAATTTTTTTATATATAAAAAGATATATATCCAAAAATACAAAGCCTAAACTTTAACAAGGGTTAAACAATCACTGTAACAGACACAATCACACACACACACACACACACACACGTCAAATCACTTACATTTTAGATGCAATATTGACTTTTTTTCTGTTTCAGCAGCGAAAATAGTTCGACAAAGATCACAGCAGAACCATCGAGCATCTCACAGCAACGCGTTCTCATTACTGAATGATTCAGCATTTTGAACAAATCGGTTGACTCAAAGATTCAACGACCAATCCATAATCTGTCTCATTCATGAATGACTCAGCCGTTCGAACGAATCGTTTGAACGAATGAATCAATGACTCGCTCATTAAGACGGTCGCCTGGCGACACCTAATGACGGTTTAGTGATATGTTTAAAAGTATCATTCTTTCCAACGATTGTTAATTAACTCATATTTGAAACATAAGCTATATATATATATATATATATAATATATATATATATATATATATATATATATATACACACATATATATACACAAAAATAAAATAAACACATTTGAAGCGTGTTTGCTTACTAAATTGTGAGCTGAACGAAAGTTGCAGCAAATATCAGCAACAGGAGTCAAATTTCATTAATCACGAGAGTGAAGAGCTGACTGAAAAGATTATGACGGAATAGGCTATTTTATGTAAAAGCGCCTATTTAAGCGAATCTATCATTATACTCTTTTGTTGTTGTGTTTTCCGTGAAAAATAATAGACTATTGAACTCACAATTCAAGCACGCGCTCTGCACGCGCCACCATTATCAATGTCCGTGTGGACGTCCGCGATCGAACAGTGGAAACATTGGCTACTCCGTCATTTTATTCAAGAAGATCATTCAAACTGCAAAGTGTTTACTAATTTTTGGATACTCGCAATCAAACACAACATTGTGATTTTGTAAAATACATTCAAGAAATCCGCCCCCGAAATGGGGCTTCTTTTAAAATGAAACGAAAATGCTCACAGCTCCACGTCTTGTGGAGACGTCCGTTACTTTCGCTTTCAAGTTAGCGATTTTAAAGCCCCCAGCGGAGTCACGGTGGGAAAATATTCCCATAGTAGCATCAATTGGCCTACCTGATTTTGAACACAAGAGGGCAGTAAAGCACTATGAATGATTTTAATTTTTTTTATTTTTTTGGCTAAACAACCATTCTGGCTGTTTTTAAACTTAAACATAAATCTTAAATTGAAAAAAAGGAAGACAATGGGTTTAGTTCTAATATTAGTATAATTTTATAGAAAAATAAATGGTGTATAATTACATTTTAGAAAGATATGAGACATTTCCTGATTCTTTTTTTGACATAATCCCTCGCCATAGCAAAACCGTTTGAGATATTCAATATCCGTTCACAATTTAGCATCTTTAAAGTATTTTCATCAAGTTGAAAAAGTTTTGTAACTGTAGATGAAACTAACCCCCCCCACACACACACTTTTGTCACAAAAGGTGGCGCTACTGAGCCCCTGCACCACGCCCGTTTCTGAAACTTTGCACATGTCTACTGGCTAATAAATGTGATCTGTCTGTCAAGTTTCATGCAATTTTAAGCAATTTCAGGCATGCTAAGAGTCTCAAAAGCATCCAAAAAGAATATTAAAGTTTGATGCGTTGTCACGGCAACAGTATCTAAGATATCAATAATCCTTTCACAGGTCTACATCTGGCGTGTGTCTACATTATACACATAAAGTTTGAAGCAAATCGGGTAAAAATAAGAGGGTGATTTAAAAGCATTTTGAAAGTTACACACTTCCTGCTGCCAGTTGGTGGCGCTATAACTTTGACTCACAATAGTCACATCCATGTGATCGGCCTCTTACAGCGAACACACTGCTAAAGTTTCATCAAGATCAGTTACTGTATGCTGAAGTTATAACACACTTCCTGTTTCACGTTTCTCGCCATAAATTCGTTTCCTCGCCACGGCCAAACCGTTCGAGATATCAAAAATCCCCTGGCAATTTTTCATACTCAATGTCTTGACTTCATGCTGACCGAGTTTCGTGGCGATTGGTTGAATTCTCTAGGAGGAGTATATCGAATTCCAGGGGCATACGCTTCCAAACAAACCATAATAGCCGACTTCCTGTTGGGCTGGGGTAAAAAGTAAAAGTACAAAGGATATATGAATCGATGAGATCTATATGTGTACCGAGTTTCATATTATTACATTCAAGCGTGTTTGATTTATGGACCAAGTTTTCGGACCCCGTTCCAGGGGGCACTGTCGAGCCCCCCTGCCACGCCCGGGTACCAGCTTCAGCCCGGCCCTGATGGCCACGGGTTCTGACCCGTGTGCAAAGTTTCAAGAGTTTTTGAGCACGTTAAGGGCCCCCAAAGTGCGCTGAGAGTCTCAAAAGTATCCAAAAAGAATATTAAAGTTTGATGCGTTGTCACGGCAACAGCATCTAAGATATCAACAATCCTTTCACAGGTCTAAATCTGGCGTGTGTCTACATTATACACATCAAGTTTGAAGCAAATCGGGTAAAGCCTGTTTGATTTATGGACCAAGTTTTCGGACCCCATTCCAGGGGGCGCTGTCGAGCCCCCCTGCCACGCCCGGGTACCAGCTTCAGCCCGGCCCTGATGGCCGCGGTTTCTGACCCGTGTGCAAAGTTTCAAGAGTTTTTGAGCACGTTAAGGGCCCCAAAAGTGCGCTAAGAATCTCAAAAGTATCCAAAAAGAATATTAAAGTTTGATGCGTTGTCACGGCAACAGCATCTAAGATATCAACAATCCTTTCACAGGTCTACATCTGGCTTGTGTCTACATTATACACATCAAGTTTGAAGCAAATAGGGTAAAGCGTGTTGGATATATGGACCAAATTGTCTGACCCGTTCAAGGGGGCGCTGTCGAGCCCCCCTGCCACGCCCGGGTACCAGCTTCAGCCTGGCCCTGATGGCCGCGGGTTTTGTCCCGTGTGCAAAGTTTCAAGAGTTTTCGAGCACGTTAAGAACCCCAAAAGTGCCCGAAAGCATAAAAAAGCATGAAAAAGCTTAAAAAAAGGAATATTAATGTTTGATGCATTGCCATGGCAACAGTATCTAAGATATCAATAATCCTTTCACAGGTCTACATCTGGCGTGTGTCTACATTATGCACATGAAGTTTGAAGCAAATCGGGTAAAAATAAGAGGGTGATTTAAAAGCATTTTGAAAGTGACACACTTCCTGCTTCCAGTTGGTGGCGCTATAACTTTGACTCACAATAGTCACATCCATGTGATCGGGCTCTTACAACGAACACACTGCTGAAGTTTCATCGAGATTAGTTAATGTATGCAGTAGTTATAACACACTTCCTGTTTCACGTTTCTCGCCATAATTTCGTTTACTCGCCACGGCCAAACCGTTCGAGATATCAAAAATCCCCTGGCAATTTTTCATCCTCAGTGTCTTGACTTCATGCTGACCGAGTTTCGTGCCGTGTGTTTGAATTCTCTAGGAGGAGTATTTCACATTCCATTGCATGTGTTTTCCAAACAACCCTTAATAGCCGACTTCCTGTTGGGCTGGGGTAAAAAGTAAGAGCATGAAGTATATATGAACCGATGAGATCTATATGTGTACTGAGTTTCATATTATTACATGCAAGCGTGTTTGATTTATGGACCAAGTGTTCAAACCCCGTTCCAGGGGGCGCTGTCGAGCCCCCCTGCCACGCCCGGGTACCAGCTTCAGCCCGGCCCTGATGGCCGCGGGTTCTGAGATGTGTGCAAAGTTTCAAGAGTTTTCGAGCACGTTAAGGCCCCCAAAAGTGCCCAAAAGGTAGTAAAATAATAATAAATATAGCTGCGAGCAGCGATTACGGGCCCAAGCCGGTGGCACCGCAACCCCGGTGCCTTTAGTTACCTAAAGGCACCGGAGTGGCGGTGCCGCCGGCTTTGGCCCTTCATCGCTGCTCGCAGCTATATTCATATATATATATATATATATATATATATATATATATATATATATATATATATATAAACAAGCCGGTGGCACCGCCACCCCGGTGCCTTTATATATATATATATATATATGTCTACATTGTTCAATCACGCCTCACACACACACACACACTTTTGCAGAGCCCACACCAATGCAAGCTCTATAGCACACATCTTCTCAAAGGTCAAAGCGGAGTTACGATATTGCCCGTCATGCACAGTAACCGTAAAGGCACCGGGGGTGGCGGTGCCACCGGCTTGTTTATATATATATATATATCGTATTATTCTAACTTGTAAAAAACTATTAACTTTTGTTAATATTCAACCATTTCACAACTAACTTTTTTCCATAGATCAAACACAACATAATTATATGGTGGACTGAAACAAAAATTATTAATTAAATAAAATTATTGTTTTCCTCTGAAATAGCAAAAGCATCACACACTAGCTGTACCTGCTCTAAATAAAAAAGAGTAATTCAATAAAAATACAAAATCGAACTAAATAAAATAAATTATTACAAAAACAAAATCAAACCAAAGAAAATATATCTTCGAAAAAAAAAGCGAGTGTCATGAGGAAAGGCGCCTCAGGAATCGTCAGGATTAACTCCATGTGTAAGGAATTTTGATTGATTTTATTTGTCACTTGAAAATTATTGTTAAATGTGTGCCTGCATAACTTTAATAAGATTTATTTTCTTTGATTTGATTTTGTTTTATATAATTTATTTATTTCGATTTTGTATTTTTATTTAAATACTATTATTTATTTAGAGCAGGTACAGCTAAGTGTGCGATGCTTTTGCTATTTCAGAGGGAAAAAAACACATTTTATTTCAAAAAGGCTTTTCAATTAAATAAAATGTTCAAGCTTTGTTTTCGTTTTATTATTTTGTTTGTTTTAAGCTTTGTTTAATTTATATTGTTAATCATCTGACACAAAACAAATGCATAAAGTATCATTTTAACTTTTAAAAAACTATTAACATTTGTTAATAGTACATTGCCTGTCTTTTGTTAATAGGACAAAACATAGTTATTATATTTTATAATATTTTATAAATATATAAAATAAACATTTGTAATGAAATCGTTCAAAAAAATGATATTAGCATTGTTTTAAACTTTGAAACAGAAGTAGCGCAATGCCTGGCCACTCCCGCGCCGCCTCCTTTTCACAATCCGAGGGAACCATCTCCGGAATATTAACCTCACTCCTAGAAGTCCAATTCTCATTATTCATGCCTCTTACCTGGGATTGATTGCACACACACACACACACACACACACACACACATGCACGCACGCACTCACACGCACACACACACACACACACACACACACACACACGTGTCAAGTCACTTACATTTTAGATGCAATATTGACTGTTCTTCTGTTTCAGCAGCGAAAATAGTTAAACAAAGATCACAGCAGAACCATTGCATCTCACAGCAACGTGTTTTCTCATTACTGAATGATTCAGCATTTTGAACAAATTGGTTGACTCAAAGATTCAATGACCAATCCATAAACATCTGTCTCATTCATGAATGACTCAGTCGTTCAAACGAATCGTTTGAACGAATGAATCAATGACCCGCTCATTAAGACGGTCGCCTGGCGACACCTAGTGACGGTTTAGTGTTATTTGATTATACACTCAAAATATTCCACAACAAATCCTTTAAATTTAATGATATTCAGAACAGAACACAAATAAAATAATAACTATAATAAAGCCAAAACGAAATAATTTAAAACAAAAGTAAAAGTAAGTGGTGTTAGGCTCACGTAAATCTCTCTTTAGAATCTAAATGTTGCAACATTTGCGATGTATTTGGATGCTAAACTATTCTTTATTACAGGCTTTGTACTTCACTCACGTTCCAATATCGACGGAAAAAATCATCCTCTTCACTTGTGCAAAAATGTGCTTGGAAAAATCACAGTGGAGCGGTGCTTACTGTGAATGATACAAATTGTACTACTGACTATTTCAACATAGCAGTGTAATTTGTATATGTTAGGTTGAATGTTTTATTATTGTGTGTGTGTGTGTGTGTGTGTGTTTGTGTGTGTGTGTGTGTGTGTGTGTGTGTGTGTGTGTGTGTGTGTGTGTGTGTGTGTGTCAGTGTGTGTGTGGGGGTCTGGGTGGCTCAGCGCGATTGAACAGTGAAACATACTCCGTCATTTTCTTCATACAGGACATCATTCAAACGTCAAAGTGTTTACTTATATTTGTGTACACTCGCAATTAAACACAACATTGTGTTTTTGTTAAATAAATTAAAGTAATACGTCCCCCGAAATGGCGCTAATTTTAAAATGAAACTAAAATGCTCACGGCTGCATGGGCATTCATAACTCTGCGCGCCCACGGTGAGGGACGAGCAGAACAGAGCGAACGTTGTTTAGTTCATTCCTACTTCCATAGGAATTAATTGAAAAAGCTCACTCTACTCTGCACCATTATTAATGAATTGTGCAGACGTCCTTATTTTACTTTCGCTTTTTACCTGATTTTGAACACAAGAGGGCAGTATAACACTATGTATGATTTGGAAAAAATTTTTTTTTGACTAAACAACCATTCTGGCTGTTTTTAAACTTAAACATTATTCTCTAATTGCTCTCACCATGCCCGTTTCTGAAACTCTGCACATGTCTACTGTCTAATAAATGTGATGTGTCTGTCGGGTTTCATGCAATTTCAAGTATGTTAAGAGTCTCAAAAGCATCAACAAAGAATAATAAAGTTTGATGCGTTGCCACGGCAACAGTATCTAAGATATCAATAATCCTTTCTCAGGTCTACATCTGCCGTGTGTCTACATTATACACATAAAGTTTGAAGCAAATTGGGTAAAAATAAGAGGGTGATTTCAAAGCCTTTAGGAAGTGACACACTTCCTGCTGCCAGTTGGTGGCGCTATAACTTTGACTCACAATAGTCACATCCATGTGATCGGACTCTTACAGCGAACACACTGCTGAAGTTTCATCAAGATCAGTTAATGTATGCAGAAGTTATAACACACTTCCTGTTTCCTTTATTCGCCATAAATTCGTTTCCTCGCCACAGCCAAACCGTTCGAGATATCAAAAATCCCCTGGCAACTTTTCATCCTCAATGTCTTGACTTCATGCTGACCGAGTTTCGTGGCGATTGGTTGAATTCTCTAGGAGGAGTATATCGAATTCCAGGGGCATACGCTTCCAAACAAACCATAATAGCCGACTTCCTGTTGGGCTGGGGTAAAAAGTAAAAGTACAAAGGATATATGAATCGATGAGATCTATATGTGTACCGAGTTTCATATTATTACATTCAAGCGTGTTTGATTTATGGACCAAGTTTTCGGACCCCGTTCCAGGGGGCACTGTCGAGCCCCCCTGCCACGCCCGGGTACCAGCTTCAGCCCGGCCCTGATGGCCACGGGTTCTGACCCGTGTGCAAAGTTTCAAGAGTTTTTGAGCACGTTAAGGGCCCCCAAAGTGCGCTGAGAGTCTCAAAAGTATCCAAAAAGAATATTAAAGTTTGATGCGTTGTCACGGCAACAGCATCTAAGATATCAACAATCCTTTCACAGGTCTAAATCTGGCGTGTGTCTACATTATACACATCAAGTTTGAAGCAAATCGGGTAAAGCCTGTTTGATTTATGGACCAAGTTTTCGGACCCCATTCCAGGGGGCGCTGTCGAGCCCCCCTGCCACGCCCGGGTACCAGCTTCAGCCCGGCCCTGATGGCCGCGGTTTCTGACCCGTGTGCAAAGTTTCAAGAGTTTTTGAGCACGTTAAGGGCCCCAAAAGTGCGCTAAGAATCTCAAAAGTATCCAAAAAGAATATTAAAGTTTGATGCGTTGTCACGGCAACATCATCTAAGATATCAACAATCCTTTCACAGGTCTACATCTGGCTTGTGTCTACATTATACACATCAAGTTTGAAGCAAATAGGGTAAAGCGTGTTGGATATATGGACCAAATTGTCTGACCCGTTCTAGGGGGCGCTGTCGAGCCCCCCTGCCACGCCCGGGTACCAGCTTCAGCCTGGCCCTGATGGCCGCGGGTTTTGTCCCGTGTGCAAAGTTTCAAGAGTTTTCGAGCACGTTAAGAACCCCAAAAGTGCCCGAAAGCATAAAAAAGCATGAAAAAGCTTAAAAAAAGGAATATTAATGTTTGATGCATTGCCATGGCAACAGTATCTAAGATATCAATAATCCTTTCACAGGTCTACATCTGGCGTGTGTCTACATTATGCACATGAAGTTTGAAGCAAATCGGGTAAAAATAAGAGGGTGATTTAAAAGCATTTTGAAAGTGACACACTTCCTGCTTCCAGTTGGTGGCGCTATAACTTTGACTCACAATAGTCACATCCATGTGATCGGGCTCTTACAACGAACACACTGCTGAAGTTTCATCAAGATTAGTTAATGTATGCAGTAGTTATAACACACTTCCTGTTTCACGTTTCTCGCCATAATTTCGTTTACTCGCCACGGCCAAACCGTTCGAGATATCAAAAATCCCCTGGCAATTTTTCATCCTCAGTGTCTTGACTTCATGCTGACCGAGTTTCGTGCCGTGTGTTTGAATTCTCTAGGAGGAGTATTTCACATTCCATTGCATGTGTTTTCCAAACAACCCTTAATAGCCGACTTCCTGTTGGGCTGGGGTAAAAAGTAAGAGCATGAAGTATATATGAACCGATGAGATCTATATGTGTACTGAGTTTCATATTATTACATGCAAGCGTGTTTGATTTATGGACCAAGTGTTCAAACCCCGTTCCAGGGGGCGCTGTCGAGCCCCCCTGCCACGCCCGGGTACCAGCTTCAGCCCGGCCCTGATGGCCGCGGGTTCTGAGATGTGTGCAAAGTTTCAAGAGTTTTCGAGCACGTTAAGGCCCCCAAAAGTGCCCAAAAGGTAGTAAAATAATAATAATAATAATAAATAAATATAGCTGCGAGCAGCGATTACGGGCCCAAGCCGGTGGCACCGCAACCCCGGTGCCTTTAATTACCTAAAGGCACCGGAGTGGCGGTGCCGCCGGCTTTGGCCCTTCATCGCTGCTCGCAGCTATATTTATATATATATATATATATATATATATATATATATATATATATATATATATATATATATATAACAAGCCGGTGGCACCGCCACCCCGGTGCCTTTAGGGTTACTGTGCGTGACGGGCAATAACGTAACCCCGCTTTGACCTTTGAGAAGATGTGTGCTGTAGAGCTTGCATCAGTGTGGGCTCTGCAAAAGTGTGCATTGAGGGCACATATCAACCACAAAGTATGCGTGAGCAAGCTTCTGAAACCTAAAATGAAAAATGAGACACCCTACGGTCTCATGGACTTAATGGACACATGAAATAAGTACACAAGTTTGAAAGTTATATGAAGTGTGCCAAGACAGAATATTTGCCTGATCTGATTAGAAAAATAGTTTTTGTGTGTGTGTGTGTGTGTGAGGCGTGATTGAACAATGTAGACATAAAAACATACTCCGTCCTTTTGTTCATACAGGACATTATTCAAACTACAAAGTGTTTACTTATATTTGTGTACAATCGCAATAAAACACAACATTGTGCTTTTGTCAAACTGTAAACTACAACTGTCACCCAACCAAAATCTCTTACACACACACACACACACACACACACACATAGTTTAAAAGCAAAAAAATCTTTTGGACATTCATCATATTGCATTGGTTTTCATTTCTTGTTCTCGAACAGAGCCCTAATCTGTTTATTTTTTCAGTTACACATTCTACATTGATTAAAAAAGAAAAATCAAATGTGCTTTTATTTTAGACATAAATAAATAATCTAGCATTCAGATGAGAGTAAAGTTAGTGTTAGTTCAAATTTTAAGGAAAACAAAAATATGATCTGAAATATCGCACATTCATTTAAAATTCATTCAGGTTCAATTACCAAACATACAAATCTCAATGTAATTTAAAGCAAACAATACATTTAAAATATATGGGTTGTATGCAATTTTTTTATATATAAAAAGATATATATCCAAAAATACAAAGCCTAAACTTTAACAAGGGTTAAACAATCACTGTAACAGACACAATCACACACACACACACACACACACACGTCAAATCACTTACATTTTAGATGCAATATTGACTTTTTTTCTTTTTCAGCAGCGAAAATAGTTCAACAAAGATCACAGCAGAACCATCGAGCATCTCACAGCAACGTGTTTTCTCATTACTGAATGATTCAGCATTTTGAACAAATCGGTTGACTCAAAGATTCAACGACCAATCCATAATCTGTCTCATTCATGAATGACTCAGCCGTTCGAACGAATCGTTTGAACGAATGAATCAATGACTCGCTCATTAAGACGGTCGCCTGGCGACACCTAATGACGGTTTAGTGATATGTTTAAAAGTATCATTCTTTCCAACGATTGTTAATTAACTCATATTTGAAACATAAGCTATATATATATATATATATATATATATATATATATACACACACATATATATACACAAAAATAAAATAAACACATTTGAAGCGTGTTTGCTTACTAAATTGTGAGCTGAACGAAAGTTGCAGCAAATATCAGCAACAGGAGTCAAATTTCATTAATCACGAGAGTGAAGAGCTGACTGAAAAGATGATGACGGAATAGGCTATTTTATGTAAAAGCGCCTATTTAAGCGAATCTATCATTATACTCTTTTGTTGTTGTGTTTTCCGTGAAAAATAATAGACTATTGAACTCACAATTCAAGCACGCGCTCTGCACGCGCCACCATTATCAATGTCCGTGTGGACGTCCGCGATCGAACAGTGGAAACATTGGCTACTCCGTCATTTTATTCAAGAAGATCATTCAAACTGCAAAGTGTTTACTTATTTTTGGATACTCGCAATCAAACACAACATTGTGATTTTGTAAAATACATTCAAGAAATCCGCCCCCGAAATGGGGCTTCTTTTAAAATGAAACAAAAATGCTCACAGCTGCACGTCTTGTGGAGACGTCCGTTACTTTCGCTTTCAAGTTAGCGATTTTAAAGCCCCCAGCGGAGTCACGGTGGGAAAATATTCCCATAGTAGCATCAATTGGCCTACCTGATTTTGAACACAAGAGGGCAGTAAAGCACTATGAATGATTTTTTTTTTTTTTTTTTGGCTAAACAACCATTCTGGCTGTTTTTAAACTTAAACATAAATCTTAAATTGAAAAAAAGGAATACAATGGGTTTACTTCTAATATTAGTATAATTTTATAGAAAAATAAATGGTGTATAATTACATTTTAGAAAGATATGAGACATTTCCTGATTCTTTTTTTGACATAATCCCTCGCCATAGCAAAACCGTTTGAGATATTCAATATCCGTTCACAATTTAGCATCTTTAATGTATTTTCATCAAGTTGAAAAAGTTTTGTAACTGTAGATGAAACTAACCCCCCCCCCCCCCCCCACACACACTTTTGTCACAAAAGGTGGCGCTACTGAGCCCCTGCACCACGCCCGTTTCTGAAACTTTGCACATGTCTACTGGCTAATAAATGTGATCTGTCTGTCAAGTTTCATGCAATTTTAAGCAATTTCAGGCATGCTAAGAGTCTCAAAAGCATCCAAAAAGAATATTAAAGTTTGATGCGTTGCCATGGCAACAGTATCTAAGATTTCAATAATCCTTTCACAGGTCTACATCTGCCGTGTATTTACATTATACACATAAAGTTTGAAGCAAATTGGGTAAAAATAAGAGGGTGATTTCAAAGCCTTTAGGAAGTGACACACTTCCTGCTGCCAGTTGGTGGCGCTATAACTTTGACTCACAATAGTCACATCCATGTGATCGGACTCTTACAGCGAACACACTGCTGAAGTTTCATCAAGATCAGTTAATGTATGCAGAAGTTATAACACACTTCCTGTTTCCTTTATTCGCCATAAATTCGTTTCCTCGCCACAGCCAAACCGTTCGAGATATCAAAAATCCCCTGGCAATTTTTCATCCTCAATGTCTTGACTTCATGCTGACCGAGTTTCGTGGCGATTGGTTGAATTCTCTAGGAGGAGTATATCGAATTCCAGGGGCATACGCTTCCAAACAAACCATAATAGCCGACTTCCTGTTGGGCTGGGGTAAAAAGTAAAAGTACAAAGGATATATGAATCGATGAGATCTATATGTGTACCGAGTTTCATATTATTACATTCAAGCGTGTTTGATTTATGGACCAAGTTTTCGGACCCCGTTCCAGGGGGCGCTGTCGAGCCCCCCTGCCACGCCCGGGTACCAGCTTCAGCCCGGCCCTGATGGCCACGGGTTCTGACCCGTGTGCAAAGTTTCAAGAGTTTTTGAGCACGTTAAGGGCCCCCAAAGTGCGCTGAGAGTCTCAAAAGTATCCAAAAAGAATATTAAAGTTTGATGCGTTGTCACGGCAACAGCATCTAAGATATCAACAATCCTTTCACAGGTCTAAATCTGGCGTGTGTCTACATTATACACATCAAGTTTGAAGCAAATCGGGTAAAGCCTGTTTGATTTATGGACCAAGTTTTCGGACCCCATTCCAGGGGGCGCTGTCGAGCCCCCCTGCCACGCCCGGGTACCAGCTTCAGCCCGGCCCTGATGGCCGCGGTTTCTGACCCGTGTGCAAAGTTTCAAGAGTTTTTGAGCACGTTAAGGGCCCCAAAAGTGCGCTAAGAATCTCAAAAGTATCCAAAAAGAATATTAAAGTTTGATGCGTTGTCACGGCAACAGCATCTAAGATATCAACAATCCTTTCACAGGTCTACATCTGGCTTGTGTCTACATTATACACATCAAGTTTGAAGCAAATAGGGTAAAGCGTGTTGGATATATGGACCAAATTGTCTGACCCGTTCAAGGGGGCGCTGTCAAGCCCCCCTGCCACGCCCGGGTACCAGCTTCAGCCTGGCCCTGATGGCCGCGGGTTTTGTCCCGTGTGCAAAGTTTCAAGAGTTTTCGAGCACGTTAAGAACCCCAAAAGTGCCCGAAAGCATAAAAAAGCATGAAAAAGCTTAAAAAAAGGAATATTAATGTTTGATGCATTGCCATGGCAACAGTATCTAAGATATCAATAATCCTTTCACAGGTCTACATCTGGCGTGTGTCTACATTATGCACATGAAGTTTGAAGCAAATCGGGTAAAAATAAGAGGGTGATTTAAAAGCATTTTGAAAGTGACACACTTCCTGCTTCCAGTTGGTGGCGCTATAACTTTGACTCACAATAGTCACATCCATGTGATCGGGCTCTTACAACGAACACACTGCTGAAGTTTCATCAAGATTAGTTAATGTATCCAGTAGTTATAACACACTTCCTGTTTCACGTTTCTCGCCATAATTTCGTTTACTCGCCACGGCCAAACCGTTCGAGATATCAAAAATCCCCTGGCAATTTTTCATCCTCAGTGTCTTGACTTCATGCTGACCGAGTTTCGTGCCGTGTGTTTGAATTCTCTAGGAGGAGTATTTCACATTCCATTGCATGTGTTTTCCAAACAACCCTTAATAGCCGACTTCCTGTTGGGCTGGGGTAAAAAGTAAGAGCATGAAGTATATATGAACCGATGAGATCTATATGTGTACTGAGTTTCATATTATTACATGCAAGCGTGTTTGATTTATGGACCAAGTGTTCAAACCCCGTTCCAGGGGGCGCTGTCGAGCCCCCCTGCCACGCCCGGGTACCAGCTTCAGCCCGGCCCTGATGGCCGCGGGTTCTGAGATGTGTGCAAAGTTTCAAGAGTTTTCGAGCACGTTAAGGCCCCCAAAAGTGCCCAAAAGGTAGTAAAATAATAATAATAATAATAATAATAATAATAATATAGCTGCGAGCAGCGATTACGGGCCCAAGCCGGTGGCACCGCAACCCCGGTGCCTTTAATTACCTAAAGGCACCGGAGTGGCGGTGCCGCCGGCTTTGGCCCTTCATCGCTGCTCGCAGCTATATATATATATATATATATATATATATATATATATATATAAACAAGCCGGTGGCACCGCCACCCCGGTGCCTTTAGGGTTACTGTGCGTGACGGGCAATAACGTAACCCCGCTTTGACCTTTGAGAAGATGTGTGCTGTAGAGCTTGCATCAGTGTGGGCTCTGCAAAAGTGTGCATTGAGGGCACATATCAACCACAAAGTATGCGTGAGCAACCTTCTGAAACCTAAAATGAAAAATGAGACACCCTACGGTCTCATGGACTTAATGGACACATGAAATAAGTACACAAGTTTGAAAGTTATATGAAGTGTGCCAAGACAGAATATTTGCCTGATCTGATTAGAAAAATAGTTTTTGTGTGTGTGTGTGTGTGTGTGTGAGGCGTGATTGAACAATGTAGACATAAAAACATACTCCGTCCTTTTGTTCATACAGGACATTATTCAAACTACAAAGTGTTTACTTATATTTGTGTACAATCACAATAAAACACAACATTGTGCTTTTGTCAAACTGTAAACTACAACTGTCACCCAACCAAAATCTCTTACACACACACACACACACACACATAGTTTAAAAGCAAAAAAATCTTTTGGACATTCATCATATTGCATTGGTTTTCATTTCTTGTTCTCGAACAGAGCCCTAATCTGTTTATTTTTTCAGTTACACATTCTACATTGATTAAAAAAGAAAAATCAAATGTGTTTTTATTTTATACATAAATAAATAATCTAGCATTCAGATGAGAGTAAAGTTAGTGTTAGTTCAAATTTTAAGGAAAACAAAAATATGATCTGAAATATCGCACATTCATTTAAAATTCATTCAGGTTCAATTACCAAACATACAAATCTCAATGTAATTTAAAGCAAACAATACATTTAAAATATATGGGTTGTATGCAATTTTTTTATATATAAAAAGATATATATCCAAAAATACAAAGCCTAAACTTTAACAAGGGTTAAACAATCACTGTAACAGACACAATCACACACACACACACACGTCAAATCACTTACATTTTAGATGCAATATTGACTTTTTTTCTGTTTCAGCAGCGAAAATAGTTCAACAAAGATCACAGCAGAACCATCGAGCATCTCACAGCAACGCGTTCTCATTACTGAATGATTCAGCATTTTGAACAAATCGGTTGACTCAAAGATTCAACGACCAATCCATAATCTGTCTCATTCATGAATGACTCAGCCGTTCGAACGAATCGTTTGAACGAATGAATCAATGACTCGCTCATTAAGACGGTCGCCTGGCGACACCTAATGACGGTTTAGTGATATGTTTAAAAGTATCATTCTTTCCAACGATTGTTAATTAACTCATATTTGAAACATAAGCTATATATATATATATATATATATATATATATATATATATACACACATATATATACACAAAAATAAAATAAACACATTTGAAGCGTGTTTGCTTACTAAATTGTGAGCTGAACGAAAGTTGCAGCAAATATCAGCAACAGGAGTCAAATTTCATTAATCACGAGAGTGAAGAGCTGACTGAAAAGATGATGACGGAATAGGCTATTTTATGTAAAAGCGCCTATTTAAGCGAATCTATCATTATACTCTTTTGTTGTTGTGTTTTCCGTGAAAAATAATAGACTATTGAACTCACAATTCAAGCACGCGCTCTGCACGCGCCACCATTATCAATGTCCGTGTGGACGTCCGCGATCGAACAGTGGAAACATTGGCTACTCCGTCATTTTATTCAAGAAGATCATTCAAACTGCAAAGTGTTTACTTATTTTTGGATACTCGCAATCAAACACAACATTGTGATTTTGTAAAATACATTCAAGAAATCCGCCCCCGAAATGGGGCTTCTTTTAAAATGAAACAAAAATGCTCACAGCTGCACGTCTTGTGGAGACGTCCGTTACTTTCGCTTTCAAGTTAGCGATTTTAAAGCCCCCAGCGGAGTCACGGTGGGAAAATATTCCCATAGTAGCATCAATTGGCCTACCTGATTTTGAACACAAGAGGGCAGTAAAGCACTATGAATGATTTTTATTTTTTTTATTTTTTTGGCTAAACAACCATTCTGGCTGTTTTTAAACTTAAACATAAATCTTAAATTGAAAAAAAGGAATACAATGGGTTTACTTCTAATATTAGTATAATTTTATAGAAAAATAAATGGTGTATAATTACATTTTAGAAAGATATGAGACATTTCCTGATTCTTTTTTTGACATAATCCCTCGCCATAGCAAAACCGTTTGAGATATTCAATATCCGTTCACAATTTAGCATCTTTAATGTATTTTCATCAAGTTGAAAAAGTTTTGTAACTGTAGATGAAACTAACCCCCCCCCCCACACACACTTTTGTCACAAAAGGTGGCGCTACTGAGCCCCTGCACCACGCCCGTTTCTGAAACTTTGCACATGTCTACTGGCTAATAAATGTGATCTGTCTGTCAAGTTTCATGCAATTTTAAGCAATTTCAGGCATGCTAAGAGTCTCAAAAGCATCCAAAAAGAATATTAAAGTTTGATGCGTTGCCATGGCAACAGTATCTAAGATATCAATAATCCTTTCACAGGTCTACATCTGCCGTGTATTTACATTATACACATCAAGTTTGAAGCAAATCGGGTAAAAATAAGAGGGTGATTTCAAAGTATTTTGAAAGTGACACACTTCCTGCTGCCAGTTGGTGGCGCTATAACTTTGACTCACAATAGTCACATCCATGTGATCGGCCTCTCACAGCGAACACACTGTTGAAGTTTCATCAAGATCAGTTAATGTATGCAGAAGTTATAACACACTTCCTGTTTCCATTATTCGCCATAAATTCGTTTCCTCGTCACGGCCAAACCGTTCGAGATATCAAAAATCCCCTGGCAATTTTTCATCCTCAATGTCTTGACATCATGCTGACCGAGTTTCGTTGCGATTGGTTGAATTCTCTAGGAGGAGTATATCGAATTCCAGGGGCATACGCTTCCAAACAAACCATAATAGCCGACTTCCTGTTGGGCTGGGGTAAAAAGTAAAAGTACAAAGGATATATAAACCGATGAGATCTATATGTGTACCGAGTTTCATATTATTACATGCAAGCGTGTTTGATTTATGGACCAAGTTTTCGGACCTCGTTCCAGGGGGCGCTGTCGATCCTCCCTGCCACGCCCGGGTACCAGCTTCAGCCCGGCCCTGATGGCCGCGGGTTCTGACCCGTGTGCAAAGTTTCAAGAGTTTTCGTGCACGTTAAGGGCCCCCAAAGTGCGCTGAGAGTCTCAAAAGTATCCAAAAAGAATATTAAAGTTTGATGCGTTGTCACGGCAACAGCATCTAAGATATCAACAATCCTTTCACAGGTCTAAATCTGGCGTGTGTCTACATTATACACATCAAGTTTGAAGCAAATCGGGTAAAGCCTGTTTGATTTATGGACCAAGTTTTCGGACCCCATTCCAGGGGGCGCTGTCGAGCCCCCCTGCCACGCCCGGGTACCAGCTTCAGCCCGGCCCTGATGGCCGCGGTTTCTGACCCGTGTGCAAAGTTTCAAGAGTTTTTGAGCACGTTAAGGGCCCCAAAAGTGCGCTAAGAATCTCAAAAGTATCCAAAAAGAATATTAAAGTTTGATGCGTTGTCACGGCAACAGCATCTAAGATATCAACAATCCTTTCACAGGTCTACATCTGGCTTGTGTCTACATTATACACATCAAGTTTGAAGCAAATAGGGTAAAGCGTGTTGGATATATGGACCAAATTGTCTGACCCGTTCAAGGGGGCGCTGTCGAGCCCCCCTGCCACGCCCGGGTACCAGCTTCAGCCTGGCCCTGATGGCCGCGGGTTTTGTCCCGTGTGCAAAGTTTCAAGAGTTTTCTAGCACGTTAAGAACCCCAAAAGTGCCCGAAAGCATAAAAAAGCATGAAAAAGCTTAAAAAAAGGAATATTAATGTTTGATGCATTGCCATGGCAACAGTATCTAAGATATCAATAATCCTTTCACAGGTCTACATCTGGCGTGTGTCTACATTATGCACATGAAGTTTGAAGCAAATCGGGTAAAAATAAGAGGGTGATTTAAAAGCATTTTGAAAGTGACACACTTCCTGCTTCCAGTTGGTGGCGCTATAACTTTGACTCACAATAGTCACATCCATGTGATCGGGCTCTTACAACGAACACACTGCTGAAGTTTCATCAAGATTAGTTAATGTATGCAGTAGTTATAACACACTTCCTGTTTCACGTTTCTCGCCATAATTTCGTTTACTCGCCAAGGCCAAACCGTTCGAGATATCAAAAATCCCCTGGCAATTTTTCATCCTCAGTGTCTTGACTTCATGCTGACCGAGTTTCGTGCCGTGTGTTTGAATTCTCTAGGAGGAGTATTTCACATTCCATTGCATGTGTTTTCCAAACAACCCTTAATAGCCGACTTCCTGTTGGGCTGGGGTAAAAAGTAAGAGCATGAAGTATATATGAACCGATGAGATCTATATGTGTACTGAGTTTCATATTATTACATGCAAGCGTGTTTGATTTATGGACCAAGTGTTCAAACCCCGTTCCAGGGGGCGCTGTCGAGCCCCCCTGCCACGCCCGGGTACCAGCTTCAGCCCGGCCCTGATGGCCGCGGGTTCTGAGATGTGTGCAAAGTTTCAAGAGTTTTCGAGCACGTTAAGGCCCCCAAAAGTGCCCAAAAGGTAGTAAAATAATAATAATAATAATAAAATATAGCTGCGAGCAGCGATTACGGGCCCAAGCCGGTGGCACCGCAACCCCGGTGCCTTTAGTTACCTAAAGGCACCGGAGTGGCGGTGCCGCCGGCTTTGGCCCTTCATCGCTGCTCGCAGCTATATTCATATATATATATATATATATATATATATATATATATATATATATATATATATATATATATATATACAAGCCGGTGGCACCGCCACCCCGGTGCCTTTATATATATATATATATATATATGTCTACATTGTTCAATCACGCCTCACACACACACACACACTTTTGCAGAGCCCACACCAATGCAAGCTCTATAGCACACATCTTCTCAAAGGTCAAAGCGGAGTTACGATATTGCCCGTCATGCACAGTAACCGTAAAGGCACCGGGGTGGCGGTGCCACCGGCTTGTTTATATATATATATATATATCGTATTATTCTAACTTGTAAAAAACTATTAACTTTTGTTAATATTCAACCATTTCACAACTAACTTTTTTCCATAGATCAAACACAACATAATTATATGGTGGACTGAAACAAAAATTATTAATTAAATAAAATTATTGTTTTCCTCTGAAATAGCAAAAGCATCACACACTAGCTGTACCTGCTCTAAATAAAAAAGAGTAATTCAATAAAAATACAAAATCGAACTAAATAAAATAAATTATTACAAAAACAAAATCAAACCAAAGAAAATATATCTTCGAAAAAAAAAGCGAGTGTCATGAGGAAAGGCGCCTCAGGAATCGTCAGGATTAACTCCATGTGTAAGGAATTTTGATTGATTTTATTTGTCACTTGAAAATTATTGTTAA
Source organism: Tiaroga cobitis (assembly GCA_030578255.1). Taxonomy (NCBI): domain Eukaryota; kingdom Metazoa; phylum Chordata; class Actinopteri; order Cypriniformes; family Leuciscidae; genus Tiaroga; species Tiaroga cobitis. The sequence goes on from CM060592.1 coordinate 10,618,543, forward strand.
ATGTGTGCCTGCATAACTTTAATAAGATTTATTTTCTTTGATTTGATTTTGTTTTATATAATTTATTTATTTCGATTTTGTATTTTTATTTAAATACTATTATTTATTTAGAGCAGGTACAGCTAAGTGTGCGATGCTTTTGCTATTTCAGAGGGAAAAAAACACATTTTATTTCAAAAAGGCTTTTCAATTAAATAAAATGTTCAAGCTTTGTTTTCGTTTTATTATTTTGTTTGTTTTAAGCTTTGTTTAATTTATATTGTTAATCATCTGACACAAAACAAATGCATAAAGTATCATTTTAACTTTTAAAAAACTATTAACATTTGTTAATAGTACATTGCCTGTCTTTTGTTAATAGGACAAAACATAGTTATTATATTTTATAATATTTTATAAATATATAAAATAAACATTTGTAATGAAATCGTTCAAAAAAATGATATTAGCATTGTTTTAAACTTTGAAACAGAAGTAGCGCAATGCCTGGCCACTCCCGCGCCGCCTCCTTTTCACAATCCGAGGGAACCATCTCCGGAATATTAACCTCACTCCTAGAAGTCCAATTCTCATTATTCATGCCTCTTACCTGGGATTGATTGCACACACACACACACACACACACACGCACGCACGCACTCACACGCACACACACACACACACACACACACACACGTGTCAAGTCACTTACATTTTAGATGCAATATTGACTGTTCTTCTGTTTCAGCAGCGAAAATAGTTAAACAAAGATCACAGCAGAACCATTGCATCTCACAGCAACGTGTTTTCTCATTACTGAATGATTCAGCATTTTGAACAAATTGGTTGACTCAAAGATTCAATGACCAATCCATAAACATCTGTCTCATTCATGAATGACTCAGTCGTTCAAACGAATCGTTTGAACGAATGAATCAATGACCCGCTCATTAAGACGGTCGCCTGGCGACACCTAGTGACGGTTTAGTGTTATTTGATTATACACTCAAAATATTCCACAACAAATCCTTTAAATTTAATGATATTCAGAACAGAACACAAATAAAAAAATAACTATAATAAAGCCAAAACGAAATAATTTAAAACAAAAGTAAAAGTAAGTGGTGTTAGGCTCACGTAAATCTCTCTTTAGAATCTAAATGTTGCAACATTTGCGATGTATTTGGATGCTAAACTATTCTTTATTACAGGCTTTGTACTTCACTCACGTTCCAATATCGACGGAAAAAATCATCCTCTTCACTTGTGCAAAAATGTGCTTGGAAAAATCACAGTGGAGCGGTGCTTACTGTGAATGATACAAATTGTACTACTGACTATTTCAACATAGCAGTGTAATTTGTATATGTTAGGTTGAATGTTTTATTATTGTGTGTGTGTGTGTGTGTCAGTGTGTGTGTGGGGGTCTGGGTGGCTCAGCGCGATTGAACAGTGAAACATACTCCGTCATTTTCTTCATACAGGACATCATTCAAACGTCAAAGTGTTTACTTATATTTGTGTACACTCGCAATTAAACACAACATTGTGTTTTTGTTAAATAAATTAAAGTAATACGTCCCCCGAAATGGCGCTAATTTTAAAATGAAACTAAAATGCTCACGGCTGCACGGGCATTCATAACTCTGCGCGCCCACGGTGAGGGACGAGCAGAACAGAGCGAACGTTGTTTAGTTCATTCCTACTTCCATAGGAATTAATTGAAAAAGCTCACTCTACTCTGCACCATTATTAATGAATTGTGCAGACGTCCTTATTTTACTTTCGCTTTTTACCTGATTTTGAACACAAGAGGGCAGTATAACACTATGTATGATTTGGAAAAAAAATTTTTTTGACTAAACAACCATTCTGGCTGTTTTTAAACTTAAACATTATTCTCTAATTGCTCTCACCATGCCCGTTTCTGAAACTCTGCACATGTCTACTGTCTAATAAATGTGATGTGTCTGTCGGGTTTCATGCAATTTCAAGTATGTTAAGAGTCTCAAAAGCATCAACAAAGAATAATAAAGTTTGATGCGTTGCCACGGCAACAGTATCTAAGATATCAATAATCCTTTCTCAGGTCTACATCTGCCGTGTGTCTACATTATACACATAAAGTTTGAAGCAAATTGGGTAAAAATAAGAGGGTGATTTCAAAGCCTTTAGGAAGTGACACACTTCCTGCTGCCAGTTGGTGGCGCTATAACTTTGACTCACAATAGTCACATCCATGTGATCGGACTCTTACAGCGAACACACTGCTGAAGTTTCATCAAGATCAGTTAATGTATGCAGAAGTTATAACACACTTCCTGTTTCCTTTATTCGCCATAAATTCGTTTCCTCGCCACAGCCAAACCGTTCGAGATATCAAAAATCCCCTGGCAACTTTTCATCCTCAATGTCTTGACTTCATGCTGACCGAGTTTCGTGGCGATTGGTTGAATTCTCTAGGAGGAGTATATCGAATTCCAGGGGCATACGCTTCCAAACAAACCATAATAGCCGACTTCCTGTTGGGCTGGGGTAAAAAGTAAAAGTACAAAGGATATATGAATCGATGAGATCTATATGTGTACCGAGTTTCATATTATTACATTCAAGCGTGTTTGATTTATGGACCAAGTTTTCGGACCCCGTTCCAGGGGGCACTGTCGAGCCCCCCTGCCACGCCCGGGTACCAGCTTCAGCCCGGCCCTGATGGCCACGGGTTCTGACCCGTGTGCAAAGTTTCAAGAGTTTTTGAGCACGTTAAGGGCCCCCAAAGTGCGCTGAGAGTCTCAAAAGTATCCAAAAAGAATATTAAAGTTTGATGCGTTGTCACGGCAACAGCATCTAAGATATCAACAATCCTTTCACAGGTCTAAATCTGGCGTGTGTCTACATTATACACATCAAGTTTGAAGCAAATCGGGTAAAGCCTGTTTGATTTATGGACCAAGTTTTCGGACCCCATTCCAGGGGGCGCTGTCGAGCCCCCCTGCCACGCCCGGGTACCAGCTTCAGCCCGGCCCTGATGGCCGCGGTTTCTGACCCGTGTGCAAAGTTTCAAGAGTTTTTGAGCACGTTAAGGGCCCCAAAAGTGCGCTAAGAATCTCAAAAGTATCCAAAAAGAATATTAAAGTTTGATGCGTTGTCACGGCAACAGCATCTAAGATATCAACAATCCTTTCACAGGTCTACATCTGGCTTGTGTCTACATTATACACATCAAGTTTGAAGCAAATAGGGTAAAGCGTGTTGGATATATGGACCAAATTGTCTGACCCGTTCAAGGGGGCGCTGTCGAGCCCCCCTGCCACGCCCGGGTACCAGCTTCAGCCTGGCCCTGATGGCCGCGGGTTTTGTCCCGTGTGCAAAGTTTCAAGAGTTTTCGAGCACGTTAAGAACCCCAAAAGTGCCCGAAAGCATAAAAAAGCATGAAAAAGCTTAAAAAAAGGAATATTAATGTTTGATGCATTGCCATGGCAACAGTATCTAAGATATCAATAATCCTTTCACAGGTCTACATCTGGCGTGTGTCTACATTATGCACATGAAGTTTGAAGCAAATCGGGTAAAAATAAGAGGGTGATTTAAAAGCATTTTGAAAGTGACACACTTCCTGCTTCCAGTTGGTGGCGCTATAACTTTGACTCACAATAGTCACATCCATGTGATCGGGCTCTTACAACGAACACACTGCTGAAGTTTCATCAAGATTAGTTAATGTATGCAGTAGTTATAACACACTTCCTGTTTCACGTTTCTCGCCATAATTTCGTTTACTCGCCACGGCCAAACCGTTCGAGATATCAAAAATCCCCTGGCAATTTTTCATCCTCAGTGTCTTGACTTCATGCTGACCGAGTTTCGTGCCGTGTGTTTGAATTCTCTAGGAGGAGTATTTCACATTCCATTGCATGTGTTTTCCAAACAACCCTTAATAGCCGACTTCCTGTTGGGCTGGGGTAAAAAGTAAGAGCATGAAGTATATATGAACCGATGAGATCTATATGTGTACTGAGTTTCATATTATTACATGCAAGCGTGTTTGATTTATGGACCAAGTGTTCAAACCCCGTTCCAGGGGGCGCTGTCGAGCCCCCCTGCCACGCCCGGGTACCAGCTTCAGCCCGGCCCTGATGGCCGCGGGTTCTGAGATGTGTGCAAAGTTTCAAGAGTTTTCGAGCACGTTAAGGCCCCCAAAAGTGCCCAAAAGGTAGTAAAATAATAATAATAATAATAAATAATAATCCTAAGGAAAACAATAGGGCCTTCGCCTTTTCAAGGCTTGGGCCCTAATAATAATCCTAAGGAAAACAATAGGGCCTTCGCCTTTTCAAGGCTTGGGCCCTAATAATAATAATAATAAATATAGCTGCGAGCAGCGATTGCGGGCCCAAGCCGGTGGCACCGCAACCCCGGTGCCGGAGTGGCGGTTCCGCCGGCTTTGGCCCTTCATCGCTGCTCGCAGCTATATTTATATATATATATATATATATATATATATATATATATATAAACAAGCCGGTGGCACTGCCACCCCGGTGCCTTAAGGGTTACTGTGCACGACGTGCAAAAACGTAACCCCGCTTTCACTGTCGCCCTACGGTCCCATGGATTTAACGGACACATGAAATAAGTACACAAGACCGAAAATTGATATGAACTGTACCATTTTGGACAGGGACTATGATCGTGAATCACAATAGCCACATATATGAGATCATTTAAATTTAGAATCATTTTTAATGTCATAGGACATACATGGGCAATATACGGCCCGGGGGCCGGGGCCGGATCCGGCCCGCATAGCGCTTCAATCCGGCCCCCGCGATGCGATCGCAATTTGGATGAAACACACGCCGAAATAAACATGCGTGACACAAAACAATCTTTAACTTAGGTGGCAAATATGTTTTAGTAATTCTGTGAATTACACTGCGCAAACCAAAATTAATACTACCCACCGGATGAAGGGTTGTCTCTGTCTCCACATAACATAAAATATTCATTTTATTTTATTTTTCGTGTTCGCATTTATGAGGAAAAACAATGTTACAGACGTGTTCTCCGTTACGGACGTGAGCGCTCTGAAAGCGGCACTAAAAGATGCTTTAAAACTTTCACAAAGACATCAAACAGAAAGCACAAAACAAAGCACAAAACCTTTCTTTGAAGTGAATTTCGTTTTGTATTAATTGTATCTTAATTTTAATCAATGTTTCATCAACCAATTGCCTGTATTTAATCAATAAGAAGTAAATATAGCAGACAATATAGAGATAATCACGAAACATTAATAATGAGATAATCACGCCGGCGCGTGAACTGGAGCTCGTCTCATAAATGAACCGAAACTCAGCATATAAAGTAGCCTACTTGCCTCACATGTCTACTTTTAAACTGAACAATTCAAAACGAAAGAAAACAGACTACAGACTGCTCTCTGCTTATGTAATCCTTATGAAATGTGCATTTCTCTCTGGCGCGTTCACTAGGCTACTGAAGATCGCGAGTCAGCATCGTCAACTTCATCTTAGCCGACAATGACAAAGAAAACACTTATTTATTAATAAACAATTAAAATATCTCCTTGCTATATTTTACATATTCATAATCATTACTTTTGCTGGTTTTGCCAGTCATGTATTCTGCAACGAAATATGTTTTGAAAGTATCCTTCCCAACACTGGAAGTCTGTATGTTAATTAGGGATGGGCATTTTTCAAAAATATTGCATTCGAATATTCGGGCTCATAAAAATCAAATATTCGTTTATTTAAATGACATTTAACGAAAAAGATGTTATTTTTTAAGTTTTTTTTTTTTTTACGTTTTTGTCACCATTTCTTTTAGTTGAAAACATTAAACATTAGGCCTATGTGTAAACAAAAAATATAAAAAATAAAAGCATTAATAAAAGAATGCTCAAGCAGCGCGAACGGGAAAAAAACGCCTAATAAAGCGGTTGCGCCAGATATCGTACAGAACGTACACACACTCGAGTCAGCATATGATTATCGTGTTTATATTGTTTCATGTTTATATAGAGAAAAACAATATCCACATGCAGGGGCGCCTGCATGTGGATGAAAAAAAAATATGATTTACAATTACTGCTTTGGTTGCATTCTGGTGGAATTATTAATAGTACATTAGATATGACAAAATACCTTCATAGCGGTAAACAGAGTATCTTCAATTGGTACCGAGTGGCATAAGACTTGATAAACGCGCGTTCAAAATGATCACGATAAAACAGGTGCTCGCGCACATTCGGCCTGGGGACTGGTTTATAGTAGCCTGTATTCGTGTTCGAAGGTGTCATCTCCTCATACGTTCACGAAAAGTACGAAGTACGAACGCAGTGCTTTCCATCTTGAGATTCAGTGGGGGGCGCACTCTGGACAGCTATATAGTGTCTTATTATTCTAAATAATTGAATATATTGATCAAATTTACAAATTGAAAATGAAAGATGAAGCATACATTTAATAAGACTAGACTAGGGGTGCCTTGCATTACAATATGCAGATTTAAATATACCACCGTCAATTTGATGTGTGTGTGTATAATAAAATCATTTAGTCACTTCAATTATAACTTGAACGTGTTTGCTTACTAAATTGTGAGCAAAACGAAAGTTGCAGCAAAGATCAGCAACAGGAGTCAAAATTCATTAATCACGAGAGTGAAGAGCTGACTGAAAAAAATGATGACGGAATATTTTGTGTAAAAGTGCCTATTTAAGCGAATCTGTCATTTACTCTTTTGTTGTTGTGTTTTCCCTGAAAACCGGAAGCAATCGCCCCCGATATGGCGCTAATTTTAAAGTGACACTAAAAAGTATGCGGCTGCACTGACATTCATAATGGTGCGCGTCCATGGCGACGAGCAAGCAAAACAGAGCGAACGTTTTTTCATTTCTACTTCCATAGAAATTCATTCGAATTTCATTAATCACGAGTCGAGAGTGAGCGTCTCTCTCTGCTGTGTTATGCTGCATCACACGGGCATTCATAACGCTGCGCGTCCACGACGATGAGCGAGCAGAACAGAGTGAACGTTTTTTAGTTCATTCCTACTTCCATATAGGAATTCCCTCGAGCGCTCTGCACGCGCCACCATTATCAATGTCCGTGTGGACGTCCGCGATCGAACAGTGGAAACATTGGCTACTCCGTCATTTTATTCAAGAAGATCATTCAAACTGCAAAGTGTTTACTTATTTTTGGATACTCGCAATCAAACACAACATTGTGATTTTGTAAAATACATTCAAGAAATCCGCCCCCGAAATGGGGCTTCTTTTAAAATGAAACGAAAATGCTTACAGCTGCACGTCTTGTGGAGACGTCCGTTACTTTCGCTTTCAAGTTAGCGATTTTAAAGCCCCCAGCGGAGTCACGGTGGGAAAATATTCCCATAGTAGCATCAATTGGCCTACCTGATTTTGAACACAAGAGGGCAGTAAAGCACTATGAATGATTTGTATTTTTTTATTTTTTTGGCTAAACAACCATTCTGGCTGTTTTTAAACTTAAACATAAATCTTAAATTGAAAAAAAGGAATACAATGGGTTTAGTTCTAATATTAGTATAATTTTATAGAAAAATAAATGGTGTATAATTACATTTTAGAAAGATATGAGACATTTCCTGATTCTTTTTTTGACATAATCCCTCGCCATAGAAAAAACGTTTGAGATATTCAATATCCGTTCACAATTTAGCATCTTTAATGTATTTTCATCAAGTTGAAAAAGTTTTGTAACTGTAGATGAAACTAACCCCCCCCCCACACACACACACACACACTTTTGTCACAAAAGGTGGCGCTACTGAGCCCCTGCACTACGCCCGTTTCTGAAACTTTGCACATGTCTACTGGCTAATAAATGTGATCTGTCTGTCAAGTTTCATGCAATTTTAAGCAATTTCAGGCATGCTAAGAGTCTCAAAAGCATCCAAAAAGAATATTAAAGTTTGATGCGTTGCCATGGCAACAGTATCTAAGATATCAATAATCCTTTCACAGGTCTACATCTGCCGTGTATTTACATTATACACATCAAGTTTGAAGCAAATCGGGTAAAAATAAGAGGGTGATTTCAAAGTATTTTGAAAGTGACACACTTCCTGCTGCCAGTTGGTGGCGCTATAACTTTGACTCACAATAGTCACATCCATGTGATCGGCCTCTTACAGCGAACACACTGTTGAAGTTTCATCAAGATCAGTTAATGTATGCAGAAGTTATAACACACTTCCTGTTTCCATTATTCGCCATAAATTCGTTTCCTCGTCACGGCCAAACCGTTCGAGATATCAGAAATCCCCTGGCAATTTTTCATCCTCAATGTCTTGACATCATGCTGACCGAGTTTCGTTGCGATTGGTTGAATTCTCTAGGAGGAGTATATCGAATTCCAGGGGCATACGCTTTCAAACAAACCATAATAGCCGACTTCCTGTTGGGCTGGGGTAAAAAGTAAAAGTACAAAGGATATATGAATCGATGAGATCTATATGTGTACCGAGTTTCATATTATTACATTCAAGCGTGTTTGATTTATGGACCAAGTTTTCGGACCCCGTTCCAGGGGGCACTGTCGAGCCCCCCTGCCACGCCCGGGTACCAGCTTCAGCCCGGCCCTGATGGCCACGGGTTCTGACCCGTGTGCAAAGTTTCAAGAGTTTTTGAGCACGTTAAGGGCCCCCAAAGTGCGCTGAGAGTCTCAAAAGTATCCAAAAAGAATATTAAAGTTTGATGCGTTGTCACGGCAACAGCATCTAAGATATCAACAATCCTTTCACAAGTCTAAATCTGGCGTGTGTCTACATTATACACATCAAGTTTGAAGCAAATCGGGTAAAGCCTGTTTGATTTATGGACCAAGTTTTCGGACCCCATTCCAGGGGGCGCTGTCGAGCCCCCCTGCCACGCCCGGGTACCAGCTTCAGCCCGGCTCTGATGGCCGCGGTTTCTGACCCGTGTGCAAAGTTTCAAGAGTTTTTGAGCACGTTAAGGGCCCCAAAAGTGCGCTAAGAATCTCAAAAGTATCCAAAAAGAATATTAAAGTTTGATGCGTTGTCACGGCAACAGCATCTAAGATATCAACAATCCTTTCACAGGTCTACATCTGGCTTGTGTCTACATTATACACATCAAGTTTGAAGCAAATAGGGTAAAGCGTGTTGGATATATGGACCAAATTGTCTGACCCGTTCAAGGGGGCGCTGTCGAGCCCCCCTGCCACGCCCGGGTACCAGCTTCAGCCTGGCCCTGATGGCCGCGGGTTTTGTCCCGTGTGCAAAGTTTCAAGAGTTTTCGAGCACGTTAAGAACCCCAAAAGTGCCCGAAAGCATAAAAAAGCATGAAAAAGCTTAAAAAAAGGAATATTAATGTTTGATGCATTGCCATGGCAACAGTATCTAAGATATCAATAATCCTTTCACAGGTCTACATCTGGCGTGTGTCTACATTATGCACATGAAGTTTGAAGCAAATCGGGTAAAAATAAGAGGGTGATTTAAAAGCATTTTGAAAGTGACACACTTCCTGCTTCCAGTTGGTGGCGCTATAACTTTGACTCACAATAGTCACATCCATGTGATCGGGCTCTTACAACGAACACACTGCTGAAGTTTCATCAAGATTAGTTAATGTATGCAGTAGTTATAACACACTTCCTGTTTCACGTTTCTCGCCATAATTTCGTTTACTCGCCACGGCCAAACCGTTCGAGATATCAAAAATCCCCTGGCAATTTTTCATCCTCAGTGTCTTGACTTCATGCTGACCGAGTTTCGTGCCGTGTGTTTGAATTCTCTAGGAGGAGTATTTCACATTCCATTGCATGTGTTTTCCAAACAACCCTTAATAGCCGACTTCCTGTTGGGCTGGGGTAAAAAGTAAGAGCATGAAGTATATATGAACCGATGAGATCTATATGTGTACTGAGTTTCATATTATTACATGCAAGCGTGTTTGATTTATGGACCAAGTGTTCAAACCCCGTTCCAGGGGGCGCTGTCGAGCCCCCCTGCCACGCCCGGGTACCAGCTTCAGCCCGGCCCTGATGGCCGCGGGTTCTGAGATGTGTGCAAAGTTTCAAGAGTTTTCGAGCACGTTAAGGCCCCCAAAAGTGCCCAAAAGGTAGTAAAATAATAATAATAATAATAATAATAATAATAATAAATATAGCTGCGAGCAGCGATTACGGGCCCAAGCCGGTGGCACCGCAACCCCGGTGCCTTTAGTTACCTAAAGGCACCGGAGTGGCGGTGCCGCCGGCTTTGGCCCTTCATCGCTGCTCGCAGCTATATTCATATATATATATATATATATATATATATATATATATATATATATATAAACAAGCCGGTGGCACCGCCACCCCGGTGCCTTTATATATATATATATATATGTCTACATTGTTCAATCACGCCTCACACACACACACACACTTTTGCAGAGCCCACACCAATGCAAGCTCTATAGCACACATCTTCTCAAAGGTCAAAGCGGAGTTACGATATTGCCCGTCATGCACAGTAACCGTAAAGGCACCGGGGTGGCGGTGCCACCGGCTTGTTTATATATATATATATATATCGTATTATTCTAACTTGTAAAAAACTATTAACTTTTGTTAATATTCAACCATTTCACAACTAACTTTTTTCCATAGATCAAACACAACATAATTATATGGTGGACTGAAACAAAAATTATTAATTAAATAAAATTATTGTTTTCCTCTGAAATAGCAAAAGCATCACACACTAGCTGTACCTGCTCTAAATAAAAAAGAGTAATTCAATAAAAATACAAAATCGAACTAAATAAAATAAATTATTACAAAAACAAAATCAAACCAAAGAAAATATATCTTCGAAAAAAAAAGCGAGTGTCATGAGGAAAGGCGCCTCAGGAATCGTCAGGATTAACTCCATGTGTAAGGAATTTTGATTGATTTTATTTGTCACTTGAAAATTATTGTTAAATGTGTGCCTGCATAACTTTAATAAGATTTATTTTCTTTGATTTGATTTTGTTTTATATAATTTATTTATTTCGATTTTGTATTTTTATTTAAATACTATTATTTATTTAGAGCAGGTACAGCTAAGTGTGCGATGCTTTTGCTATTTCAGAGGGAAAAAAACACATTTTATTTCAAAAAGGCTTTTCAATTAAATAAAATGTTCAAGCTTTGTTTTCGTTTTATTATTTTGTTTGTTTTAAGCTTTGTTTAATTTATATTGTTAATCATCTGACACAAAACAAATGCATAAAGTATCATTTTAACTTTTAAAAAACTATTAACATTTGTTAATAGTACATTGCCTGTCTTTTGTTAATAGGACAAAACATAGTTATTATATTTTATAATATTTTATAAATATATAAAATAAACATTTGTAATGAAATCGTTCAAAAAAATGATATTAGCATTGTTTTAAACTTTGAAACAGAAGTAGCGCAATGCCTGGCCACTCCCGCGCCGCCTCCTTTTCACAATCCGAGGGAACCATCTCCGGAATATTAACCTCACTCCTAGAAGTCCAATTCTCATTATTCATGCCTCTTACCTGGGATTGATTGCACACACACACACACACACACACACACGCACGCACGCACTCACACGCACACACACACACACACACACACACACGTGTCAAGTCACTTACATTTTAGATGCAATATTGACTGTTCTTCTGTTTCAGCAGCGAAAATAGTTAAACAAAGATCACAGCAGAACCATTGCATCTCACAGCAACGTGTTTTCTCATTACTGAATGATTCAGCATTTTGAACAAATTGGTTGACTCAAAGATTCAATGACCAATCCATAAACATCTGTCTCATTCATGAATGACTCAGTCGTTCAAACGAATCGTTTGAACGAATGAATCAATGACCCGCTCATTAAGACGGTCGCCTGGCGACACCTAGTGACGGTTTAGTGTTATTTGATTATACACTCAAAATATTCCACAACAAATCCTTTAAATTTAATGATATTCAGAACAGAACACAAATAAAAAAATAACTATAATAAAGCCAAAACGAAATAATTTAAAACAAAAGTAAAAGTAAGTGGTGTTAGGCTCACGTAAATCTCTCTTTAGAATCTAAATGTTGCAACATTTGCGATGTATTTGGATGCTAAACTATTCTTTATTACAGGCTTTGTACTTCACTCACGTTCCAATATCGACGGAAAAAATCATCCTCTTCACTTGTGCAAAAATGTGCTTGGAAAAATCACAGTGGAGCGGTGCTTACTGTGAATGATACAAATTGTACTACTGACTATTTCAACATAGCAGTGTAATTTGTATATGTTAGGTTGAATGTTTTATTATTGTGTGTGTGTGTGTGTGTGTGTGTTTGTGTGTGTGTGTGTGTGTGTGTGTGTGTGTGTGTGTGTGTGTGTCAGTGTGTGTGTGGGGGTCTGGGTGGCTCAGCGCGATTGAACAGTGAAACATACTCCGTCATTTTCTTCATACAGGACATCATTCAAACATCAAAGTGTTTACTTATATTTGTGTACACTCGCAATTAAACACAACATTGTGTTTTTGTTAAATAAATTAAAGTAATACGTCCCCCGAAATGGCGCTAATTTTAAAATGAAACTAAAATGCTCACGGCTGCACGGGCATTCATAACTCTGCGCGCCCACGGTGAGGGACGAGCAGAACAGAGCGAACGTTGTTTAGTTCATTCCTACTTCCATAGGAATTAATTGAAAAAGCTCACTCTACTCTGCACCATTATTAATGAATTGTGCAGACGTCCTTATTTTACTTTCGCTTTTTACCTGATTTTGAACACAAGAGGGCAGTATAACACTATGTATGATTTGGAAAAAAAATTTTTTTGACTAAACAACCATTCTGGCTGTTTTTAAACTTAAACATTATTCTCTAATTGCTCTCACCATGCCCGTTTCTGAAACTCTGCACATGTCTACTGTCTAATAAATGTGATGTGTCTGTCGGGTTTCATGCAATTTCAAGTATGTTAAGAGTCTCAAAAGCATCAACAAAGAATAATAAAGTTTGATGCGTTGCCACGGCAACAGTATCTAAGATATCAATAATCCTTTCTCAGGTCTACATCTGCCGTGTGTCTACATTATACACATAAAGTTTGAAGCAAATTGGGTAAAAATAAGAGGGTGATTTCAAAGCCTTTAGGAAGTGACACACTTCCTGCTGCCAGTTGGTGGCGCTATAACTTTGACTCACAATAGTCACATCCATGTGATCGGACTCTTACAGCGAACACACTGCTGAAGTTTCATAAAGATCAGTTAATGTATGCAGAAGTTATAACACACTTCCTGTTTCCTTTATTCGCCATAAATTCGTTTCCTCGCCACAGCCAAACCGTTCGAGATATCAAAAATCCCCTGGCAACTTTTCATCCTCAATGTCTTGACTTCATGCTGACCGAGTTTCGTGGCGATTGGTTGAATTCTCTAGGAGGAGTATATCGAATTCCAGGGGCATACGCTTCCAAACAAACCATAATAGCCGACTTCCTGTTGGGCTGGGGTAAAAAGTAAAAGTACAAAGGATATATGAATCGATGAGATCTATATGTGTACCGAGTTTCATATTATTACATTCAAGCGTGTTTGATTTATGGACCAAGTTTTCGGACCCCGTTCCAGGGGGCACTGTCGAGCCCCCCTGCCACGCCCGGGTACCAGCTTCAGCCCGGCCCTGATGGCCACGGGTTCTGACCCGTGTGCAAAGTTTCAAGAGTTTTTGAGCACGTTAAGGGCCCCCAAAGTGCGCTGAGAGTCTCAAAAGTATCCAAAAAGAATATTAAAGTTTGATGCGTTGTCACGGCAACAGCATCTAAGATATCAACAATCCTTTCACAGGTCTAAATCTGGCGTGTGTCTACATTATACACATCAAGTTTGAAGCAAATCGGGTAAAGCCTGTTTGATTTATGGACCAAGTTTTCGGACCCCATTCCAGGGGGCGCTGTCGAGCCCCCCTGCCACGCCCGGGTACCAGCTTCAGCCCGGCCCTGATGGCCGCGGTTTCTGACCCGTGTGCAAAGTTTCAAGAGTTTTTGAGCACGTTAAGGGCCCCAAAAGTGCGCTAAGAATCTCAAAAGTATCCAAAAAGAATATTAAAGTTTGATGCGTTGTCACGGCAACAGCATCTAAGATATCAACAATCCTTTCACAGGTCTACATCTGGCTTGTGTCTACATTATACACATCAAGTTTGAAGCAAATAGGGTAAAGCGTGTTGGATATATGGACCAAATTGTCTGACCCGTTCAAGGGGGCGCTGTCGAGCCCCCCTGCCACGCCCGGGTACCAGCTTCAGCCTGGCCCTGATGGCCGCGGGTTTTGTCCCGTGTGCAAAGTTTCAAGAGTTTTCGAGCACGTTAAGAACCCCAAAAGTGCCCGAAAGCATAAAAAAGCATGAAAAAGCTTAAAAAAAGGAATATTAATGTTTGATGCATTGCCATGGCAACAGTATCTAAGATATCAATAATCCTTTCACAGGTCTACATCTGGCGTGTGTCTACATTATGCACATGAAGTTTGAAGCAAATCGGGTAAAAATAAGAGGGTGATTTAAAAGCATTTTGAAAGTGACACACTTCCTGCTTCCAGTTGGTGGCGCTATAACTTTGACTCACAATAGTCACATCCATGTGATCGGGCTCTTACAACGAACACACTGCTGAAGTTTCATCGAGATTAGTTAATGTATGCAGTAGTTATAACACACTTCCTGTTTCACGTTTCTCGCCATAATTTCGTTTACTCGCCACGGCCAAACCGTTCGAGATATCAAAAATCCCCTGGCAATTTTTCATCCTCAGTGTCTTGACTTCATGCTGACCGAGTTTCGTGCCGTGTGTTTGAATTCTCTAGGAGGAGTATTTCACATTCCATTGCATGTGTTTTCCAAACAACCCTTAATAGCCGACTTCCTGTTGGGCTGGGGTAAAAAGTAAGAGCATGAAGTATATATGAACCGATGAGATCTATATGTGTACTGAGTTTCATATTATTACATGCAAGCGTGTTTGATTTATGGACCAAGTGTTCAAACCCCGTTCCAGGGGGCGCTGTCGAGCCCCCCTGCCACGCCCGGGTACCAGCTTCAGCCCGGCCCTGATGGCCGCGGGTTCTGAGATGTGTGCAAAGTTTCAAGAGTTTTCGAGCACGTTAAGGCCCCCAAAAGTGCCCAAAAGGTAGTAAAATAATAATAATAATAATAATAATAATAAATATAGCTGCGAGCAGCGATTACGGGCCCAAGCCGGTGGCACCGCAACCCCGGTGCCTTTAATTACCTAAAGGCACCGGAGTGGCGGTGCCGCCGGCTTTGGCCCTTCATCGCTGCTCGCAGCTATATTTATATATATATATATATATATATATATATATATATATATATATATATATATATATATATATATATATATAACAAGCCGGTGGCACCGCCACCCCCGGTGCCTTTAGGGTTACTGTGCGTGACGGGCAATAACGTAACCCCGCTTTGACCTTTGAGAAGATGTGTGCTGTAGAGCTTGCATCAGTGTGGGCTCTGCAAAAGTGTGCATTGAGGGCACATATCAACCACAAAGTATGCGTGAGCAACCTTCTGAAACCTAAAATGAAAAATGAGACACCCTACGGTCTCATGGACTTAATGGACACATGAAATAAGTACACAAGTTTGAAAGTTATATGAAGTGTGCCAAGACAGAATATTTGCCTGATCTGATTAGAAAAATAGTTTTTGTGTGTGTGTGTGTGTGTGTGAGGCGTGATTGAACAATGTAGACATAAAAACATACTCCGTCCTTTTGTTCATACAGGACATTATTCAAACTACAAAGTGTTTACTTATATTTGTGTACAATCGCAATAAAACACAACATTGTGCTTTTGTCAAACTGTAAACTACAACTGTCACCCAACCAAAATCTCTTACACACACACACACACACACACACACACACACACAGACACACATAGTTTAAAAGCAAAAAAATCTTTTGGACATTCATCATATTGCATTGGTTTTCATTTCTTGTTCTCGAACAGAGCCCTAATCTGTTTATTTTTTCAGTTACACATTCTACATTGATTAAAAAAGAAAAATCAAATGTGCTTTTATTTTAGACATAAATAAATAATCTATCATTCAGATGAGAGTAAAGTTAGTGTTAGTTCAAATTTTAAGGAAAACAAAAATATGATCTGAAATATCGCACATTCATTTAAAATTCATTCAGGTTCAATTACCAAACATACAAATCTCAATGTAATTTAAAGCAAACAATACATTTAAAATATATGGGTTGTATGCAATTTTTTTTATATATAAAAAGATATATATCCAAAAATACAAAGCCTAAACTTTAACAAGGGTTAAACAATCACTGTAACAGACACAATCACACACACACACACACACACACACACGTCAAATCACTTACATTTTAGATGCAATATTGACTTTTTTTCTGTTTCAGCAGCGAAAATAGTTCGACAAAGATCACAGCAGAACCATCGAGCATCTCACAGCAACGCGTTCTCATTACTGAATGATTCAGCATTTTGAACAAATCGGTTGACTCAAAGATTCAACGACCAATCCATAATCTGTCTCATTCATGAATGACTCAGCCGTTCGAACGAATCGTTTGAACGAATGAATCAATGACTCGCTCATTAAGACGGTCGCCTGGCGACACCTAATGACGGTTTAGTGATATGTTTAAAAGTATCATTCTTTCCAACGATTGTTAATTAACTCATATTTGAAACATAAGCTATATATATATATATATATATATAATATATATATATATATATATACACACATATATATACACAAAAATAAAATAAACACATTTGAAGCGTGTTTGCTTACTAAATTGTGAGCTGAACGAAAGTTGCAGCAAATATCAGCAACAGGAGTCAAATTTCATTAATCACGAGAGTGAAGAGCTGACTGAAAAGATGATGACGGAATAGGCTATTTTATGTAAAAGCGCCTATTTAAGCGAATCTATCATTATACTCTTTTGTTGTTGTGTTTTCCGTGAAAAATAATAGACTATTGAACTCACAATTCAAGCACGCGCTCTGCACGCGCCACCATTATCAATGTCCGTGTGGACGTCCGCGATCGAACAGTGGAAACATTGGCTACTCCGTCATTTTATTCAAGAAGATCATTCAAACTGCAAAGTGTTTACTAATTTTTGGATACTCGCAATCAAACACAACATTGTGATTTTGTAAAATACATTCAAGAAATCCGCCCCCGAAATGGGGCTTCTTTTATAATGAAACGAAAATGCTCACAGCTGCACGTCTTGTGGAGACGTCCGTTACTTTCGCTTTCAAGTTAGCGATTTTAAAGCCCCCAGCGGAGTCACGGTGGGAAAATATTCCCATAGTAGCATCAATTGGCCTACCTGATTTTGAACACAAGAGGGCAGTAAAGCACTATGAATGATTTTAATTTTTTTTATTTTTTTGGCTAAACAACCATTCTGGCTGTTTTTAAACTTAAACATAAATCTTAAATTGAAAAAAAGGAAGACAATGGGTTTAGTTCTAATATTAGTATAATTTTATAGAAAAATAAATGGTGTATAATTACATTTTAGAAAGATATGAGACATTTCCTGATTCTTTTTTTGACATAATCCCTCGCCATAGCAAAACCGTTTGAGATATTCAATATCCGTTCACAATTTAGCATCTTTAAAGTATTTTCATCAAGTTGAAAAAGTTTTGTAACTGTAGATGAAACTAACCCCCCCCACACACACACTTTTGTCACAAAAGGTGGCGCTACTGAGCCCCTGCACCACGCCCGTTTCTGAAACTTTGCACATGTCTACTGGCTAATAAATGTGATCTGTCTGTCAAGTTTCATGCAATTTTAAGCAATTTCAGGCATGCTAAGAGTCTCAAAAGCATCCAAAAAGAATATTAAAGTTTGATGCGTTGTCACGGCAACAGTATCTAAGATATCAATAATCCTTTCACAGGTCTACATCTGGCGTGTGTCTACATTATACACATAAAGTTTGAAGCAAATCGGGTAAAAATAAGAGGGTGATTTAAAAGCATTTTGAAAGTTACACACTTCCTGCTGCCAGTTGGTGGCGCTATAACTTTGACTCACAATAGTCACATCCATGTGATCGGCCTCTTACAGCGAACACACTGCTAAAGTTTCATCAAGATCAGTTACTGTATGCTGAAGTTATAACACACTTCCTGTTTCACGTTTCTCGCCATAAATTCGTTTCCTCGCCACGGCCAAACCGTTCGAGATATCAAAAATCCCCTGGCAATTTTTCATGCTCAATGTCTTGACTTCATGCTGACCGAGTTTCGTGGCGATTGGTTGAATTCTCTAGGAGGAGTATATCGAATTCCAGGGGCATACGCTTCCAAACAAACCATAATAGCCGACTTCCTGTTGGGCTGGGGTAAAAAGTAAAAGTACAAAGGATATATGAATCGATGAGATCTATATGTGTACCGAGTTTCATATTATTACATTCAAGCGTGTTTGATTTATGGACCAAGTTTTCGGACCCCGTTCCAGGGGGCACTGTCGAGCCCCCCTGCCACGCCCGGGTACCAGCTTCAGCCCGGCCCTGATGGCCACGGGTTCTGACCCGTGTGCAAAGTTTCAAGAGTTTTTGAGCACGTTAAGGGCCCCCAAAGTGCGCTGAGAGTCTCAAAAGTATCCAAAAAGAATATTAAAGTTTGATGCGTTGTCACGGCAACAGCATCTAAGATATCAACAATCCTTTCACAGGTCTAAATCTGGCGTGTGTCTACATTATACACATCAAGTTTGAAGCAAATCGGGTAAAGCCTGTTTGATTTATGGACCAAGTTTTCGGACCCCATTCCAGGGGGCGCTGTCGAGCCCCCCTGCCACGCCCGGGTACCAGCTTCAGCCCGGCCCTGATGGCCGCGGTTTCTGACCCGTGTGCAAAGTTTCAAGAGTTTTTGAGCATGTTAAGGGCCCCAAAAGTGCGCTAAGAATCTCAAAAGTATCCAAAAAGAATATTAAAGTTTGATGCGTTGTCACGGCAACAGCATCTAAGATATCAACAATCCTTTCACAGGTCTACATCTGGCTTGTGTCTACATTATACACATCAAGTTTGAAGCAAATAGGGTAAAGCGTGTTGGATATATGGACCAAATTGTCTGACCCGTTCAAGGGGGCGCTGTCGAGCCCCCCTGCCACGCCCGGGTACCAGCTTCAGCCTGGCCCTGATGGCCGCGGGTTTTGTCCCGTGTGCAAAGTTTCAAGAGTTTTTGAGCACGTTAAGAACCCCAAAAGTGCCCGAAAGCATAAAAAAGCATGAAAAAGCTTAAAAAAAGGAATATTAATGTTTGATGCATTGCCATGGCAACAGTATCTAAGATATCAATAATCCTTTCACAGGTCTACATCTGGCGTGTGTCTACATTATGCACATGAAGTTTGAAGCAAATCGGGTAAAAATAAGAGGGTGATTTAAAAGCATTTTGAAAGTGACACACTTCCTGCTTCCAGTTGGTGGCGCTATAACTTTGACTCACAATAGTCACATCCATGTGATCGGGCTCTTACAACGAACACACTGCTGAAGTTTCATCGAGATTAGTTAATGTATGCAGTAGTTATAACACACTTCCTGTTTCACGTTTCTCGCCATAATTTCGTTTACTCGCCACGGCCAAACCGTTCGAGATATCAAAAATCCCCTGGCAATTTTTCATCCTCAGTGTCTTGACTTCATGCTGACCGAGTTTCGTGCCGTGTGTTTGAATTCTCTAGGAGGAGTATTTCACATTCCATTGCATGTGTTTTCCAAACAACCCTTAATAGCCGACTTCCTGTTGGGCTGGGGTAAAAAGTAAGAGCATGAAGTATATATGAACCGATGAGATCTATATGTGTACTGAGTTTCATATTATTACATGCAAGCGTGTTTGATTTATGGACCAAGTGTTCAAACCCCGTTCCAGGGGGCGCTGTCGAGCCCCCCTGCCACGCCCGGGTACCAGCTTCAGCCCGGCCCTGATGGCCGCGGGTTCTGAGATGTGTGCAAAGTTTCAAGAGTTTTCGAGCACGTTAAGGCCCCCAAAAGTGCCCAAAAGGTAGTAAAATAATAATAAATATAGCTGCGAGCAGCGATTACGGGCCCAAGCCGGTGGCACCGCAACCCCGGTGCCTTTAGGTAAAGGCACCGGAGTGGCGGTGCCGCCGGCTTTGGCCCTTCATCGCTGCTCGCAGCTATATTTATATATATATATATATATATATATATATATATATATATATATTAGAGGTGGGCATAGATTAATTTTTTTAATCTAGATTAATCTAGATTAATATTGAAATTAATCTAGATTAATCTAGATTAAAATGGCTCATTTGAATTCTCCCGAAGGCATTCAGAATATGTGTGCTACCCAAATAATGACTAAAAGTAAGTCTTTGAGAATAGTTTGCCTCGCGTAGGGATGTGCATTTCTGCCAAAAATGCCATTCGACAATCGAGGAGCAAAAGTCGAATATCGTAAAAAAAAAACAAAAAAAAACCGCAATGACAGAAAGGGAGGCCAATTTCATCTTTAGCGATTTGTCATCAAACAAACTTTTTTATTAATTGAACAAGTAACGTGTTTTCGTCCTTTTTTTAAACATAGTAGGCTAATTGGAAGAAGAAAAAATAAAACAATACGCACGACAGTCCGTTTTTGCATCGCCAATGCTCGTTAGATCAAAAAATAATGTCATCATATGTCATAAGAATTTTATGTGAACCTGCCTTGTTACTGCAATAGCCTCATTTTTTAAACAAATTAGTTTCAATCAATGTAAACTATTCGTGTGATTATGCCACTGCGCAATACACGCGCAATACACACACAATGTATTACCTGAATGAAATGAAATCGAATGTATCGTCCTGTGGAATCATTCATTCACAGACAGCTTACGAAGATGTTCAACTAATAAAGATCTTCATCGCTGGCAAAAACATGATGCATTTGCAGATTTGCATTCACTAGACTAGACTGTAGATCGGCCACTTCATCCAACGCTCGTGATGCTCTTAAATCTTCCTGTTTCGACTCCGAGTGTGAATTGAAAGCGCTTCAGACGATTCAGTGCGCGAGGAACTGAACAGATCAACTGATTCGCGAACCGATTTAGACAGATCATCTGACAACTTGTTTGATGAAGTCTGTGAACAGAATCGACTCAAAAGACTGATTCATTTGTAAATGAGCATCGCTCATGCCCATAGAAAGGACACAGCGCGCCTGGAATAAACTCATTTAACAACGTATTGCATTAAAATAAAGTAACGAGAGGAACGTCGCCCAACGTAACAAAGTAAAAGTACACCTTGTGTCCCTGACAGGAAAATACCCTACTGCGCGATCTGTGACAGTAGGCGCGGCGTCATAGCCTACTACACATTAGAATTGCGCGAAAATATAACGATATTCGAAAAAGCTATTTATGATCCCAAAACAACTTTGATTAACGGCGATATTTTTTTTATCGCCCGATAAGAGTCTCACGTTAACGCAGCACGTTAACGCCGATAACGGCCCAGCACTAATATATATATATATAAACAAGCCGGTGGCACCGCCACCCCGGTGCCTTTAGGGTTACTGTGCGTGACGGGCAATAACGTAACCCCGCTTTGACCTTTGAGAAGATGTGTGCTGTAGAGCTTGCATCAGTGTGGGCTCTGCAAAAGTGTGCATTGAGGGCACATATCAACCACAAAGTATGCGTGAGCAACCTTCTGAAACCTAAAATGAAAAATGAGACACCCTACGGTCTCATGGACTTAATGGACACATGAAATAAGTACACAAGTTTGAAAGTTATATGAAGTGTGCCAAGACAGAATATTTGCCTGATCTGATTAGAAAAATAGTTTTTGTGTGTGTGTGTGTGTGTGTGTGTGAGGCGTGATTGAACAATGTAGACATAAAAACATACTCCGTCCTTTTGTTCATACAGGACATTATTCAAACTACAAAGTGTTTACTTATATTTGTGTACAATCGCAATAAAACACAACATTGTGCTTTTGTCAAACTCTAAACTACAACTGTCACCCAACCAAAATCTCTTACACACACACACACACACACACACACATAGTTTAAAAGCAAAAAAATCTTTTGGACATTCATCATATTGCATTGGTTTTCATTTCTTGTTCTCGAACAGAGCCCTAATCTGTTTATTTTTTCAGTTACACATTCTACATTGATTAAAAAAGAAAAATCAAATGTGTTTTTATTTTATACATAAATAAATAATCTATCATTCAGATGAGAGTAAAGTTAGTGTTAGTTCAAATTTTAAGGAAAACAAAAATATGATCTGAAATATCGCACATTCATTTAAAATTCATTCAGGTTCAATTACCAAACATACAAATCTCAATGTAATTTAAAGCAAACAATACATTTAAAATATATGGGTTGTATGCAATTTTTTTATATATAAAAAGATATATATCCAAAAATACAAAGCCTAAACTTTAACAAGGGTTAAACAATCACTGTAACAGACACAATCACACACACACACACACACACACACACACACACACACACGTCAAATCACTTACATTTTAGATGCAATATTGACTTTTTTTCTGTTTCAGCAGCGAAAATAGTTCAACAAAGATCACAGCAGAACCATCGAGCATCTCACAGCAACGCGTTCTCATTACTGAATGATTCAGCATTTTGAACAAATCGGTTGACTCAAAGATTCAACGACCAATCCATAATCTGTCTCATTCATGAATGACTCAGCCGTTCGAACGAATCGTTTGAACGAATGAATCAATGACTCGCTCATTAAGACGGTCGCCTGGCGACACCTAATGACGGTTTAGTGTTATGTTTAAAAGTATCATTCTTTCCAACGATTGTTAATTAACTCATATTTGAAACATAAGCTATATATATATATATATATACACACATATATATACACAAAAATAAAATAAACACATTTGAAGCGTGTTTGCTTACTAAATTGTGAGCTGAACGAAAGTTGCAGCAAATATCAGCAACAGTCCGTGTGGACGTCCGCGATCGAACAGTGGAAACATTGGCTACTCCGTCATTTTATTCAAGAAGATAATTCAAACTGCAAAGTGTTTACTTATTTTTGGATACTCGCAATCAAACACAACATTGTGATTTTGTAAAATACATTCAAGAAATCCGCCCCCGAAATGGGGCTTCTTTTAAAATGAAACGAAAATGCTCACAGCTGCACGTCTTGTGGAGACGTCCGTTACTTTCGCTTTCAAGTTAGCGATTTTAAAGCCCCCAGCGGAGTCACGGTGGGAAAATATTCCCATAGTAGCATATACAATTTAATACAATTGGCCTACCTGATTTTGAACACAAGAGGGCAGTAAAGCACTATGAATGATTTTTATTTTTTTATTTTTTTGGCTAAACAACCATTCTGGCTGTTTTTAAACTTAAACATAAATCTTAAATTGAAAAAAAGGAATACAATGGGTTTAGTTCTAATATTAGTATAATTTTATAGAAAAATAAATGGTGTATAATTACATTTTAGAAAGATATGAGACATTTCCTGATTCTTTTTTTGACATAATCCCTCGCCATAGCAAAACCGTTTGAGATATTCAATATCCGTTCACAATTTAGCATCTTTAATGTATTTTCATCAAGTTGAAAAAGTTTTGTAACTGTAGATGAAACTAACCCCCCCCCCCCACACACTTTTGTCACAATAGGTGGCGCTACTGAGCTCCTGCACCACGCCCGTTTCTGAAACTTTGCACATGTCTACTGGCTAATAAATGTGATCTGTCTGTCAAGTTTCATGCAATTTTAAGCAATTTCAGGCATGCTAAGAGTCTCAAAAGCATCCAAAAAGAATATTAAAGTTTGATGCGTTGCCACGGCAACAGTATCTAAGATATCAATAATCCTTTCACAGGTCTACATCTGCCGTGTATTTACATTATGCACATGAAGTTTGAAGCAAATCGGGTAAAAATAAGAGGGTGATTTCAAAGTATTTTGAAAGTGACACACTTCCTGCTGCCAGTTGGTGGCGCTATAACTTTGACTCACAATTGTCACATCCATGTGATCGACCTCTTACAGCGAACACACTGTTGAAGTTTCATCAAGATCAGTTAATGTATGCAGAAGTTATAACACACTTCCTGTTTCCATTATTCGCCATAAATTCGTTTCCTCGTCACGGCCAAACCGTTCGAGATATCAGAAATCCCCTGGCAATTTTTCATCCTCAATGTCTTGACTTCATGCTGACCGAGTTTCGTGGCGATTGGTTGAATTCTCTAGGAGGAGTATATCGAATTCCAGGGGCATACGCTTCCAAACAAACCATAATAGCCGACTTCCTGTTGGGCTGGGGTAAAAAGTAAAAGTACAAAGGATATATAAACCGATGAGATCTATATGTGTACCGAGTTTCATATTATTACATTCAAGCGTGTTTGATTTATGGACCAAGTTTTCGGACCCCGTTCCAGGGGGCGCTGTCGAGCCCCCCTGCCACGCCCGGGTACCAGCTTCAGCCCGGCCCTGATGGCCACGGGTTCTGACCCGTGTGCAAAGTTTCAAGAGTTTTTGAGCACGTTAAGGGCCCCCAAAGTGCGCTGAGAGTCTCAAAAGTATCCAAAAAGAATATTAAAGTTTGATGCGTTGTCACGGCAACAGCATCTAAGATATCAACAATCCTTTCACAGGTCTAAATCTGGCGTGTGTCTACATTATACACATCAAGTTTGAAGCAAATCGGGTAAAGCCTGTTTGATTTATGGACCAAGTTTTCGGACCCCATTCCAGGGGGCGCTGTCGAGCCCCCCTGCCACGCCCGGGTACCAGCTTCAGCCCGGCCCTGATGGCCGCGGTTTCTGACCCGTGTGCAAAGTTTCAAGAGTTTTTGAGCACGTTAAGGGCCCCAAAAGTGCGCTAAGAATCTCAAAAGTATCCAAAAAGAATATTAAAGTTTGATGCGTTGTCACGGCAACAGCATCTAAGATATCAACAATCCTTTCACAGGTCTACATCTGGCTTGTGTCTACATTATACACATCAAGTTTGAAGCAAATAGGGTAAAGCGTGTTGGATATATGGACCAAATTGTCTGACCCGTTCAAGGGGGCGCTGTCGAGCCCCCCTGCCACGCCCGGGTACCAGCTTCAGCCTGGCCCTGATGGCCGCGGGTTTTGTCCCGTGTGCAAAGTTTCAAGAGTTTTCGAGCACGTTAAGAACCCCAAAAGTGCCCGAAAGCATAAAAAAGCATGAAAAAGCTTAAAAAAAGGAATATTAATGTTTGATGCATTGCCATGGCAACAGTATCTAAGATATCAATAATCCTTTCACAGGTCTACATCTGGCGTGTGTCTACATTATGCACATGAAGTTTGAAGCAAATCGGGTAAAAATAAGAGGGTGATTTAAAAGCATTTTGAAAGTGACACACTTCCTGCTTCCAGTTGGTGGCGCTATAACTTTGACTCACAATAGTCACATCCATGTGATCGGGCTCTTACAACGAACACACTGCTGAAGTTTCATCGAGATTAGTTAATGTATGCAGTAGTTATAACACACTTCCTGTTTCACGTTTCTCGCCATAATTTCGTTTACTCGCCACGGCCAAACCGTTCGAGATATCAAAAATCCCCTGGCAATTTTTCATCCTCAGTGTCTTGACTTCATGCTGACCGAGTTTCGTGCCGTGTGTTTGAATTCTCTAGGAGGAGTATTTCACATTCCATTGCATGTGTTTTCCAAACAACCCTTAATAGCCGACTTCCTGTTGGGCTGGGGTAAAAAGTAAGAGCATGAAGTATATATGAACCGATGAGATCTATATGTGTACTGAGTTTCATATTATTACATGCAAGCGTGTTTGATTTATGGACCAAGTGTTCAAACCCCGTTCCAGGGGGCGCTGTCGAGCCCCCCTGCCACGCCCGGGTACCAGCTTCAGCCCGGCCCTGATGGCCGCGGGTTCTGAGATGTGTGCAAAGTTTCAAGAGTTTTCGAGCACGTTAAGGCCCCCAAAAGTGCCCAAAAGGTAGTAAAATAATAATAATAATAATAAAATATAGCTGCGAGCAGCGATTACGGGCCCAAGCCGGTGGCACCGCAACCCCGGTGCCTTTAATTACCTAAAGGCACCGGAGTGGCGGTGCCGCCGGCTTTGGCCCTTCATCGCTGCTCGCAGCTATATTTATATATATATATATATATATATATATATATATATATATATATATATATATATATATATAAACAAGCCGGTGGCACCGCCACCCCGGTGCCTTTAGGGTTACTGTGCGTGACGGGCAATAACGTAACCCCGCTTTGACCTTTGAGAAGATGTGTGCTGTAGAGCTTGCATCAGTGTGGGCTCTGCAAAAGTGTGCATTGAGGGCACATATCAACCACAAAGTATGCGTGAGCAACCTTCTGAAACCTAAAATGAAAAATGAGACACCCTACGGTCTCATGGACTTAATGGACACATGAAATAAGTACACAAGTTTGAAAGTTATATGAAGTGTGCCAAGACAGAATATTTGCCTGATCTGATTAGAAAAATAGTTTTTGTGTGTGTGTGTGTGTGTGAGGCGTGATTGAACAATGTAGACATAAAAACATACTCCGTCCTTTTGTTCATACAGGACATTATTCAAACTACAAAGTGTTTACTTATATTTGTGTACAATCGCAATAAAACACAACATTGTGCTTTTGTCAAACTGTAAACTACAACTGTCACCCAACCAAAATCTCTTACACACACACACACACACACACACATAGTTTAAAAGCAAAAAAATCTTTTGGACATTCATCATATTGCATTGGTTTTCATTTCTTGTTCTCGAACAGAGCCCTAATCTGTTTATTTTTTCAGTTACACATTCTACATTGATTAAAAAAGAAAAATCAAATGTGCTTTTATTTTAGACATAAATAAATAATCTATCATTCAGATGAGAGTAAAGTTAGTGTTAGTTAAAATTTTAAGGAAAACAAAAATATGATCTGAAATATCGCACATTCATTTAAAATTCATTCAGGTTCAATTACCAAACATACAAATCTCAATGTAATTTAAAGCAAACAATACATTTAAAATATATGGGTTGTATGCAATTTTTTTATATATAAAAAGATATATATCCAAAAATACAAAGCCTAAACTTTAACAAGGGTTAAACAATCACTGTAACAGACACAATCACACACACACACACACACACACACACACACACGTCAAATCACTTACATTTTAGATGCAATATTGACTTTTTTTCTGTTTCAGCAGCGAAAATAGTTCAACAAAGATCACAGCAGAACCATCGAGCATCTCACAGCAACGCGTTCTCATTACTGAATGATTCAGCATTTTGAACAAATCGGTTGACTCAAAGATTCAACGACCAATCCATAATCTGTCTCATTCATGAATGACTCAGCCGTTCGAACGAATCGTTTGAACGAATGAATCAATGACTCGCTCATTAAGACGGTCGCCTGGCGACACCTAATGACGGTTTAGTGATATGTTTAAAAGTATCATTCTTTCCAACGATTGTTAATTAACTCATATTTGAAACATAAGCTATATATATATATATATATATATATATATATATATATACACATATATACACAAAAATAAAATAAACACATTTGAAGCGTGTTTGCTTACTAAATTGTGAGCTGAACGAAAGTTGCAGCAAATATCAGCAACAGGAGTCAAATTTCATTAATCACGAGAGTGAAGAGCTGACTGAAAAGATGATGACGGAATAGGCATTTTATGTAAAAGCGCCTATTTAAGCGAATCTATCATTATACTCTTTTGTTGTTGTGTTTTCCGTGAAAAATAATAGACTATTGAACTCACAATTCAAGCACGCGCTCTGCACGCGCCACCATTATCAATGTCCGTGTGGACGTCCGCGATCGAACAGTGGAAACATTGGCTACTCCGTCATTTTATTCAAGAAGATCATTCAAACTGCAAAGTGTTTACTTATTTTTGGATACTCGCAATCAAACACAACATTGTGATTTTGTAAAATACATTCAAGAAATCCGCCCCCGAAATGGGGCTTCTTTTAAAATGAAACAAAAATGCTCACAGCTGCACGTCTTGTGGAGACGTCCGTTACTTTCGCTTTCAAGTTAGCGATTTTAAAGCCCCCAGCGGAGTCACGGTGGGAAAATATTCCCATAGTAGCATCAATTGGCCTACCTGATTTTGAACACAAGAGGGCAGTAAAGCACTATGAATGATTTTTATTTTTTTTTATTTTTTTGGCTAAACAACCATTCTGGCTGTTTTTAAACTTAAACATAAATCTTAAATTGAAAAAAAGGAATACAATGGGTTTACTTCTAATATTAGTATAATTTTATAGAAAAATAAATGGTGTATAATTACATTTTAGAAAGATATGAGACATTTCCTGATTCTTTTTTTGACATAATCCCTCGCCATAGCAAAACCGTTTGAGATATTCAATATCCGTTCACAATTTAGCATCTTTAATGTATTTTCATCAAGTTGAAAAAGTTTTGTAACTGTAGATGAAACTAACCCCCCCCCCCCCCACACACACTTTTGCCACAAAAGGTGGCGCTACTGAGCCCCTGCACCACGCCCGTTTCTGAAACTTTGCACATGTCTACTGGCTAATAAATGTGATCTGTCTGTCAAGTTTCATGCAATTTTAAGCAATTTCAGGCATGCTAAGAGTCTCAAAAGCATCCAAAAAGAATATTAAAGTTTGATGCGTTGCCATGGCAACAGTATCTAAGATATCAATAATCCTTTCACAGGTCTACATCTGCCGTGTATTTACATTATACACATCAAGTTTGAAGCAAATCGGGTAAAAATAAGAGGGTGATTTCAAAGTATTTTGAAAGTGACACACTTCATGCTGCCAGTTGGTGGCGCTATAACTTTGACTCACAATAGTCACATCCATGTGATCGGCCTCTCACAGCGAACACACTGTTGAAGTTTCATCAAGATCAGTTAATGTATGCAGAAGTTATAACACACTTCCTGTTTCCATTATTCGCCATAAATTCGTTTCCTCGTCACGGCCAAACCGTTCGAGATATCAGAAATCCCCTGGCAATTTTTCATCCTCAATGTCTTGACATCATGCTGACCGAGTTTCGTTGCGATTGGTTGAATTCTCTAGGAGGAGTATATCGAATTCCAGGGGCATACGCTTCCAAACAAACCATAATAGCCGACTTCCTGTTGGGCTGGGGTAAAAAGTAAAAGTACAAAGGATATATGAATCGATGAGATCTATATGTGTACCGAGTTTCATATTATTACATTCAAGCGTGTTTGATTTATGGACCAAGTTTTCGGACCCCGTTCCAGGGGGCACTGTCGAGCCCCCCTGCCACGCCCGGGTACCAGCTTCAGCCCGGCCCTGATGGCCACGGGTTCTGACCCGTGTGCAAAGTTTCAAGAGTTTTTGAGCACGTTAAGGGCCCCCAAAGTGCGCTGAGAGTCTCAAAAGTATCCAAAAAGAATATTAAAGTTTGATGCGTTGTCACGGCAACAGCATCTAAGATATCAACAATCCTTTCACAGGTCTAAATCTGGCGTGTGTCTACATTATACACATCAAGTTTGAAGCAAATCGGGTAAAGCCTGTTTGATTTATGGACCAAGTTTTCGGACCCCATTCCAGGGGGCGCTGTCGAGCCCCCCTGCCACGCCCGGGTACCAGCTTCAGCCCGGCCCTGATGGCCGCGGTTTCTGACCCGTGTGCAAAGTTTCAAGAGTTTTTGAGCATGTTAAGGGCCCCAAAAGTGCGCTAAGAATCTCAAAAGTATCCAAAAAGAATATTAAAGTTTGATGCGTTGTCACGGCAACAGCATCTAAGATATCAACAATCCTTTCACAGGTCTACATCTGGCTTGTGTCTACATTATACACATCAAGTTTGAAGCAAATAGGGTAAAGCGTGTTGGATATATGGACCAAATTGTCTGACCCGTTCAAGGGGGCGCTGTCGAGCCCCCCTGCCACGCCCGGGTACCAGCTTCAGCCTGGCCCTGATGGCCGCGGGTTTTGTCCCGTGTGCAAAGTTTCAAGAGTTTTTGAGCACGTTAAGAACCCCAAAAGTGCCCGAAAGCATAAAAAAGCATGAAAAAGCTTAAAAAAAGGAATATTAATGTTTGATGCATTGCCATGGCAACAGTATCTAAGATATCAATAATCCTTTCACAGGTCTACATCTGGCGTGTGTCTACATTATGCACATGAAGTTTGAAGCAAATCGGGTAAAAATAAGAGGGTGATTTAAAAGCATTTTGAAAGTGACACACTTCCTGCTGCCAGTTGGTGGCGCTATAACTTTGACTCACAATAGTCACATCCATGTGATCGGGCTCTTACAACGAACACACTGCTGAAGTTTCATCAAGATTAGTTAATGTATGCAGTAGTTATAACACACTTCCTGTTTCACGTTTCTCGCCATAATTTCGTTTACTCGCCACGGCCAAACCGTTCGAGATATCAAAAATCCCCTGGCAATTTTTCATCCTCAGTGTCTTGACTTCATGCTGACCGAGTTTCGTGCCGTGTGTTTGAATTCTCTAGGAGGAGTATTTCACATTCCATTGCATGTGTTTTCCA
Source organism: Tiaroga cobitis (assembly GCA_030578255.1). NCBI lineage: Eukaryota > Metazoa > Chordata > Actinopteri > Cypriniformes > Leuciscidae > Tiaroga > Tiaroga cobitis. Next base: position 10,649,320 of record CM060592.1, read on the forward strand.
AACAACCCTTAATAGCCGACTTCCTGTTGGGCTGGGGTAAAAAGTAAGAGCATGAAGTATATATGAACCGATGACATCTATATGTGTACTGAGTTTCATATTATTACATGCAAGCGTGTTTGATTTATGGACCAAGTGTTCAAACCCCGTTCCAGGGGGCGCTGTCGAGCCCCCCTGCCACGCCCGGGTACCAGCTTCAGCCCGGCCCTGATGGCCGCGGGTTCTGAGATGTGTGCAAAGTTTCAAGAGTTTTCGAGCACGTTAAGGCCCCCAAAAGTGCCCAAAAGGTAGTAAAATAATAATAATAATAATAATAATAATAATAATAATAATAATAATAATAATCCTTAGGAAAACAATAGGGCCTTCGCCTTTTCAAGGCTTGGGCCCTAATAATAATCCTTAGGAAAACAATAGGGCCTTCGCCTTTTCAAGGCTTGGGCCCTAATAATAAATATAGCTGCGAGCAGCGATTACGGGCCCAAGCCGGTGGCACCGCAACCCCGGTGCCTTTAGTTACCTAAAGGCACCGGAGTGGCGGTGCCGCCGGCTTTGGCCCTTCATCGCTGCTCGCAGCTATATTCATATATATATATATATATATATATATATATATATATATATATATATATATATATATAAACAAGCCGGTGGCACCGCCACCCCGGTGCCTTTATATATATATATATGTCTACATTGTTCAATCACGCCTCACACACACACACACACTTTTGCAGAGCCCACACCAATGCAAGCTCTATAGCACACATCTTCTCAAAGGTCAAAGCGGAGTTACGATATTGCCCGTCATGCACAGTAACCGTAAAGGCACCGGGGTGGCGGTGCCACCGGCTTGTTTATATATATATATATATCGTATTATTCTAACTTGTAAAAAACTATTAACTTTTGTTAATATTCAACCATTTCACAACTAACTTTTTTCCATAGATCAAACACAACATAATTATATGGTGGACTGAAACAAAAATTATTAATTAAATAAAATTATTGTTTTCCTCTGAAATAGCAAAAGCATCACACACTAGCTGTACCTGCTCTAAATAAAAAAGAGTAATTCAATAAAAATACAAAATCGAACTAAATAAAATAAATTATTACAAAAACAAAATCAAATCAAAGAAAATATATCTTCGAAAAAAAAAGCGAGTGTCATGAGGAAAGGCGCCTCAGGAATCGTCAGGATTAACTCCATGTGTAAGGAATTTTGATTGATTTTATTTGTCACTTGAAAATTATTGTTAAATGTGTGCCTGCATAACTTTAATAAGATTTATTTTCTTTGATTTGATTTTGTTTTATATAATTTATTTATTTCAATTTTGTATTTTTATTTAAATACTATTATTTATTTAGAGCAGGTACAGCTAAGTGTGCGATTGCTTTTGCTATTTCAGAGGGAAAAAAACACATTTTATTTCAAAAAGGCTTTTCAATTAAATAAAATGTTCAAGCTTTGTTTTCGTTTTATTATTTTGTTTGTTTTAAGCTTTGTTTAATTTATATTGTTAATCATCTGACACAAAACAAATGCATAAAGTATCATTTTAACTTTTAAAAAACTATTAACATTTGTTAATAGTACATTGCCTGTCTTTTGTTAATAGGACAAAACATAGTTATTATATTTTATAATATTTTATAAATATATAAAATAAACATTTGTAATGAAATCGTTCAAAAAAATGATATTAGCATTGTTTTAAACTTTGAAACAGAAGTAGCGCAATGCCTGGCCACTCCCGCGCCGCCTCCTTTTCACAATCCGAGGGAACCATCTCCGGAATATTAACCTCACTCCTAGAAGTCCAATTCTCATTATTCATGCCTCTTACCTGGGATTGATTGCACACACACACACACACACACACACGCACACACGCACTCACACGCACACACACACACACACACACACACACACACGTGTCAAGTCACTTACATTTTAGATGCAATATTGACTGTTCTTCTGTTTCAGCAGCGAAAATAGTTAAACAAAGATCACAGCAGAACCATTGCATCTCACAGCAACGTGTTTTCTCATTACTGAATGATTCAGCATTTTGAACAAATTGGTTGACTCAAAGATTCAATGACCAATCCATAAACATCTGTCTCATTCATGAATGACTCAGTCGTTCAAACGAATCGTTTGAACGAATGAATCAATGACCCGCTCATTAAGACGGTCGCCTGGCGACACCTAGTGACGGTTTAGTGTTATTTGATTATACACTCAAAATATTCCACAACAAATCCTTTAAATTTAATGATATTCAGAACAGAACACAAATAAAAAAATAACTATAATAAAGCCAAAACGAAATAATTTAAAACAAAAGTAAAAGTAAGTGGTGTTAGGCTCACGTAAATCTCTCTTTAGAATCTAAATGTTGCAACATTTGCGATGTATTTGGATGCTAAACTATTCTTTATTACAGGCTTTGTACTTCACTCACGTTCCAATATCGACGGAAAAAATCATCCTCTTCACTTGTGCAAAAATGTGCTTGGAAAAATCACAGTGGAGCGGTGCTTACTGTGAATGATACAAATTGTACTACTGACTATTTCAACATAGCAGTGTAATTTGTATATGTTAGGTTGAATGTTTTATTATTGTGTGTGTGTGTGTGTGTGTTTGTGTGTGTGTGTGTGTGTGTGTGTGTGTGTGTGTGTGTGTGTCTGTGTGTGTGTGTGTGTGTGTGTCAGTGTGTGTGTGGGGGTCTGGGTGGCTCAGCGCGATTGAACAGTGAAACATACTCCGTCATTTTCTTCATACAGGACATCATTCAAACGTCAAAGTGTTTACTTATATTTGTGTACACTCGCAATTAAACACAACATTGTGTTTTTGTTAAATAAATTAAAGTAATACGTCCCCCGAAATGGCGCTAATTTTAAAATGAAACTAAAATGCTCACGGCTGCACGGGCATTCATAACTCTGCGCGCCCACGGTGAGGGACGAGCAGAACAGAGCGAACGTTGTTTAGTTCATTCCTACTTCCATAGGAATTAATTGAAAAAGCTCACTCTACTCTGCACCATTATTAATGAATTGTGCAGACGTCCTTATTTTACTTTCGCTTTTTACCTGATTTTGAACAAAGAGGGCAGTATAACACTATGTATGATTTGGAAAAAATTTTTTTTTGACTAAACAACCATTCTGGCTGTTTTTAAACTTAAACATTATTCTCTAATTGCTCTCACCATGCCCGTTTCTGAAACTCTGCACATGTCTACTGTCTAATAAATGTGATGTGTCTGTCGGGTTTCATGCAATTTCAAGTATGTTAAGAGTCTCAAAAGCATCAACAAAGAATAATAAAGTTTGATGCGTTGCCACGGCAACAGTATCTAAGATATCAATAATCCTTTCTCAGGTCTACATCTGCCGTGTGTCTACATTATACACATAAAGTTTGAAGCAAATTGGGTAAAAATAAGAGGGTGATTTCAAAGCCTTTAGGAAGTGACACACTTCCTGCTGCCAGTTGGTGGCGCTATAACTTTGACTCACAATAGTCACATCCATGTGATCGGACTCTTACAGCGAACACACTGCTGAAGTTTCATCAAGATCAGTTAATGTATGCAGAAGTTATAACACACTTCCTGTTTCCTTTATTCGCCATAAATTCGTTTCCTCGCCACAGCCAAACCGTTCGAGATATCAAAAATCCCCTGGCAACTTTTCATCCTCAATGTCTTGACTTCATGCTGACCGAGTTTCGTGGCGATTGGTTGAATTCTCTAGGAGGAGTATATCGAATTCCAGGGGCATACGCTTCCAAACAAACCATAATAGCCGACTTCCTGTTGGGCTGGGGTAAAAAGTAAAAGTACAAAGGATATATGAATCGATGAGATCTATATGTGTACCGAGTTTCATATTATTACATTCAAGCGTGTTTGATTTATGGACCAAGTTTTCGGACCCCGTTCCAGGGGGCACTGTCGAGCCCCCCTGCCACGCCCGGGTACCAGCTTCAGCCCGGCCCTGATGGCCACGGGTTCTGACCCGTGTGCAAAGTTTCAAGAGTTTTTGAGCACGTTAAGGGCCCCCAAAGTGCGCTGAGAGTCTCAAAAGTATCCAAAAAGAATATTAAAGTTTGATGCGTTGTCACGGCAACAGCATCTAAGATATCAACAATCCTTTCACAGGTCTAAATCTGGCGTGTGTCTACATTATACACATCAAGTTTGAAGCAAATCGGGTAAAGCCTGTTTGATTTATGGACCAAGTTTTCGGACCCCATTCCAGGGGGCGCTGTCGAGCCCCCCTGCCACGCCCGGGTACCAGCTTCAGCCCGGCCCTGATGGCCGCGGTTTCTGACCCGTGTGCAAAGTTTCAAGAGTTTTTGAGCACGTTAAGGGCCCCAAAAGTGCGCTAAGAATCTCAAAAGTATCCAAAAAGAATATTAAAGTTTGATGCGTTGTCACGGCAACAGCATCTAAGATATCAACAATCCTTTCACAGGTCTACATCTGGCTTGTGTCTACATTATACACATCAAGTTTGAAGCAAATAGGGTAAAGCGTGTTGGATATATGGACCAAATTGTCTGACCCGTTCAAGGGGGCGCTGTCGAGCCCCCCTGCCACGCCCGGGTACCAGCTTCAGCCTGGCCCTGATGGCCGCGGGTTTTGTCCCGTGTGCAAAGTTTCAAGAGTTTTCGAGCACGTTAAGAACCCCAAAAGTGCCCGAAAGCATAAAAAAGCATGAAAAAGCTTAAAAAAAGGAATATTAATGTTTGATGCATTGCCATGGCAACAGTATCTAAGATATCAATAATCCTTTCACAGGTCTACATCTGGCGTGTGTCTACATTATGCACATGAAGTTTGAAGCAAATCGGGTAAAAATAAGAGGGTGATTTAAAAGCATTTTGAAAGTGACACACTTCCTGCTTCCAGTTGGTGGCGCTATAACTTTGACTCACAATAGTCACATCCATGTGATCGGGCTCTTACAACGAACACACTGCTGAAGTTTCATCAAGATTAGTTAATGTATGCAGTAGTTATAACACACTTCCTGTTTCACGTTTCTCGCCATAATTTCGTTTACTCGCCACGGCCAAACCGTTCGAGATATCAAAAATCCCCTGGCAATTTTTCATCCTCAGTGTCTTGACTTCATGCTGACCGAGTTTCGTGCCGTGTGTTTGAATTCTCTAGGAGGAGTATTTCACATTCCATTGCATGTGTTTTCCAAACAACCCTTAATAGCCGACTTCCTGTTGGGCTGGGGTAAAAAGTAAGAGCATGAAGTATATATGAACCGATGAGATCTATATGTGTACTGAGTTTCATATTATTACATGCAAGCGTGTTTGATTTATGGACCAAGTGTTCAAACCCCGTTCCAGGGGGCGCTGTCGAGCCCCCCTGCCACGCCCGGGTACCAGCTTCAGCCCGGCCCTGATGGCCGCGGGTTCTGAGATGTGTGCAAAGTTTCAAGAGTTTTCGAGCACGTTAAGGCCCCCAAAAGTGCCCAAAAGGTAGTAAAATAATAATAATAATAATAATAATAAATAAATATAGCTGCGAGCAGCGATTACGGGCCCAAGCCGGTGGCACCGCAACCCCGGTGCCTTTAATTACCTAAAGGCACCGGAGTGGCGGTGCCGCCGGCTTTGGCCCTTCATCGCTGCTCGCAGCTATATTTATATATATATATATATATATATATATATATATATATATATATATAAACAAGCCGGTGGCACCGCCACCCCGGTGCCTTTAGGGTTACTGTGCGTGACGGGCAATAACGTAACCCCGCTTTGACCTTTGAGAAGATGTGTGCTGTAGAGCTTGCATCAGTGTGGGCTCTGCAAAAGTGTGCATTGAGGGCACATATCAACCACAAAGTATGCGTGAGCAACCTTCTGAAACCTAAAATGAAAAATGAGACACCCTACGGTCTCATGGACTTAATGGACACATGAAATAAGTACACAAGTTTGAAAGTTATATGAAGTGTGCCAAGACAGAATATTTGCCTGATCTGATTAGAAAAATAGTTTTTGTGTGTGTGTGTGTGTGTGTGTGAGGCGTGATTGAACAATGTAGACATAAAAACATACTCCGTCCTTTTGTTCATACAGGACATTATTCAAACTACAAAGTGTTTACTTATATTTGTGTACAATCGCAATAAAACACAACATTGTGCTTTTGTCAAACTGTAAACTACAACTGTCACCCAACCAAAATCTCTTACACACACACACACACACACACATAGTTTAAAAGCAAAAAAATCTTTTGGACATTCATCATATTGCATTGGTTTTCATTTCTTGTTCTCGAACAGAGCCCTAATCTGTTTATTTTTTCAGTTACACATTCTACATTGATTAAAAAAGAAAAATCAAATGTGTTTTTATTTTATACATAAATAAATAATCTAGCATTCAGATGAGAGTAAAGTTAGTGTTAGTTCAAATTTTAAGGAAAACAAAAATATGATCTGAAATATCGCACATTCATTTAAAATTCATTCAGGTTCAATTACCAAACATACAAATCTCAATGTAATTTAAAGCAAACAATACATTTAAAATATATGGGTTGTATGCAATTTTTTTATATATAAAAAGATATATATCCAAAAATACAAAGCCTAAACTTTAACAAGGGTTAAACAATCACTGTAACAGACACAATCACACACACACACACACGTCAAATCACTTACATTTTAGATGCAATATTGACTTTTTTTCTGTTTCAGCAGCGAAAATAGTTCAACAAAGATCACAGCAGAACCATCGAGCATCTCACAGCAACGCGTTCTCATTACTGAATGATTCAGCATTTTGAACAAATCGGTTGACTCAAAGATTCAACGACCAATCCATAATCTGTCTCATTCATGAATGACTCAGCCGTTCGAACGAATCGTTTGAACGAATGAATCAATGACTCGCTCATTAAGACGGTCGCCTGGCGACACCTAATGACGGTTTAGTGATATGTTTAAAAGTATCATTCTTTCCAACGATTGTTAATTAACTCATATTTGAAACATAAGCTATATATATATATATATATATATATATATATATATATATATATATATATATATATATATATATATATATATATACACACATATATATACACAAAAATAAAATAAACACATTTGAAGCGTGTTTGCTTACTAAATTGTGAGCTGAACGAAAGTTGCAGCAAATATCAGCAACAGGAGTCAAATTTCATTAATCACGAGAGTGAAGAGCTGACTGAAAAGATGATGACGGAATAGGCTATTTTATGTAAAAGCGCCTATTTAAGCGAATCTATCATTATACTCTTTTGTTGTTGTGTTTTCCGTGAAAAATAATAGACTATTGAACTCACAATTCAAGCACGCGCTCTGCACGCGCCACCATTATCAATGTCCGTGTGGACGTCCGCGATCGAACAGTGGAAACATTGGCTACTCCGTCATTTTATTCAAGAAGATCATTCAAACTGCAAAGTGTTTACTTATTTTTGGATACTCGCAATCAAACACAACATTGTGATTTTGTAAAATACATTCAAGAAATCCGCCCCCGAAATGGGGCTTCTTTTAAAATGAAACAAAAATGCTCACAGCTGCACGTCTTGTGGAGACGTCCGTTACTTTCGCTTTCAAGTTAGCGATTTTAAAGCCCCCAGCGGAGTCACGGTGGGAAAATATTCCCATAGTAGCATCAATTGGCCTACCTGATTTTGAACACAAGAGGGCAGTAAAGCACTATGAATGATTTTTATTTTTTTTATTTTTTTGGCTAAACAACCATTCTGGCTGTTTTTAAACTTAAACATAAATCTTAAATTGAAAAAAAGGAATACAATGGGTTTACTTCTAATATTAGTATAATTTTATAGAAAAATAAATGGTGTATAATTACATTTTAGAAAGATATGAGACATTTCCTGATTCTTTTTTTGACATAATCCCTCGCCATAGCAAAACCGTTTGAGATATTCAATATCCGTTCACAATTTAGCATCTTTAATGTATTTTCATCAAGTTGAAAAAGTTTTGTAACTGTAGATGAAACTAACCCCCCCCCCCACACACACTTTTGTCACAAAAGGTGGCGCTACTGAGCCCCTGCACCACGCCCGTTTCTGAAACTTTGCACATGTCTACTGGCTAATAAATGTGATCTGTCTGTCAAGTTTCATGCAATTTTAAGCAATTTCAGGCATGCTAAGAGTCTCAAAAGCATCCAAAAAGAATATTAAAGTTTGATGCGTTGCCATGGCAACAGTATCTAAGATATCAATAATCCTTTCACAGGTCTACATCTGCCGTGTATTTACATTATACACATCAAGTTTGAAGCAAATCGGGTAAAAATAAGAGGGTGATTTCAAAGTATTTTGAAAGTGACACACTTCCTGCTGCCAGTTGGTGGCGCTATAACTTTGACTCACAATAGTCACATCCATGTGATCGGCCTCTCACAGCGAACACACTGTTGAAGTTTCATCAAGATCAGTTAATGTATGCAGAAGTTATAACACACTTCCTGTTTCCATTATTCGCCATAAATTCGTTTCCTCGTCACGGCCAAACCGTTCGAGATATCAAAAATCCCCTGGCAATTTTTCATCCTCAATGTCTTGACATCATGCTGACCGAGTTTCGTTGCGATTGGTTGAATTCTCTAGGAGGAGTATATCGAATTCCAGGGGCATACGCTTCCAAACAAACCATAATAGCCGACTTCCTGTTGGGCTGGGGTAAAAAGTAAAAGTACAAAGGATATATAAACCGATGAGATCTATATGTGTACCGAGTTTCATATTATTACATGCAAGCGTGTTTGATTTATGGACCAAGTTTTCGGACCTCGTTCCAGGGGGCGCTGTCGAGCCTCCCTGCCACGCCCGGGTACCAGCTTCAGCCCGGCCCTGATGGCCGCGGGTTCTGACCCGTGTGCAAAGTTTCAAGAGTTTTCGTGCACGTTAAGGGCCCCCAAAGTGCGCTGAGAGTCTCAAAAGTATCCAAAAAGAATATTAAAGTTTGATGCGTTGTCACGGCAACAGCATCTAAGATATCAACAATCCTTTCACAGGTCTAAATCTGGCGTGTGTCTACATTATACACATCAAGTTTGAAGCAAATCGGGTAAAGCCTGTTTGATTTATGGACCAAGTTTTCGGACCCCATTCCAGGGGGCGCTGTCGAGCCCCCCTGCCACGCCCGGGTACCAGCTTCAGCCCGGCCCTGATGGCCGCGGTTTCTGACCCGTGTGCAAAGTTTCAAGAGTTTTTGAGCACGTTAAGGGCCCCAAAAGTGCGCTAAGAATCTCAAAAGTATCCAAAAAGAATATTAAAGTTTGATGCGTTGTCACGGCAACAGCATCTAAGATATCAACAATCCTTTCACAGGTCTACATCTGGCTTGTGTCTACATTATACACATCAAGTTTGAAGCAAATAGGGTAGAGCGTGTTGGATATATGGACCAAATTGTCTGACCCGTTCAAGGGGGCGCTGTCGAGCCCCCCTGCCACGCCCGGGTACCAGCTTCAGCCTGGCCCTGATGGCCGCGGGTTTTGTCCCGTGTGCAAAGTTTCAAGAGTTTTCGAGCACGTTAAGAACCCCAAAAGTGCCCGAAAGCATAAAAAAGCATGAAAAAGCTTAAAAAAAGGAATATTAATGTTTGATGCATTGCCATGGCAACAGTATCTAAGATATCAATAATCCTTTCACAGGTCTACATCTGGCGTGTGTCTACATTATGCACATGAAGTTTGAAGCAAATCGGGTAAAAATAAGAGGGTGATTTAAAAGCATTTTGAAAGTGACACACTTCCTGCTTCCAGTTGGTGGCGCTATAACTTTGACTCACAATAGTCACATCCATGTGATCGGGCTCTTACAACGAACACACTGCTGAAGTTTCATCAAGATTAGTTAATGTATGCAGTAGTTATAACACACTTCCTGTTTCACGTTTCTCGCCATAATTTCGTTTACTCGCCACGGCCAAACCGTTCGAGATATCAAAAATCCCCTGGCAATTTTTCATCCTCAGTGTCTTGACTTCATGCTGACCGAGTTTCGTGCCGTGTGTTTGAATTCTCTAGGAGGAGTATTTCACATTCCATTGCATGTGTTTTCCAAACAACCCTTAATAGCCGACTTCCTGTTGGGCTGGGGTAAAAAGTAAGAGCATGAAGTATATATGAACCGATGAGATCTATATGTGTACTGAGTTTCATATTATTACATGCAAGTGTGTTTGATTTATGGACCAAGTGTTCAAACCCCGTTCCAGGGGGCGCTGTCGAGCCCCCCTGCCACGCCCGGGTACCAGCTTCAGCCCGGCCCTGATGGCCGCGGGTTCTGAGATGTGTGCAAAGTTTCAAGAGTTTTCGAGCACGTTAAGGCCCCCAAAAGTGCCCAAAAGGTAGTAAAATAATAATAATAATAATAATAATAAATAAATATAGCTGCGAGCAGCGATTACGGGCCCAAGCCGGTGGCACCGCAACCCTGGTTCCTTTAGTTACCTAAAGGCACCGGGGTGGCGGTGCCGCCGGCTTTGGCCCTTCATCGCTGCTCGCAGCTATATTTATATATATATATATATATATATATATATATATATATATATATATAAATTATATATATATATATAAAAAATACATATATATATATATATATATATATATTTTTATATATATATATATATATATATATATATATATATATATATATATATCTCACTTGCCTTACCTGAGAACAATGAAAACAATAAAAAAAACTAGGGAATCACTAAACCGAGAGAATTATTCTGTTTTGATGATACACTCAAAATATTACACAAGCAATTCTTTAAATTTAATGATATTCAGAACAGAACAAGAATTCAAAAAAACTATAATTAAGAATTAACCGAAATAATTGAAAGCGAAAGTGAAAGTAAGTGGTGTTTGGCTCACGTAACTCTCTCATTAGAATCAAACTGTTTCAACATTTGCGATGTATTTGGATGCTAAACTATTCTTTATTATGGGCTTTGTACTTCACTCAGGTTTCAATATGTGTGTGTGTGTGTGTGTGTGTGTGTGTGTGTGTGAGGTGCGGGTGCGATTGAACTGTTACACATAAAAACATACTCCGTCCAATAAAACACAACAAAGTGCTTTTTTCAAACTATAAACTCTTGTCAAACTGTAACCTACAACTGTCACCAAACTAAAATCACACGCACACACTGTCTAAAAGCAAAAAATATTTATCCAACCCCATTTAAAACAGTCTGTGGGTGCCATCTTTTGGACATTCACCACATCGCATTGATTTTCATTTATTGTCCTCAGAGCCCTAATCTGTTTATTTTTCAATTACACATTCTACATTGATTAAAAAAGAAAAATTCAAATGTGTTTTTATTTTATACAGGAATAAATTATTTATAATTCAGATGAGAATAAAGTTAGTGTTTTACAATTTAAAGGAAAACAAATATATTGTTCTGAAATATAGCACATTCATTTTAAATTCATTCAGCTTCAATTACCAATACAATCTTAATTTTATTTAAAGCAAACTATACATTTAAAAGATCTTGGTTCTGTGCATATTTTGTAATTTAAAAAAAATACAAAATTGTTATGCAAAAAGACAAGGCCTTAGAGATTTCTTTATCCTTTAATGCAGGAAAAATCACACAGCAATGAAAGGCTTAATATCATGTCACTGTAACAGCCAGCCAGCCACACACACACATATAAACACAGACACCAGCCCTCCCTCCCCCTCCCTCCCCACACAGACAGCCACACACACACACACACATAGAATGGGAGGGGGCCCTCTCTCTGTCAAAGAGTGACAGAGAGAGATACCATTTCATGAAATCCACATTCAAACCACAATATCTGACTTTCTGAGGGTTGGAGCTATTGACTGTAAATTAGAAAGTTGTTTGGCTTGAGGAGAAGAATATACAAGCTGAGTTTTGTAACTGTAGGTAAATCTAACTAAGTTATAACACACTTTATATGTCCTTTTTTAGTCATGAAAATTCATTTCCTCGCCACGGCCAAACCGTTCGAGATATCAAAAATCCGTCAGCAATTTAGCATCCTCATTGTCTTGACTTCATGCACGCCTAGTTTGGCGATGATTGAATGAATTGCCTAGGAGTAGTACTTCAAATTCCACAGCAAGCGTTTTCCAAACAACCCATAATAGCCGACTTCCTGTTGGGCTGGCGTAAAACTTGACCAGGGGTAAAATGTTTGGCCCGATGAGATCTATATGTGTACTGAGTTTCATATTAATTCATGCAAGCGTGTTGAATATATGGACCAAATTGTCGGACCCCGTTCAAGGGGGCGCTGTTGAGCCCCCCTGCCACGCCCGGGTACCAGCTTCAGCCCGGCCCTGATGGCCGTGGGTTCTGACCTGTGTGCAAAATTTCAAAAGTTTTTGAGCACGTTAAGAGTCCCAAAATCCCCTGAAACCTTGAAATGCATTAAAATCAATAGACAAATCCCTCACACACAGAGACGGAAAGAGAGGGAGAGAAAATTCTCAGAAACATCCACATTCAAACTAAAATATCTGACTCCCTCTTGGTCTGAGCTAATGACAGTAAATTAGAAAGTTGTCCGGCTTGATCTGAACAATATGCGTACCGAGTTTTATGATTGTAGGTAAAACTATAGAACTAACACCCCCACTTTTGTCAAAAGGTGGCGCTACTGAGCCCCTGCACCACGCCCGTTTCTGAAACTTTGCACATGTCTACTGGCTAATAAATGTGATGTGTCTGTCGAGTTTCATGTTATTTCAAGTATGTTAAGAGTCTCAAAAGCATCAACAAAGAATATTAAAGTTTGATGCGTTGCCACGGCAACAGTATCTAATATATCAATAATCCTTTCACAGGTCTACATCTGCCGTGTATTTACATTATACAGATGAAGTTTGAAGCAAATCGGGTTAAAATAAGAGGGTGATTTCAAAGCATTTTGAAAGTGACACACTTCCTGCTGCCAGTTGGTGGCGCTATAACTTTGACTCACAATAGTCACATCCATGTGATCGGCCTCTTAAAGCGAACACACTGGTGAAGTTTCGTTAAGATCAGCTAATGTATGCTGAAGTTATAACACACTTCCTGTTTCACGTTTCTCGCCATAAATTCGTTTCCTCGCCACGGCCAAACCGTTCGAGATATCAAAAATCCCCTGGCAATTTTTCATCCTCAATGTCTTGACTTCATGCTGACCGAGTTTCGTGGCATTTCTTTGAATTCTCTAGGAGAAGTACTTTAAATTCCATTGCATGCGTTTAACAAACAACCCTAAATAGCCGACTTCCTGTTGGGATGGGGTAAAAAGTAAGAGCATGAAGTATATATGAACCGATGAGATCTATATGTGTACCGAGTTTCATATTATTACATGCAAGTGTGTTTGATTTATGGACCAAGTTTTCGGACCCCGTTCCAGGGGGCGCTGTCGAGCCCCCCTGCCACGCCCGGGTACCATCTTCAGCCCGGCCCTGATGGCCGCGGGTTCTGACCTGTGTGCAAAGTTTCAAGAGTTTTCGAGCACGTTAAGGGCCCCAAAAGTGCCCGAATAGTCGTAAGAAAAATATAGAAAATGAGTTTCCAAACAACCCATAATAACCGACTTCCTGTTGGGCTGACGTAAAACTTAGAGCACGAAAGTTGTTTGGCCCGATGAGATCTATAAGTGTACCGAGTTTCAGATTATTACATGCAAGCGTGTTTGATATATGGACAAGTGTTCAAACCCCGTTCCAGGGGGCGCTGTCGAGCCCCCCTGCCACGCCCGGGTACCAGCTTCAGCCCGGCCCTGATGGCCGCGGGTTCTGACCCGTGTGCAAAGTTTCAAGAGTTTTTGAGCACGTTAAGGCCCCCAAAAGTGCCCAAAAGGTAGTAAAATAATAATAATAATAATAATAATAATAATAATAATAATAATAAATAAATATATATGAATATAGCTGCGAGCAGCGATTACGGGCCCAAGCCGGTGGCACCGCAACCCCGGTGCCTTTAGTTACCTAAAGGCACCGGAGTGGCGGTGCCGCCGGCTTTGGCCCTTCATCGCTGCTCGCAGCTATATTCATATATATATATATATATATATATATATATATATATATATATATATATATATATATATATATAAACAAGCCGGTGGCACCGCCACCCCGGTGCCTTTATATATATATATATATATATATGTCTACATTGTTCAATCACGCCTCACACACACACACACACTTTTGCAGAGCCCACACCAATGCAAGCTCTATAGCACACATCTTCTCAAAGGTCAAAGCGGAGTTACGATATTGCCCGTCATGCACAGTAACCGTAAAGGCACCGGGGTGGCGGTGCCACCGGCTTGTTTATATATATATATATATCGTATTATTCTAACTTGTAAAAAACTATTAACTTTTGTTAATATTCAACCATTTCACAACTAACTTTTTTCCATAGATCAAACACAACATAATTATATGGTGGACTGAAACAAAAATTATTAATTAAATAAAATTATTGTTTTCCTCTGAAATAGCAAAAGCATCACACACTAGCTGTACCTGCTCTAAATAAAAAAGAGTAATTCAATAAAAATACAAAATCGAACTAAATAAAATAAATTATTACAAAAACAAAATCAAACCAAAGAAAATATATCTTCGAAAAAAAAAGCGAGTGTCATGAGGAAAGGCGCCTCAGGAATCGTCAGGATTAACTCCATGTGTAAGGAATTTTGATTGATTTTATTTGTCACTTGAAAATTATTGTTAAATGTGTGCCTGCATAACTTTAATAAGATTTATTTTCTTTGATTTGATTTTGTTTTATATAATTTATTTATTTCGATTTTGTATTTTTATTTAAATACTATTATTTATTTAGAGCAGGTACAGCTAAGTGTGCGATGCTTTTGCTATTTCAGAGGGAAAAAAACACATTTTATTTCAAAAAGGCTTTTCAATTAAATAAAATGTTCAAGCTTTGTTTTCGTTTTATTATTTTGTTTGTTTTAAGCTTTGTTTAATTTATATTGTTAATCATCTGACACAAAACAAATGCATAAAGTATCATTTTAACTTTTAAAAAACTATTAACATTTGTTAATAGTACATTGCCTGTCTTTTGTTAATAGGACAAAACATAGTTATTATATTTTATAATATTTTATAAATATATAAAATAAACATTTGTAATGAAATCGTTCAAAAAAATGATATTAGCATTGTTTTAAACTTTGAAACAGAAGTAGCGCAATGCCTGGCCACTCCCGCGCCGCCTCCTTTTCACAATCCGAGGGAACCATCTCCGGAATATTAACCTCACTCCTAGAAGTCCAATTCTCATTATTCATGCCTCTTACCTGGGATTGATTGCACACACACACACACACACACACACACACGCACGCACGCACTCACACGCACACACACACACACACACACACACACGTGTCAAGTCACTTACATTTTAGATGCAATATTGACTGTTCTTCTGTTTCAGCAGCGAAAATAGTTAAACAAAGATCACAGCAGAACCATTGCATCTCACAGCAACGTGTTTTCTCATTACTGAATGATTCAGCATTTTGAACAAATTGGTTGACTCAAAGATTCAATGACCAATCCATAAACATCTGTCTCATTCATGAATGACTCAGTCGTTCAAACGAATCGTTTGAACGAATGAATCAATGACCCGCTCATTAAGACGGTCGCCTGGCGACACCTAGTGACGGTTTAGTGTTATTTGATTATACACTCAAAATATTCCACAACAAATCCTTTAAATTTAATGATATTCAGAACAGAACACAAATAAAAAAATAACTATAATAAAGCCAAAACGAAATAATTTAAAACAAAAGTAAAAGTAAGTGGTGTTAGGCTCACGTAAATCTCTCTTTAGAATCTAAATGTTGCAACATTTGCGATGTATTTGGATGCTAAACTATTCTTTATTACAGGCTTTGTACTTCACTCACGTTCCAATATCGACGGAAAAAATCATCCTCTTCACTTGTGCAAAAATGTGCTTGGAAAAATCACAGTGGAGCGGTGCTTACTGTGAATGATACAAATTGTACTACTGACTATTTCAACATAGCAGTGTAATTTGTATATGTTAGGTTGAATGTTTTATTATTGTGTGTGTGTGTGTGTGTGTGTTTGTGTGTGTGTGTGTGTGTGTGTGTGTGTGTGTGTGTGTGTGTGTGTGTGTCAGTGTGTGTGTGGGGGTCTGGGTGGCTCAGCGCGATTGAACAGTGAAACATACTCCGTCATTTTCTTCATACAGGACATCATTCAAACGTCAAAGTGTTTACTTATATTTGTGTACACTCGCAATTAAACACAACATTGTGTTTTTGTTAAATAAATTAAAGTAATACGTCCCCCGAAATGGCGCTAATTTTAAAATGAAACTAAAATGCTCACGGCTGCACGGGCATTCATAACTCTGCGCGCCCACGGTGAGGGACGAGCAGAACAGAGCGAACGTTGTTTAGTTCATTCCTACTTCCATAGGAATTAATTGAAAAAGCTCACTCTACTCTGCACCATTATTAATGAATTGTGCAGACGTCCTTATTTTACTTTCGCTTTTTACCTGATTTTGAACACAAGAGGGCAGTATAACACTATGTATGATTTGGAAAAAAAATTTTTTTGACTAAACAACCATTCTGGCTGTTTTTAAACTTAAACATTATTCTCTAATTGCTCTCACCATGCCCGTTTCTGAAACTCTGCACATGTCTACTGTCTAATAAATGTGATGTGTCTGTCGGGTTTCATGCAATTTCAAGTATGTTAAGAGTCTCAAAAGCATCAACAAAGAATAATAAAGTTTGATGCGTTGCCACGGCAACAGTATCTAAGATATCAATAATCCTTTCTCAGGTCTACATCTGCCGTGTGTCTACATTATACACATAAAGTTTGAAGCAAATTGGGTAAAAATAAGAGGGTGATTTCAAAGCCTTTAGGAAGTGACACACTTCCTGCTGCCAGTTGGTGGCGCTATAACTTTGACTCACAATAGTCACATCCATGTGATCGGACTCTTACAGCGAACACACTGCTGAAGTTTCATCAAGATCAGTTAATGTATGCAGAAGTTATAACACACTTCCTGTTTCCTTTATTCGCCATAAATTCGTTTCCTCGCCACAGCCAAACCGTTCGAGATATCAAAAATCCCCTGGCAACTTTTCATCCTCAATGTCTTGACTTCATGCTGACCGAGTTTCGTGGCGATTGGTTGAATTCTCTAGGAGGAGTATATCGAATTCCAGGGGCATACGCTTCCAAACAAACCATAATAGCCGACTTCCTGTTGGGCTGGGGTAAAAAGTAAAAGTACAAAGGATATATGAATCGATGAGATCTATATGTGTACCGAGTTTCATATTATTACATTCAAGCGTGTTTGATTTATGGACCAAGTTTTCGGACCCCGTTCCAGGGGGCACTGTCGAGCCCCCCTGCCACGCCCGGGTACCAGCTTCAGCCCGGCCCTGATGGCCACGGGTTCTGACCCGTGTGCAAAGTTTCAAGAGTTTTTGAGCACGTTAAGGGCCCCCAAAGTGCGCTGAGAGTCTCAAAAGTATCCAAAAAGAATATTAAAGTTTGATGCGTTGTCACGGCAACAGCATCTAAGATATCAACAATCCTTTCACAGGTCTAAATCTGGCGTGTGTCTACATTATACACATCAAGTTTGAAGCAAATCGGGTAAAGCCTGTTTGATTTATGGACCAAGTTTTCGGACCCCATTCCAGGGGGCGCTGTCGAGCCCCCCTGCCACGCCCGGGTACCAGCTTCAGCCCGGCCCTGATGGCCGCGGTTTCTGACCCGTGTGCAAAGTTTCAAGAGTTTTTGAGCACGTTAAGGGCCCCAAAAGTGCGCTAAGAATCTCAAAAGTATCCAAAAAGAATATTAAAGTTTGATGCGTTGTCACGGCAACAGCATCTAAGATATCAACAATCCTTTCACAGGTCTACATCTGGCTTGTGTCTACATTATACACATCAAGTTTGAAGCAAATAGGGTAAAGCGTGTTGGATATATGGACCAAATTGTCTGACCCGTTCAAGGGGGCGCTGTCGAGCCCCCCTGCCACGCCCGGGTACCAGCTTCAGCCTGGCCCTGATGGCCGCGGGTTTTGTCCCGTGTGCAAAGTTTCAAGAGTTTTCGAGCACGTTAAGAACCCCAAAAGTGCCCGAAAGCATAAAAAAGCATGAAAAAGCTTAAAAAAAGGAATATTAATGTTTGATGCATTGCCATGGCAACAGTATCTAAGATATCAATAATCCTTTCACAGGTCTACATCTGGCGTGTGTCTACATTATGCACATGAAGTTTGAAGCAAATCGGGTAAAAATAAGAGGGTGATTTAAAAGCATTTTGAAAGTGACACACTTCCTGCTTCCAGTTGGTGGCGCTATAACTTTGACTCACAATAGTCACATCCATGTGATCGGGCTCTTACAACGAACACACTGCTGAAGTTTCATCAAGATTAGTTAATGTATGCAGTAGTTATAACACACTTCCTGTTTCACGTTTCTCGCCATAATTTCGTTTACTCGCCACGGCCAAACCGTTCGAGATATCAAAAATCCCCTGGCAATTTTTCATCCTCAGTGTCTTGACTTCATGCTGACCGAGTTTCGTGCCGTGTGTTTGAATTCTCTAGGAGGAGTATTTCACATTCCATTGCATGTGTTTTCCAAACAACCCTTAATAGCCGACTTCCTGTTGGGCTGGGGTAAAAAGTAAGAGCATGAAGTATATATGAACCGATGAGATCTATATGTGTACTGAGTTTCATATTATTACATGCAAGCGTGTTTGATTTATGGACCAAGTGTTCAAACCCCGTTCCAGGGGGCGCTGTCGAGCCCCCCTGCCACGCCCGGGTACCAGCTTCAGCCCGGCCCTGATGGCCGCGGGTTCTGAGATGTGTGCAAAGTTTCAAGAGTTTTCGAGCACGTTAAGGCCCCCAAAAGTGCCCAAAAGGTAGTAAAATAATAATAATAAATATAGCTGCGAGCAGCGATTACGGGCCCAAGCCGGTGGCACCGCAACCCCGGTGCCTTTAATTACCTAAAGGCACCGGAGTGGCGGTGCCGCCGGCTTTGGCCCTTCATCGCTGCTCGCAGCTATATTTATATGCACACTTTTGCACACCGGGGTGGCGGTGCCACCGGCTTGTTTATATATATATATATATATATATATATATATATATATATGAAGAGGTCTTTTCCAAAACGCGATAAACGCCATTTTTAAAAAAAATGAGTTTGTCATGTCATTTTGCTGTGCACTGAACCTATTCACTGCTCCATCAACATTTCATGCCAAATCGCTACATTTCCTTGTTTAAAATGTACTACAAGATGCAGTTTCTTTCCAAAACGCGATAAGCCCCAAACCTATTTTTAGCCTAAACGCGATAAATCCTCTCAACTAATCAGAATTCGGTGAACGTTCTACGCAATCCAACAGGGTGGCGCTCTGAACAGAGGTTTGTTTATGTTCATTTATTCCTCAAAATGAGTGAGTTTTCTAGTCGACTAGTAGTAGTTCATTTAAGTTTAATCACATATTTCTATTGATTTAATTATTTAAATATGGGAGAGAAACCATAATGACCATTTTTTTAATTGCCTATTCCGCATCTCACGCATAAAGCTTGCCACAAAGAACCGACAAAAGTAATGATTAGGCCTATGCATGAAACTTTTGAATTGTTTATTTTTTAATTAGTGTTTTCTGTCAGATATAGCTGAAAAGATAAAGTTGACTATGCTGACTCGCCATCTTCGCAGTAGTGAACGCGCCTATAGAGAGAAATGCAAACTTTGAATTAGCCTACATACGCAGAGAGTAGCCAATTTCTTTTCGTTTTTTATTGTTTTGTTTAAATGTAGACATTTCAAGCTTTTTATAGATATACTTCTCAGGATTGTGAGGCAAGTATCGCTGTGTTTCGGTTCATTTATGTGATGCTCTCCAGATCACGCGCGGGCGCTTCCGTGTCCTGATTATATGTCTGCTTATATTTGCTTATTTATTTATTATTAATCCAGTCAATTTGTTGATGAAACATTGATTAAAATGAAGATACAATTTATACAAAACGAAATTCACTTTAAAGCAAGGCTTTCTACTAAACAAAACTTAATAAGTGGTCAAAATCATGTCTGACCCATTCCAAATGTTTTCCGATATATTGGTCATCTTATGATCCTATCATACTCATCTCATGCGGTTCCCTTTTCATATAATCAACATAGATGAAAAAAAAAAATAACATTAGCCTATATTATTAAACATAAATATGAAACGTATGTTTAAGTTTTTTTTTAAACTTAGCCTATATGTAAGCGTCACGCCGCTCCGCTTTGTTCACATGCTGTGTAGCCTATACAAGCATGTGTGTGTGTGTGTGTGGTGGAGGGGTGCCCATCACTACTTTTGAATATCGTTATCATTATTAAATATTTTTAATAATTTGTTTTTTTTACGCATATGTAGTGGACAAATTGGTCCTACTTGTTACAGGTTTGACACTTTACTAAAAATGACTCTGAATGTATTACTAAATAACTTATTGAATAGCTATTGATATCATTACTATTTTCAGGTTCTGCACCAAATGACTTTTAGCCTAAATGTGTTACTAAATTTAATTTATAGTATGAGCCCCTGATTATATGTTACATGCTCTCGTTTTTTTTTTTTTAAGACAAACCATACAGTTTTGGAAAAAAATTATGGATTTATAGCGTTTTGGAAAAAAAATAAATTAACTTTTAATTTATCATAAACAATATTGTTGTTTGATTTAATAATCATTGTTCAACATGTTCAGACTGAGCCAATAAAACATTTTAACAGGATAAATTGAATATTCACAAAATGTGTGGGTCTAGGTAAAAAATGTAATTTTCCTGAAAACTATTGAAATGGATTTATAGCGTTTTGGAAAAGACCTCTTCATATATATATATATATATATATATATATATATATATATATATATATATATAAACAAGCCGGTGGCACCGCCACCCCGGTGCCTTTAGGGTTACTGTGCGTAACGGGCAATAACGTAACCCCGCTTTGACCTTTGAGAAGATGTGTGCTGTAGAGCTTGCATCAGTGTGGGCTCTGCAAAAGTGTGCATTGAGGGCACATATCAACCACAAAGTATGCGTGAGCAACCTTCTGAAACCTAAAATGAAAAATGAGACACCCTACGGTCTCATGGACTTAATGGAAACATGAAATAAGTACACAAGTTTGAAAGTTATATGAAGTGTGCCAAGACAGAATATTTGCCTGATCTGATTAGAAAAATAGTTTTTGTGTGTGTGTGTGTGAGGCGTGATTGAACAATGTAGACATAAAAACATACTCCGTCCTTTTGTTCATACAGGACATTATTCAAACTACAAAGTGTTTACTTATATTTGTGTACAATCGCAATAAAACACAACATTGTGCTTTTGTCAAACTGTAAACTACAACTGTCACCCAACCAAAATCTCTTACACACACACACACACACACACACACACACACACACACAGACACACATAGTTTAAAAGCAAAAAAATCTTTTGGACATTCATCATATTGCATTGGTTTTCATTTCTTGTTCTCGAACAGAGCCCTAATCTGTTTATTTTTTCAGTTACACATTCTACATTGATTAAAAAAGAAAAATCAAATGTGCTTTTATTTTAGACATAAATAAATAATCTATCATTCAGATGAGAGTAAAGTTAGTGTTAGTTCAAATTTTAAGGAAAACAAAAATATGATCTGAAATATCGCACATTCATTTAAAATTCATTCAGGTTCAATTACCAAACATACAAATCTCAATGTAATTTAAAGCAAACAATACATTTAAAATATATGGGTTGTATGCAATTTTTTTATATATAAAAAGATATATATCCAAAAATACAAAGCCTAAACTTTAACAAGGGTTAAACAATCACTGTAACAGACACAATCACACACACACACACACACACACACACACGTCAAATCACTTACATTTTAGATGCAATATTGACTTTTTTTCTGTTTCAGCAGCGAAAATAGTTCGACAAAGATCACAGCAGAACCATCGAGCATCTCACAGCAACGCGTTCTCATTACTGAATGATTCAGCATTTTGAACAAATCGGTTGACTCAAAGATTCAACGACCAATCCATAATCTGTCTCATTCATGAATGACTCAGCCGTTCGAACGAATCGTTTGAACGAATGAATCAATGACTCGCTCATTAAGACGGTCGCCTGGCGACACCTAATGACGGTTTAGTGATATGTTTAAAAGTATCATTCTTTCCAACGATTGTTAATTAACTCATATTTGAAACATAAGCTATATATATATATATATATAATATATATATATATATATACACACATATATGTACACAAAAATAAAATAAACACATTTGAAGCGTGTTTGCTTACTAAATTGTGAGCTGAACGAAAGTTGCAGCAAATATCAGCAACAGGAGTCAAATTTCATTAATCACGAGAGTGAAGAGCTGACTGAAAAGATGATGACGGAATAGGCTATTTTATGTAAAAGCGCCTATTTAAGCGAATCTATCATTATACTCTTTTGTTGTTGTGTTTTCCGTGAAAAATAATAGACTATTGAACTCACAATTCAAGCACGCGCTCTGCACGCGCCACCATTATCAATGTCCGTGTGGACGTCCGCGATCGAACAGTGGAAACATTGGCTACTCCGTCATTTTATTCAAGAAGATCATTCAAACTGCAAAGTGTTTACTAATTTTTGGATACTCGCAATCAAACACAACATTGTGATTTTGTAAAATACATTCAAGAAATCCGCCCCCGAAATGGGGCTTCTTTTAAAATGAAACGAAAATGCTCACAGCTGCACGTCTTGTGGAGACGTCCGTTACTTTCGCTTTCAAGTTAGCGATTTTAAAGCCCCCAGCGGAGTCACGGTGGGAAAATATTCCCATAGTAGCATCAATTGGCCTACCTGATTTTGAACACAAGAGGGCAGTAAAGCACTATGAATGATTTTTTTTTTTTTTTTTTTTTTGGCTAAACAACCATTCTGGCTGTTTTTAAACTTAAACATAAATCTTAAATTGAAAAAAAGGAAGACAATGGGTTTAGTTCTAATATTAGTATAATTTTATAGAAAAATAAATGGTGTATAATTACATTTTAGAAAGATATGAGACATTTCCTGATTCTTTTTTTGACATAATCCCTCGCCATAGCAAAACCGTTTGAGATATTCAATATCCGTTCACAATTTAGCATCTTTAAAGTATTTTCATCAAGTTGAAAAAGTTTTGTAACTGTAGATGAAACTAACCCCCCCCCACACACACACTTTTGTCACAAAAGGTGGCGCTACTGAGCCCCTGCACCACGCCCGTTTCTGAAACTTTGCACATGTCTACTGGCTAATAAATGTGATCTGTCTGTCAAGTTTCATGCAATTTTAAGCAATTTCAGGCATGCTAAGAGTCTCAAAAGCATCCAAAAAGAATATTAAAGTTTGATGCGTTGTCACGGCAACAGTATCTAAGATATCAATAATCCTTTCACAGGTCTACATCTGGCGTGTGTCTACATTATACACATAAAGTTTGAAGCAAATCGGGTAAAAATAAGAGGGTGATTTAAAAGCATTTTGAAAGTTACACACTTCCTGCTGCCAGTTGGTGGCGCTATAACTTTGACTCACAATAGTCACATCCATGTGATCGGCCTCTTACAGCGAACACACTGCTAAAGTTTCATCAAGATCAGTTACTGTATGCTGAAGTTATAACACACTTCCTGTTTCACGTTTCTCGCCATAAATTCGTTTCCTCGCCACGGCCAAACCGTTCGAGATATCAAAAATCCCCTGGCAATTTTTCATGCTCAATGTCTTGACTTCATGCTGACCGAGTTTCGTGGCGATTGGTTGAATTCTCTAGGAGGAGTATATCGAATTCCAGGGGCATACGCTTCCAAACAAACCATAATAGCCGACTTCCTGTTGGGCTGGGGTAAAAAGTAAAAGTACAAAGGATATATGAATCGATGAGATCTATATGTGTACCGAGTTTCATATTATTACATTCAAGCGTGTTTGATTTATGGACCAAGTTTTCGGACCCCGTTCCAGGGGGCACTGTCGAGCCCCCCTGCCACGCCCGGGTACCAGCTTCAGCCCGGCCCTGATGGCCACGGGTTCTGACCCGTGTGCAAAGTTTCAAGAGTTTTTGAGCACGTTAAGGGCCCCCAAAGTGCGCTGAGAGTCTCAAAAGTATCCAAAAAGAATATTAAAGTTTGATGCGTTGTCACGGCAACAGCATCTAAGATATCAACAATCCTTTCACAGGTCTAAATCTGGCGTGTGTCTACATTATACACATCAAGTTTGAAGCAAATCGGGTAAAGCCTGTTTGATTTATGGACCAAGTTTTCGGACCCCATTCCAGGGGGCGCTGTCGAGCCCCCCTGCCACGCCCGGGTACCAGCTTCAGCCCGGCCCTGATGGCCACGGTTTCTGACCCGTGTGCAAAGTTTCAAGAGTTTTTGAGCATGTTAAGGGCCCCAAAAGTGCGCTAAGAATCTCAAAAGTATCCAAAAAGAATATTAAAGTTTGATGCGTTGTCACGGCAACAGCATCTAAGATATCAACAATCCTTTCACAGGTCTACATCTGGCTTGTGTCTACATTATACACATCAAGTTTGAAGCAAATAGGGTAAAGCGTGTTGGATATATGGACCAAATTGTCTGACCCGTTCAAGGGGGCGCTGTCGAGCCCCCCTGCCACGCCCGGGTACCAGCTTCAGCCTGGCCCTGATGGCCGCGGGTTTTGTCCCGTGTGCAAAGTTTCAAGAGTTTTCGAGCACGTTAAGAACCCCAAAAGTGCCCGAAAGCATAAAAAAGCATGAAAAAGCTTAAAAAAAGGAATATTAATGTTTGATGCATTGCCATGGCAACAGTATCTAAGATATCAATAATCCTTTCACAGGTCTACATCTGGCGTGTGTCTACATTATGCACATGAAGTTTGAAGCAAATCGGGTAAAAATAAGAGGGTGATTTAAAAGCATTTTGAAAGTGACACACTTCCTGCTTCCAGTTGGTGGCGCTATAACTTTGACTCACAATAGTCACATCCATGTGATCGGGCTCTTACAACGAACACACTGCTGAAGTTTCATCGAGATTAGTTAATGTATGCAGTAGTTATAACACACTTCCTGTTTCACGTTTCTCGCCATAATTTCGTTTACTCGCCACGGCCAAACCGTTCGAGATATCAAAAATCCCCTGGCAATTTTTCATCCTCAGTGTCTTGACTTCATGCTGACCGAGTTTCGTGCCGTGTGTTTGAATTCTCTAGGAGGAGTATTTCACATTCCATTGCATGTGTTTTCCAAACAACCCTTAATAGCCGACTTCCTGTTGGGCTGGGGTAAAAAGTAAGAGCATGAAGTATATATGAACCGATGAGATCTATATGTGTACTGAGTTTCATATTATTACATGCAAGCGTGTTTGATTTATGGACCAAGTGTTCAAACCCCGTTCCAGGGGGCGCTGTCGAGCCCCCCTGCCACGCCCGGGTACCAGCTTCAGCCCGGCCCTGATGGCCGCGGGTTCTGAGATGTGTGCAAAGTTTCAAGAGTTTTCGAGCACGTTAAGGCCCCCAAAAGTGCCCAAAAGGTAGTAAAATAATAATAATAATAATAAATAATAATCCTTAGGAAAACAATAGGGCCTTCGCCTTTTCAAGGCTTGGGCCCTAATAATAAATAATAATCCTAAGGAAAACAATAGGGCCTTCGCCTTTTCAAGGCTTGGGCCCTAATAATCCTTAGGAAAACAATAGGGCCTTCGCCTTTTCAAGGCTTGGGCCCTAATAATCCTAAGGAAAACAATAGGGCCTTCGCCTTTTCAAGGCTTGGGCCCTAATAATCCTAAGGAAAACAATAGGGCCTTCGCCTTTTCAAGGCTTGGGCCCTAATAATAATAATAAATAAATATAAATATAGCTGCGAGCAGCGATTACGGGCCCAAGCCGGTGGCACCGCAACCCTGGTTCCTTTAGTTACCTAAAGGCACCGGGGTGGCGGTGCCGCCGGCTTTGGCCCTTCATCGCTGCTCGCAGCTATATTTATATATATATATATATATATATATATATATATATATATATATTTATATATATATATATATAAATTATATATATATATATAAAAAATACATATATATATATATATATATATATTTTTTTTTATATACATATATATATATATATATATATATATATATATATATATATATATATATATATATATATATATATATCTCACTTGCCTTACCTGAGAACAATGAAAACAATAAAAAAAACTAGGGAATCACTAAACCGAGAGAATTATTCTGTTTTGATGATACACTCAAAATATTACACAAGCAATTCTTTAAATTTAATGATATTCAGAACAGAACAAGAATTCAAAAAAACTATAATTAAGAATTAACCGAAATAATTGAAAGCGAAAGTGAAAGTAAGTGGTGTTTGGCTCACGTAACTCTCTCATTAGAATCAAACTGTTTCAACATTTGCGATGTATTTGGATGCTAAACTATTCTTTATTATGGGCTTTGTACTTCACTCAGGTTTCAATATGTGTGTGTGTGTGTGTGTGTGTGTGTGTGTGTGTGAGGTGCGGGTGCGATTGAACTGTTACACATAAAAACATACTCCGTCCAATAAAACACAACAAAGTGCTTTTTTCAAACTATAAACTCTTGTCAAACTGTAACCTACAACTGTCACCAAACTAAAATCACACGCACACACTGTCTAAAAGCAAAAAATATTTATCCAACCCCATTTAAAACAGTCTGTGGGTGCCATCTTTTGGACATTCACCACATCGCATTGATTTTCATTTATTGTCCTCAGAGCCCTAATCTGTTTATTTTTCAATTACACATTCTACATTGATTAAAAAAGAAAAATTCAAATGTGTTTTTATTTTATACAGGAATAAATTATTTATAATTCAGATGAGAATAAAGTTAGTGTTTTACAATTTAAAGGAAAACAAATATATTGTTCTGAAATATAGCACATTCATTTTAAATTCATTCAGCTTCAATTACCAATACAATCTTAATTTTATTTAAAGCAAACTATACATTTAAAAGATCTTGGTTCTGTGCATATTTTGTAATTTAAAAAAAATACAAAATTGTTATGCAAAAAGACAAGGCCTTAGAGATTTCTTTATCCTTTAATGCAGGAAAAATCACACAGCAATGAAAGGCTTAATATCATGTCACTGTAACAGCCAGCCAGCCACACACACACATATAAACACAGACACCAGCCCTCCCTCCCCCTCCCTCCCCACACAGACAGCCACACACACACACACACATAGAATGGGAGGGGGCCCTCTCTCTGTCAAAGAGTGACAGAGAGAGATACCATTTCATGAAATCCACATTCAAACCACAATATCTGACTTTCTGAGGGTTGGAGCTATTGACTGTAAATTAGAAAGTTGTTTGGCTTGAGGAGAAGAATATACAAGCTGAGTTTTGTAACTGTAGGTAAATCTAACTAAGTTATAACACACTTTATATGTCCTTTTTTAGTCATGAAAATTCATTTCCTCGCCACGGCCAAACCGTTCGAGATATCAAAAATCCGTCAGCAATTTAGCATCCTCAATGTCTTGACTTCATGCACGCCTAGTTTGGCGATGATTGAATGAATTGCCTAGGAGTAGTACTTCAAATTCCACAGCAAGCGTTTTCCAAACAACCCATAATAGCCGACTTCCTGTTGGGCTGGCGTAAAACTTGACCAGGGGTAAAATGTTTGGCCCGATGAGATCTATATGTGTACTGAGTTTCATATTAATTCATGCAAGCGTGTTGAATATATGGACCAAATTGTCGGACCCCGTTCAAGGGGGCGCTGTTGAGCCCCCCTGCCACGCCCGGGTACCAGCTTCAGCCCGGCCCTGATGGCCGTGGGTTCTGACCTGTGTGCAAAATTTCAAAAGTTTTTGAGCACGTTAAGAGTCCCAAAATCCCCTGAAACCTTGAAATGCATTAAAATCAATAGACAAATCCCTCACACACAGAGACGGAAAGAGAGGGAGAGAAAATTCTCAGAAACATCCACATTCAAACTAAAATATCTGACTCCCTCTTGGTCTGAGCTAATGACAGTAAATTAGAAAGTTGTCCGGCTTGATCTGAACAATATGCGTACCGAGTTTTATGATTGTAGGTAAAACTATAGAACTAACACCCCCACTTTTGTCAAAAGGTGGCGCTACTGAGCCCCTGCACCACGCCCGTTTCTGAAACTTTGCACATGTCTACTGGCTAATAAATGTGATGTGTCTGTCGAGTTTCATGTTATTTCAAGTATGTTAAGAGTCTCAAAAGCATCAACAAAGAATATTAAAGTTTGATGCGTTGCCACGGCAACAGTATCTAATATATCAATAATCCTTTCACAGGTCTACATCTGCCGTGTATTTACATTATACAGATGAAGTTTGAAGCAAATCGGGTTAAAATAAGAGGGTGATTTCAAAGCATTTTGAAAGTGACACACTTCCTGCTGCCAGTTGGTGGCGCTATAACTTTGACTCACAATAGTCACATCCATGTGATCGGCCTCTTAAAGCGAACACACTGGTGAAGTTTCGTTAAGATCAGCTAATGTATGCTGAAGTTATAACACACTTCCTGTTTCACGTTTCTCGCCATAAATTCGTTTCCTCGCCACGGCCAAACCGTTCGAGATATCAAAAATCCCCTGGCAATTTTTCATCCTCAATGTCTTGACTTCATGCTGACCGAGTTTCGTGGCATTTCTTTGAATTCTCTAGGAGAAGTACTTTAAATTCCATTGCATGCGTTTAACAAACAACCCTAAATAGCCGACTTCCTGTTGGGATGGGGTAAAAAGTAAGAGCATGAAGTATATATGAACCGATGAGATCTATATGTGTACCGAGTTTCATATTATTACATGCAAGTGTGTTTGATTTATGGACCAAGTTTTCGGACCCCGTTCCAGGGGGCGCTGTCGAGCCCCCCTGCCACGCCCGGGTACCATCTTCAGCCCGGCCCTGATGGCCGCGGGTTCTGACCTGTGTGCAAAGTTTCAAGAGTTTTCGAGCACGTTAAGGGCCCCAAAAGTGCCCGAATAGTCGTAAGAAAAATATAGAAAATGAGTTTCCAAACAACCCATAATAACCGACTTCCTGTTGGGCTGACGTAAAACTTAGAGCACGAAAGTTGTTTGGCCCGATGAGATCTATAAGTGTACCGAGTTTCAGATTATTACATGCAAGCGTGTTTGATATATGGACAAGTGTTCAAACCCCGTTCCAGGGGGCGCTGTCGAGCCCCCCTGCCACGCCCGGGTACCAGCTTCAGCCCGGCCCTGATGGCCGCGGGTTCTGACCCGTGTGCAAAGTTTCAAGAGTTTTTGAGCACGTTAAGGCCCCCAAAAGTGCCCAAAAGGTAGTAAAATAATAATAATAATAATAAATATAGCTGCGAGCAGCGATTACGGGCCCAAGCCGGTGGCACCGCAACCCCGGTGCCTTTAGTTACCTAAAGGCACCGGAGTGGCGGTGCCGCCGGCTTTGGCCCTTCATCGCTGCTCGCAGCTATATTCATATATATATATATATATATATATATATATATATATATATATATATATATATATATATATATAAACAAGCCGGTGGCACCGCCACCCCGGTGCCTTTATATATATATATATATATATGTCTACATTGTTCAATCACGCCTCACACACACACACACACTTTTGCAGAGCCCACACCAATGCAAGCTCTATAGCACACATCTTCTCAAAGGTCAAAGCGGAGTTACGATATTGCCCGTCATGCACAGTAACCGTAAAGGCACCGGGGGTGGCGGTGCCACCGGCTTGTTTATATATATATATATATCGTATTATTCTAACTTGTAAAAAACTATTAACTTTTGTTAATATTCAACCATTTCACAACTAACTTTTTTCCATAGATCAAACACAACATAATTATATGGTGGACTGAAACAAAAATTATTAATTAAATAAAATTATTGTTTTCCTCTGAAATAGCAAAAGCATCACACACTAGCTGTACCTGCTCTAAATAAAAAAGAGTAATTCAATAAAAATACAAAATCGAACTAAATAAAATAAATTATTACAAAAACAAAATCAAACCAAAGAAAATATATCTTCGAAAAAAAAAGCGAGTGTCATGAGGAAAGGCGCCTCAGGAATCGTCAGGATTAACTCCATGTGTAAGGAATTTTGATTGATTTTATTTGTCACTTGAAAATTATTGTTAAATGTGTGCCTGCATAACTTTAATAAGATTTATTTTCTTTGATTTGATTTTGTTTTATATAATTTATTTATTTCGATTTTGTATTTTTATTTAAATACTATTATTTATTTAGAGCAGGTACAGCTAAGTGTGCGATGCTTTTGCTATTTCAGA
The DNA here is from genome assembly GCA_030578255.1 of Tiaroga cobitis. Lineage (NCBI taxonomy): Eukaryota > Metazoa > Chordata > Actinopteri > Cypriniformes > Leuciscidae > Tiaroga > Tiaroga cobitis. The sequence goes on from CM060592.1 coordinate 10,679,998, forward strand.
GGGAAAAAAACACATTTTATTTCAAAAAGGCTTTTCAATTAAATAAAATGTTCAAGCTTTGTTTTCGTTTTATTATTTTGTTTGTTTTAAGCTTTGTTTAATTTATATTGTTAATCATCTGACACAAAACAAATGCATAAAGTATCATTTTAACTTTTAAAAAACTATTAACATTTGTTAATAGTACATTGCCTGTCTTTTGTTAATAGGACAAAACATAGTTATTATATTTTATAATATTTTATAAATATATAAAATAAACATTTGTAATGAAATCGTTCAAAAAAATGATATTAGCATTGTTTTAAACTTTGAAACTAAAGTAGCGCAATGCCTGGCCACTCCCGCGCCGCCTCCTTTTCACAATCCGAGGGAACCATCTCCGGAATATTAACCTCACTCCTAGAAGTCCAATTCTCATTATTCATGCCTCTTACCTGAGATTGATTGCACACACACACACACACACACACACACACGCACGCACGCACTCACACGCACACACACACACACACACACGTGTCAAGTCACTTACATTTTAGATGCAATATTGACTTTTTTTCTGTTTCAGCAGCGAAAATAGTTCAACAAAGATCACAGCAGAACCATCGAGCATCTCACAGCAACGCGTTCTCATTACTGAATGATTCAGCATTTTGAACAAATCGGTTGACTCAAAGATTCAACGACCAATCCATAATCTGTCTCATTCATGAACGACTCAGCCGTTCGAACGAATCGTTTGAACGAATGAATCAATGACTCGCTCATTAAGACGGTCGCCTGGCGACACCTAATGACGGTTTAGTGATATGTTTAAAAGTATCATTCTTTCCAACGATTGTTAATTAACTCATATTTGAAACATAAGATATATATATATATATATATATATATATATATATATATATATATATATATATATATATACACACATATATATACACAAAAATAAAATAAACACATTTGAAGCGTGTTTGCTTACTAAATTGTGAGCTGAACGAAAGTTGCAGCAAATATCAGCAACAGGAGTCAAATTTCATTAATCACGAGAGTGAAGAGCTGACTGAAAAGATGATGACGGAATAGGCTATTTTATGTAAAAGCGCCTATTTAAGCGAATCTATCATTATACTCTTTTGTTGTTGTGTTTTCCGTGAAAAATAATAGACTATTGAACTCACAATTCAAGCACGCGCTCTGCACGCGCCACCATTATCAATGTCCGTGTGGACGTCCGCGATCGAACAGTGGAAACATTGGCTACTCCGTCATTTTATTCAAGAAGATCATTCAAACTGCAAAGTGTTTACTTATTTTTGGATACTCGCAATCAAACACAACATTGTGATTTTGTAAAATACATTCAAGAAATCCGCCCCCGAAATGGGGCTTCTTTTAAAATGAAACAAAAATGCTCACAGCTGCACGTCTTGTGGAGACGTCCGTTACTTTCGCTTTCAAGTTAGCGATTTTAAAGCCCCCAGCGGAGTCACGGTGGGAAAATATTCCCATAGTAGCATCAATTGGCCTACCTGATTTTGAACACAAGAGGGCAGTAAAGCACTATGAATGATTTTTTTTTTTTTTTTTTTTTTGGCTAAACAACCATTCTGGCTGTTTTTAAACTTAAACATAAATCTTAAATTGAAAAAAAGGAATACAATGGGTTTACTTCTAATATTAGTATAATTTTATAGAAAAATAAATGGTGTATAATTACATTTTAGAAAGATATGAGACATTTCCTGATTCTTTTTTTGACATAATCCCTCGCCATAGCAAAACCGTTTGAGATATTCAATATCCGTTCACAATTTAGCATCTTTAATGTATTTTCATCAAGTTGAAAAAGTTTTGTAACTGTAGATGAAACTAACCCCCCCCCCCCCCCCCCCCCCCCCACACACACTTTTGTCACAAAAGGTGGCGCTACTGAGCCCCTGCACCACGCCCGTTTCTGAAACTTTGCACATGTCTACTGGCTAATAAATGTGATCTGTCTGTCGAGTTTCATGCAATTTTAAGCAATTTCAGGCATGCTAAGAGTCTCAAAAGCATCCAAAAACAATATTAAAGTTTGATGCGTTGCCATGGCAACAGTATCTAAGACATCAATAATCCTTTCACAGGTCTACATCTGGCGAGTGTCTACATTATACACATCAAGTTTGAAGCAAATCGGGTAAAAATAAGAGGGTGATTTCAAAGCATTTTGAAAGTGACACACTTCCTGCTGCCAGTTGGTGGCGCTATAACTTTGACTCATAATAGTCACATCCATGTGATCGGCCTCTTACAGCGAACACACTGTTGAAGTTTCATCAAGATCAGTTAATGTATGCAGAAGTTATAACACACTTCCTGTTTCCATTATTCGCCATAAATTCGTTTCCTCGCCACGGCCAAATCGTTCGAGATATCAAAAATCCCCTGGCAATTTTTCATCCTCAATGTCTTGACTTCATGCTGACCGAGTTTCGTTGCGATTGGTTGAATTCTCTAGGAGGAGTATATCGAATTCCAGGGGCATACGCTTCCAAACAAACCATTATAGCCGACTTCCTGTTGGGCTGGGGTAAAAAGTAAAAGTACAAAGGATATATGAACCGATGAGATCTATATGTCTACCGAGTTTCATATTATTACATGCAAGCGTGTTTGATTTATGGACCAAGTTTTCGCACCCCGTTCCAGGGGGCGCTGTCGAGCCCCCCTGCCACGCCCGGGTACCATCTTCAGCCCGGCCCTGATGGCCGCGGGTTCTGACCTGTGTGCAAAGTTTCAAGAGTTTTCGTGCACGTTAAGGGCCCCCAAAGTGCGCTGAGAGTCTCAAAAGTATCCAAAAAGAATATTAAAGTTTGATGCGTTGTCACGGCAACAGCATCTAAGATATCAACAATCCTTTCACAGGTCTAAATCTGGCGTGTGTCTACATTATACACATCAAGTTTGAAGCAAATCGGGTAAAGCCTGTTTGATTTATGGACCAAGTTTTCGGACCCCATTCCAGGGGGCGCTGTCGAGCCCCCCTGCCACGCCCGGGTACCAGCTTCAGCCCGGCCCTGATGGCCGCGGTTTCTGACCCGTGTGCAAAGTTTCAAGAGTTTTTGAGCACGTTAAGGGCCCCAAAAGTGCGCTAAGAATCTCAAAAGTATCCAAAAAGAATATTAAAGTTTGATGCGTTGTCACGGCAACAGCATCTAAGATATCAACAATCCTTTCACAGGTCTACATCTGGCTTGTGTCTACATTATACACATCAAGTTTGAAGCAAATAGGGTAAAGCGTGTTGGATATATGGACCAAATTGTCTGACCCGTTCAAGGGGGCGCTGTCGAGCCCCCCTGCCACGCCCGGGTACCAGCTTCAGCCTGGCCCTGATGGCCGCGGGTTTTGTCCCGTGTGCAAAGTTTCAAGAGTTTTCGAGCACGTTAAGAACCCCAAAAGTGCCCGAAAGCATAAAAAAGCATGAAAAAGCTTAAAAAAAGGAATATTAATGTTTGATGCATTGCCATGGCAACAGTATCTAAGATATCAATAATCCTTTCACAGGTCTACATCTGGCGTGTGTCTACATTATGCACATGAAGTTTGAAGCAAATCGGGTAAAAATAAGAGGGTGATTTAAAAGCATTTTGAAAGTGACACACTTCCTGCTTCCAGTTGGTGGCGCTATAACTTTGACTCACAATAGTCACATCCATGTGATCGGGCTCTTACAACGAACACACTGCTGAAGTTTCATCAAGATTAGTTAATGTATGCAGTAGTTATAACACACTTCCTGTTTCACGTTTCTCGCCATAATTTCGTTTACTCGCCACGGCCAAACCGTTCGAGATATCAAAAATCCCCTGGCAATTTTTCATCCTCAGTGTCTTGACTTCATGCTGACCGAGTTTCGTGCCGTGTGTTTGAATTCTCTAGGAGGAGTATTTCACATTCCATTGCATGTGTTTTCCAAACAACCCTTAATAGCCGACTTCCTGTTGGGCTGGGGTAAAAAGTAAGAGCATGAAGTATATATGAACCGATGAGATCTATATGTGTACTGAGTTTCATATTATTACATGCAAGCGTGTTTGATTTATGGACCAAGTGTTCAAACCCCGTTCCAGGGGGCGCTGTCGAGCCCCCCTGCCACGCCCGGGTACCAGCTTCAGCCCGGCCCTGATGGCCGCGGGTTCTGAGATGTGTGCAAAGTTTCAAGAGTTTTCGAGCACGTTAAGGCCCCCAAAAGTGCCCAAAAGGTAGTAAAATAATAATAATAATAATAATAATAATAATAATAATAATAATAAATAATAATCCTTAGGAAAACAATAGGGCCTTCGCCTTTTCAAGGCTTGGGCCCTAATAATCCTTAGGAAAACAATAGGGCCTTCGCCTTTTCAAGGCTTGGGCCCTAAATAATAATAATAATAATAATAATAAATAATAATCCTTAGGAAAACAATAGGGCCTTCGCCTTTTCAAGGCTTGGGCCCTAATAATAATCCTTAGGAAAACAATAGGGCCTTCGCCTTTTCAAGGCTTGGGCCCTAATAATCCTAAGGAAAACAATAGGGCCTTCGCCTTTTCAAGGCTTGGGCCCTAATAATAATCCTAAGGAAAACAATAGGGCCTTCGCCTTTTCAAGGCTTGGGCCCTAATAATCCTAAGGAAAACAATAGGGCCTTCGCCTTTTCAAGGCTTGGGCCCTAATAATAATCCTAAGGAAAACAATAGGGCCTTCGCCTTTTCAAGGCTTGGGCCCTAATAAATAATAATCCTTAGGAAAACAATAGGGCCTTCGCCTTTTCAAGGCTTGGGCCCTAAATATACCTATTTGCTTATCACAGGTACATGTAAGATATACATTTTATTTTTTATATGTTTTGTACAATGTACATATGTTTTTTTTAATGTTTTTTATATGTTTTGTACAATACTGGAAGAATGGAAATCTAGCTAATATATTCAATGAAACGGGAAATAAGTTTGTAATGGTGCCATTTAAACCCTAATTTTCCGGAAGTGGGGTTTACGCAGGCCATATCTATATATGACGCGGGCGGTACACCACTGCGAGTTTAATCCGAGAGGTAAAACAGTTGAACGATATTGAATAGACAACATCTAAAAATAAGCAAACGTAAAATATTGCGTATTTCTGGAGCAGGGTCAAGAACCCTGAGAGTAGACGTGACATGGCAAGAAGGAAAAGACTACAGAAACAGATTCCTCTTGATGGGCCTAGCGTTTCTACACTCACTGGAGACGTAGACGATTATGTTGATAGTCGGCTAATTGATATAATTAGTTCCGAATTAAGAGACAAAGTACATGCAAAGGTAAGTAAAGAAGAATATACGTTATGTTAGCCCAAACGAGTGGTAGCCAAAATAACAATTTATAAGTGTTTTAGATCAGTGTTTCACAAACAGCTGTAGGTAATAATTCAAGACACAGTTAGGCATAGTACAATTAATATTAGGGTACTAAGTAGGTACTTTGGCTACAGTCACATAAAAATGTTGGGAAAAAATGTTATAGGTTAATGTTATGTTGGACATTGCTGCATGAACATTTGCGGTGCCTTTCTAGTGAGATATCAATTTTTGTTATATTTAATAGACTCCAATGAATAACTTTTACAGATATATTCTTGAGAAATGCTTTTGAGCACAGATTTAAGTTACTGAACCCAAATATGAACTTGATTTACTCAAATATAAATAAATGTAACTAGACACATTCTCAAAACGGATGCAATTATAAAAATGATAACTGTTGCAATTTATTTGCATACTAGACTATACAATTCAATGAGTACAATTTCATTTAGCTGCAATTTATTAATCAATACATTTATTCCAGAAGGATCCATGTAAGAGCAAGAACATTGACTCAGTGCGGTGGAGAAAGAGGGACCAGTTGGGACGATTGACTATTGAGAATCGAACTCCCTCAAGAGGTAGAATGTGTTATGTCAATTATAAGGGGCATTCCTCTAAATTGTCATGAAATTTTAGACAATCTCTAAAGTTTTCATATGATTTTCCAGTCACATCTGAATGTCGAATGAGGTCGACACGACCTCAATATGAAGATTCATCAGAAGACATTGCTGATACAACAGATGGTGAGAATGTACTATTATTAATTTTTATAACTAGCATGCACAACTGTTGTACATTTTAGCACTGCATGTATTCTTGCTGATTGTATTATGTACCTATTGTATGTATTCCTACACAGGCACTTCACCTCGACGGTTTGAGGAGACACTTCAATTGATTGGTAAGAGACAATGTCAGATACAATATATGTACATAACTAATTTTGTATTTTACAGGATATGAAAATTCTATGGCTGACGCCATTTAGTACAGGGCTGGAAAAAACTGTGAAATACTTGAACTCCATTTATCCCTCTCCTCTAAAGACAAAAATATTCAAGAACTCAAGGAGAGCTTAGACAGCCCAGACATTTATCCATCAGAAACTTCCAACATACGGACCTGGGGTTTGCGGCATGAACTATGTGACGAAAAGTGGCAAAAATCAAGACCACATCTTTTACAAGCCATGTTAACAAGCGGAAGGACACCTCAACAAGCTTGCCAACAGTGTCATGTGGAAGAGGCTGTTATTCGATGCAGAGACTGCCTCCCCAAAGAACTGTATTGCAGTAACTGTGATGTGTCAGTGCATCACCGGTATGTTCTACACAACAGGGAGTCATTTGTGGGAGGCTTTAACAAAGCCATGTCACCGAAATGCATCGTTACAAAAGACAGCACTGGTGAACATGTAGTTAGTGAGCAAGGTATGTGACCGCTATATGGATTGGATTACATATCAAGTGTGAACTGTTACAATTAATATTGATGTCTGTTTTTCCAGATTGTCTCCTACCGATCGCTTTGCCCAACAAGATTTGCTGTTGTGGTGCTGAGGATGTTTCGGTGAATGCTGGTCGTGCCATTATCTTCATAAATATTAATGGTGCTTACCTTTGTTTAACTTACAACATAGAATGTGTAAAGCAAGTACAAAGGCTTTGTATAGTTGAATGTATGGTTGTGATGAATATCTCTGTTTGACCCAACAGGTCGCTATGATCTCTGCCTTCCTTTGGTAACCTGTAAGTCTTGCCTAAAATCGTGGACACCTGAGGTCAAAGACCTTATATTAAATGGGTACTGGCCTGGAACCATTGAGTTTCAAACGGTTTACACTGTTGACCTGTTCAGTACCTTTGAAGACTTTAAAGTCACGGCACCTGCCCTATCCAGACAGGCCTTTGTGAGAATGCTGCAGAGCCGCTCAATGCGTTCTGGCAGAGTAAGTCAGATTTTAACAAAATGTGATGATGTAGAGGATAAGTGGGTGAGGGGGGTTATAGCCATTGACATAAAGGTTTGTTTTATAAATAAGAAAGTTGTGGCTAGATGTACAAGGAAAGGAAATGTTGTGAAATCATGATTAGGAGAAGTCAGGTTGTACTGTATAGTACGATGCAAAAATGTATCTGTTACTTCTTAAGCAACTCTCACCATAACTAGTCTATTTTATGTTTACTAGGTTGGTACAATATCAGTGGACTGTTTTCAGCGCAGTTTTCTGGAATGGACGTACTGTAGACATGAGATGGAAACACTTCTTGGAGATGACCATTTCTCCTGTCCAGCTTGCAGTCAGGATATGGTGGCAGTGTCTCTTGATGGGAACAGGAAAATGTACAGGTTTAATCGCAACGGATAAGTTAACTTAAAGTAATTTATCTTTTAAAAGACAAAACCTAAACCTGTCAGAGTCCATTCAGTGTTTTTTGTATTTTTGTAGGATAAATGAAAATCCATATTTTGACGGAACCTTCTTTGCCAAAAATGAAGAGGTTGCAGATTTTTTGCAAACTATTAGAGACAAAATCAAAACTGTAAGTTATGTAAAAATTAATGCTTCAGTCATAAGAGACAATTTTATCATGTACAACTTACAGGTCATCTATGATGATGATTTCACAACAATAATAATTGTTTGTGAAAATATTCTCTTAGTCACCAGGCCGACCCATTTGGGGAAACTCACACTTTAAAGCTGGTAGTGAGTCTAACAAGAAGTCTCAATCCAAACTTGATGAAGAGGGTGTGATGATTTCAGTCTGTAGACACTGCATTCTTTTGAATGGTAGGTTCAGCACTCTGATGAACCCAAGCTAACCAAGACTTTCTTGTCTTTGATTATACTAGAATTTTGAACTAACTCTTTTGTAACAGGACTACAGATGTACCGTGGAGAAGTGTTTGCATACCCTCTTTATCTTCAAAAAGAGCTTGGCAAGACACAAAAGATTGAGTTTGTCTGCACTGATGTAATGTGCAAATATTACCCATACTTAAAAAGAGTGTGTGAGGCCTTTCCTGATCTAGAGTATCTTTTGCAAATGCGACCATTCTTATCAGTTATGCATGCAAAAGGTCATTCAACCAAATGTGAGGTAATTGTATTGATTATATATTTATTTTTAATTCTAAATACATGATGATTATCAGTGGTGGAATGTAACGAAGTACAAATACTTCGTTACTTTACTTAAGTACTTTTTTCACGTATCTGTACTTTACTTAAGTAGAATCAATAGTGCATACTTTTGACTTTTACTTCGTTACATTTTACAGCAATTATTATACTTTCTACTCCACTACATTTCTACAGCATTCCGTAAAATTTTCGTTACATTTTCTGATCAGTTTTTCCCCTGGCAAAACGTCTTCCTGACCGTCCGTCCGTCGCACGTGACGTTTGTCTCGCCAAGTTTGGTTGCCATAGATATGGGTTGCTACCATAGACTGTAAAAAAATAAACGATTCTAGAACGCTAATCTTAGTTTGACCCAATCAGAGCCCTATAACTAAGGCTCTGGACCCAATCAGGTATGATCCTTCAATCCAAAGATTCTAGAGCCCGGCCCCTTTCGCTTTTCCAACGGCCGCATAGTCTGGTGTGGTCAGTCAGGTCACTGTGGGTGTGGTGCTTGCCCTTATCCGATGGAGTCTGAGCCCGAATCAATTAGCCACCCATGGCCGTATTTACGAGAATTATTCGAAATTACAGGATCAAAAAATGACTCGTGGAGGTTCCTATGTAAACTATGCCTGCCCCGAAAAAATGAGCTGCTGGCCTTCAAGAACTCTCCTTCAAATCTGAAGAAACATGTTGAGGTAAGCAATCTCGTTGCTGAGCAGAATCAATGTCATTTTCATTAAAAATGTTCTCCCATAAATCGCCACATTGACTTGATTGTGTAAGAATATTTTTTTTTATACAAAAAATGTAATAATACATTAACGTTAGCTAGTACTATGATAGTTAATGTCCCCGCTGCTTTTGCATGTTGTTGTACGTTACTGCTATTCATTTTGGTAACGTGGTATTTATGCTGCAATCTTGCAAAATGCATCTTGACATATAGTTTAGTCATGATTATATGGATGGTTATGGTATTTAGTAGATGCTTTTGTCCAAAGCGACATACAATATAGTCATCATCAGTGTTTGCGTTTCCCACACATCGACTAATTCGTGGCGGTGCGCCACAGAATCGACAACACTGGCCGCCACATATTGTGGTTTTGGCGGCCGCCAAAGCGAATTTTTATCCCGCCAAAGACTTATTTGATCGGTCAGTGATGTATAGATGACTGACTGGCTGCGTTTGTGACAGGTCGCATGTTACTTAAAGAACGAGCAGAAAGAGAGCCCCTCCTCCGGCCGCTCGCGCGCGCTCTCATCGTCTATAAGCTATCTTGCTCTCCCTCCCTCCCTCGCTCGCTCATATTAATCAAAATCAATTGAGAATTGACATGATGATAAAAGGTCGGAAGACAGTAACCTCCACCTCAGGGTTCCCACTCGTCCTGGAAAACCTTGAAAACCTGGATAATTGATGACAAACTTTCCAGTCATGGAAAACATATGGAAAATTAGAGAAAGTGTAAAATGTCCTGGAAAATCTTGTTGTTGTCCTGGAAAATTATTTTTAAAAAAGTTATTTGTTTTTTATTTAGGTGAGAACAAAGAGTTTTTCACTGGCCAACAACAATTAGCGTTAGTTGCAGAAAGTACAATGTTCTAATAATTAATAATTTTAATGTGATTATAAGGTCAATAAGATATTAATTGTGCACTGTATCCAGCTTCATTGAGTATAACAGGAGTTTTCACAACAGTGCTGGACTCTGTGAGCTAGCGCTGAAGTGATTGACAGCTGTAGTGATTAAAAAAGGAACGCTCTAGGCCTACATTGGACACAGGACTAAGACTAAATAATAATAAAAAATTGCTTACAAAATGCATGACACTAACACTAATAGAAAGGCACTCTGCATCTGCTAGACTAGGAAGTGGAGGGGTCTACAGTTAAAGGCATGTTGTACTACTTTAATTTAGAGCGTGTGCTGCAGACTATTGAGAATATTGAGCTGAAGCTTGACTTCACAAAATTTAACCGCAAATCGCAATCGCAATATCTGTCCGAAAAATCGCAATTAGATATTTTCCCCAAATCGCACAGTCCTAGCTCAGTCCTAGTCCTAGTCATAATGTATGATTAAGAGCTCATATTAAAAAGTGATTTTATAGTTAAGTCATGGCAATAAACTATACGCCTTTTAAAGATTTAGAGAGCAATATATTACTTTAGGGCGTGATCCTTGTCTTTTTTTCCCGTCATAGTAATATTGAAAATGTCCTGAAAAAGATCTGGAAAATGGTCGCTGAAAAAGAGTGGGAACCCTGGTTATAGGAGTATTAGGTTTTTTGACTTAGAATTAATGAATTAACCAAGAGTATATTGTTACTTTTTATTTTCAGAGAAAGCATGCACATCACCTCAACCAATATCTTCAACTGACAGCACCCACAATCAGGAGGAAGGGAAGCTTGCCTGCTGGTGAGAATGCGTCAGACAGTAAGCAGCTGAAACTAGAGGACACCAAAGCCTCACAAAAGAGCATGGACCAGGCAGTCATCAACTTTGTTGTTCAGGGTTTGCATCCCTTCGGAGTTGTGGAGCAACCAGGATTTATAAATTTAATACAGCATACTATGCCAAACTACACAGTGATGTCCAGAACAACGGTCAGAGCTAAAATAAAAAAAACAACAGAGGAAATGAAAGCCAAAGTAAGGAGAGCGATGCAGAACATTGAATACATCGCGACTACCACAGACTGCTGGACGGCTTTTCGTCAAAGTTTTATTGGAGTGACCGCCCACTGGATCGAGCCAGACAGCCTAGAGAGATGTTCGGTTGCTCTTGCGTGCAAAAGGCTTAAAGGATCACATACATTTGATGTATTAGCTGGAGCCCTTAATGACATCCATACTGAATACAACATTTGCAAAAAGATTGTCAGGACCACTACTGACAATGCTTCAAATTTCATCAAGGCCTTCAGGGTTTATGGTTGTGACGAAGAAAGTTCGGTTGGGGGGGGGGGGGGGGGGGGGGGGAGGAAGATGTGAGTGACAGTGAGAATGCTGAAGATCTGGAAGAGGAGATAGAGGGTGTTGAGATACAAGGTGTCATGGATGAAGAGGATGGTGGTTCCGAATATCAGCTCCCAAAGCACCACCGTTGTGCATGTCATCTTCTGAACTTGATCTCAACAGTAGATGCCACAAAAGCCAACTCAAATCAGGTCTACAAAAAAATGTCACGTGCAGCATTTGCTAAGTGCACGGCACTGTGGAACAAGAGTGCTCGCTCCACCTCAGCTGCAGAGGTGATTGAAAGGGAGTGCAAGCTCCAACTTATTCGACCAAATGACACTAGGTGGAACTCCCTCTTTCTTTCAGTGGAACGATTGCTAAGAATCATCCAAGACAGTGGAGAAGGAGCCATCAGAGCAGTTTGCATTGCACTTAAAGTCCCCATGTAAGTGTTATACTGCAAAACACATTGTCTTGCATAAACATACAACATAAAACTTTATGGAATATTAACTAATGTAATATTTAGTAACATTAGCCATCTGTGTATGTTACAAATGTTATTGCCACATGACATTTTGTATGATTTCCTATCGCTGTGTGACAGGTTCAGCCCTGCAGAACTTGCCTTTTTGACTGAATATGTTGCTACCATGAGCCCAATCGCCAAGGCACTGAACATAATGCAGACAGAAGTGAATGTCCATATGGGATGGCTGGTGCCCACTATTACCCTCCTAACTGTGAAGCTTGACCGCCTCCTAACCTCATCCAAGTTCTGCGAGCCACTGATCTTTGCCCTTCAAGAAGGAATACAGCAGCGGTTTGGACCCATGCTTTTGGACCCCGAACTCATTGCTGCTGCAATTTTACTTCCGAAGTTTCGGACTTCCTGGACAAGCAATGAGGACTTGCTGAAACTGGGTAAGTCACTGTCTCTTTAAATTGCAACATGGAAAGCTTGGCAAAGAGCAGCACCTAACAGTAGAATAAAAAATGTGTTGTTACAGTTTTATGCAAAGGTTTTGGTGCCTCTGATCATTTTTAGGCTTTCAGTTTATCATCTGCTGGGCTTTCTAAGCAGCAGCTTGACATATTTCGCACCTTATGTAATTAATGACATTTCAGTTCCAAAATAACATTTATAGAATAAACGTTAACAATGTAATGTGCATCACAACAAGTTTCAGCAACAGACAGGTGAAAAAGCTTAGGCGTCCCAATGGAGTAAACACACTCCACTAAATACATCATCAGTATTTAGTGGAGCGCCCTTTTTGTGAAATAACACCCTGTAGATTTTTCCACTAACCACAGCTACGTCCCTGATGTATGACTGCAAGTATTTTAAACCATTTCTCCTTACAAAATATCTCCAGATCAGTCAGGTTTGATGGCTGACAAATGTGGGTTATCGGGGGTGCCCAAATGCATAAAACTGTATATTTACTGAGGTGCAAAATAACCATAGCCTAGTCACCCTAATGGTTATATCTGGTTATGGAGATATAGTCTTTTCTTTTTTTTCCCTTTATTTGGTCCAATGGACAGGCATGAACTACATCAAGACTCATTTGGAGCAGGAGCCAGTGCAGTCTAACCAGTCAGAGCAGCAGGAGGAAGAGGACGAGGACTACTTTGACATCATGAAAGACAATGTCCAAGAGACCTCTAAGCAGCTGGATGTTTACCTGGCCAGCACAGCTACCAGCATGGTCGTTCTCAAATCAGTGCCTGCCGTGTACAGATTGTCGCTTAAGGTAAATACACCGTTGCCTGCCTCTGCAGCCTGTGAGAGACTCTTCAGCTCAGCAGGGCAGATTTTTACCCCCAAAAGAGGCAGGCTCGGTTCAGAGAACTTTGAAAACCAACTCCTTTTGAAGCTCAACAAAAAATACTGGTGATGTGGTGAAGTTTTTTTAAAGTGCTCCAAAATGTTCACAGGTTGTTTTGGTTTTTGAGTCTTGATGGAGACTAGAGACGGAGTTGAAGTTCTGATGATTTTAAGTTAAGGAAAGTTTTATACTTAATGGAGACTTGAAATTGAAGTCAATAAGTAGAGAATACATGTTTCTGTCAAATTAAAACTGATGCACTGAATCAAAAACGTTTACAGCCTTAAATATATGGTAATTAACAATTTTATTGTTAGAATATTAAAATGGTTAATGTACTGCAATTAACATGAAATATTTGTGTTACAGTTAAATAAATATTTGAAAGATGTATACCCAGTCTTCTTTGTTGGTTTTAATGGTATTTTAATGCTAATTAAGCTAATGGTGTTTAACTCTGCAGATAACCTTGATAGATAACCAGAATTGTAAGTCAGAATGTAAACTGGGCCACAGATGGTAAGCACAATTACAATGCCACAGCCCATACTGTTCTTTTTTAATTATTATAATATAGACATTAAGATAATAAATTGTTATGCAAGTACTTTTACTTTTAATACTTAAAGTACATTTAAAATCGGGTACTTTTTACTTTTTACTTAAGTAGGGTTGTCATTGTGGTACTTTTACTTTTACTAAAGTAAATTTGTCACTGGTTATTAGTACTTTTACTTAAGTACTGAGATTCAGTACTTCCTCCACCACTGATGATTATTATACGAGTAATTTGGATACAGTGCTGCAATGATTATGCATAACAGGTGGAGTGGGGTGGCCGCAACCAAGAGGGAGCTGGTGAGTTTTAACTTTAGAGCAGTGGTCTCAAACCTGTTCCATTGAGGGCCTAGTGTATGCAGGTTTTCTCTTTTACCTTGTACCAGACTAAGTAGGTCACTAATTGGTTAGGATCTTAATTGGTCAGTAATTGAAGGGAAAGACCAAAAACAAGCATACACTAGGCCCTCTGTGGAACCGGTTTGAGACCCCTGCTTTAGAGCATCTACTGATAAACCTGTCATTGGATTATTCTCATAGACAGGTTAAATGTCCATATCGTAATTTAAGTTACACTTTTAAAGGAAATCGCTAACATTTACAATGGTATATAATGTTTTTGGGCCCCTCTTAGTATTGTTGTTGTGTCATTATCACTTCACGCTTATATATGTTAAATGTTGCATTGTTTCTGCTGGGCTTTGGAGTTCCTGGCAATGTCAGAGAAGCTATAGTCAGGCTCGAACTGCTGACTATCATGACATAATTTGTTCTGCCTGGCAGCAACTTTGACCACTATGCCACTCGTACCCCGATGGATCTGTTCCTTAACATTTTTTATATTTCCTACTAATGCAGGTTTGACTGTTGGGGAGGAAGTGGAAGCAGTCAATTCATTTATGTCTCGTGCTGCATTGACAACAAAATATATGACCAAATCTGGTGAGTCGTTGGGTTTAATTAACATCATTGTTAAATATGTGCAATATTTCAAATGGACATGTTCATTTTTTTTTCTCAGCACGCACAGATATGATCACTATCCATGTTCGTGGATGGAACCTAAGGAAAAAGTTAAATCTTCACAATTATCTTGCTCAAAGATATGTTAAGGTGCATTGGGTATTATGTTTTTGTTTATTAATTCTAATTTAGATTAACCTTTGCATTCAGTGTTGGGTAAAGTTCTTGAAAAGTTCATTTTAGTTAATTTTCTGAGTTCACAAGTTTTGGGAAGTCCCTAATTTAGACAAAATAATCGGGTAAATGGAGTTCATATCTTAACAGTGTCCTATAAAACAAATACAAAGAGTAAAGAAAATATCAATCATGGTCATCGGTAAGATATGAACTCCATATACCTGATAATTTTGTCTCAAAGGTCACATATTGACAAAATCGACATTTTCTGGCTTTTATTATCATAATGAAGGTCTAGGTGCTATGTATTTACCTTCTAAGTGTCTACACTGACGATTGTCAGACAGACGCACAATCTAAAACAGATTTAGAAACTGCCTGAAAACGAGCCGTTTTGAACGGCTTCCTGCATTTTGAGATGTCACAAATGCCTAAGCTCCTCCTTCAGTCACTGCACACACACTACAGCTTGTTCCCTGTGGCTGCCTGCTTGTGCGTCTTTCAAATCGGCAAATCAGAAGAAAGGCTCGTGAACATTAATTAGACAGACCAAAATCGACCTGTTTTTAGCAGAGCTACTGAGAAAAGAGCTTGCAAAACGCTATTTACTTGGTGTTTGATACTTATAACTGCAAATATAACTTCATAAGTACATAAAAACATAAACAATTTATTAAAAAAAAGTTACAATATGAGACCTTTTATTAGGGACTTCCCAAAACTTGTGAACTCAGAAAATGAACTAAAATGAACTTTTCAAGAACTTGACCCAACACTGTTTGCATTATAAGTATAACTTCATGTACGTTACAGACATTACAGAGAACAGCTGAGGTGGCAGGGGAGATTGAGATGACCAAATCCCACCTGAACAAAACTAGTGAAGATCTTCAGCAGTGGGTCACTGATGTTCAATTGTGGGCAGCATCAAGTAAGTTTGTTCTAAAGAAATCATGTCATGTGTGCAAGGGTGTAGGAATGAGTTTGATATTAAGGGGGACTCATTTTATTCAACAATCGTTATTTTTATTGGGTGGGACCACATTAACTGCCACTAGGGATCATGTCCCCCCTTCCCCACCCGCTCCTACGTCCTTCCATTTGTGAAATTTGAATGTTATAACTTTTTGAATATTATGTTTGTACGCTTATCGTTTTATTTGCAAACAGCTCCGAGTACCATCAGTTCACATGATCCACAGGGGCTGCAGCGTCTAATGGAAGGCTTGGTCCTTAAAATCCACCAAAAGAAAATGGAGTTGTACAGAGAGACAGGTTTGTGATTGAGTTTTTTTTTAAATTCATTTTGTAGGATCCTACACATTCTTGTGAAAGTAATCTATGAATCTGAATGGAAATGTCATAATGTGTGTACTTTATTAAAATTATATTTTTCTGAAATCTGTGTTCATGTGTTACCTCCTTGTAGACAGCAACAAAGACAGGCGACGCAAGCGATCTGCCATTGCTAAAGAGAAGAGCAAACTAGAAGAGGCCATAACATCATACAATGCTCTGGTCTCAAATGCAGAGGCTGTGGATCCAGCAGACACCCTTTTAGCACAAGACTTTTCAATATGGCCTTGGGAAACAGGTAGAGATTGGAACAGGAAATATTATTGTCAACGCAGTATTAAAGTTGTGCACAATTAGATTCCATGTAGTTTAGTTTTATGTTACATTTATTTATAAAGAGAGAATCAGACTGAGTCCTTGGTCTCTTTTACAGCTGAGCCTTGTGGACAGAATATGTAAAATTCGACACTTTTGGACTGTCAACATAGAGGCGGCTGGAAAGAAAAACAGCTACGTTGAGTTGTTCAAAACATTTCTTTTTAGTAAACTGTGTACACAAACAATGTTCTCAATGCTTTAGTTCATGTCTAGAGCCCCTGGTGATACTTAGGACACCTTTAGGTCACTGGATGGAGTTTTTCGGTTCCTTGCCACTGTTGCCTTTGGCTTGCTCAGTTGGGGATATTCAAATTAATTAACCAATCATACCATTGATCAGCTCTACCAAACTTGGATGTCTTTTTTCCAGTAATAAACAAACATTAAGTTGTTTTGATTGATACTGTGAAGCAGCTTTGATACAATCTGTATTGTGAAAAGCGCTATATAAATATATTTGACTTGACTTGACTTAAAGGAACCAAAGCATCAATCTTGAGTTCTCTCTGTAAATCATTCCTAGTGTGAGGGGCATGGTAGACAATAGTTTTTCTTAAATAACTCGTTTTATTTGCTTTTTTTTATTGAGAATATAGTGATCCTAGTTTTTTTTTCAATTCAAATGTGCTGACAAAGTTTGTAACAGAACTAGTTCAACACAACCACAAACAATTACATAGCAACCTGGAGATAATTAAACAACTTCACAAAATAACTTCAAATGCTTTTTAGAGTGATGCATCACTTTTGTGACATAAGCATTTAAAATGCTAAATGGCTTGGGACAAATGACTTGTAGTGCATCTGTTTACCGCTATTACCGTATTTTACGGACTATTAGTCTCAGTTTTTTTACTCGTCTGGCTGGTCTATTCTATATTGGCACTCGGGAAAACACTAATTTTAACTACTTTGTAAATGTCAATGAACATATTTAAACATCTAAGTTGTAAGTAGACGAGCATAAAATTATAACCATGCCTTTGGTGACCAGTAAAGTGTTTATTTAAAGGGCCTTGAAATATAAGTGCGACTTATACTCCGGTGCGACTTATAGTCCGGAAAATACGGTATGTAGTTTATCACATTGCAAGGCCTTTTACTGTCGGTCAATCTTTTTTGTCTTTTTTGCTATTACCAGTATTTATCTTTACAGAATCCACTGTGCCCTTGAGACAAAAGAAGATTGTGTTTGACAAGATAATGCTGTTGTCTCGTTTAAAAGAAGAAAAAACTATTCTCGTTAAAGAGATGAAACAACACTGGCAGTTCCTGGCTGGTGTCTCCAAGACATTAGGTGATGATATAAAGTTGGTCAGACGTGACTTGAAAGAAGGGAGTAAGTATTCATTACTGTTTCTGAGATACTGTATAATTTGGTTTGTGAAGTAAACACTAACAGGTCTTTCTTTTTTATGCCATTTGGTCTAAAAAAAATAAAATAATATATGCATATAATTACTTGTTAGGTAAGATATATGTAGACATATTCAATGGATGAGCTAATGACTGGTATTAATGCTGATACATTAACCTAGCAAAGATCATCAGGACAGAAATATGGACATTGTATGTTTCTGTAAAAAGCTGCAGTAGGATACATTTGCCCCTAACCAATCTTAAAACGTTTTAAGTCTGTCCTACTAACATGTCTGTGGAGGCATACGAGGGACTGTGCTGCATTATGTTGGCAAGATTGAGTGACGTACAACATCAAATGAGTGAGGTGAAGTCAAAATATAGGTGGGTGCTTATCTGTGGTTTAAATTTGTAATTGTGCATAGGTGTTTTGTATTGTATGCACATGGACTTGCAGGTGGGTATATGTACCAGTACATGTACACTCACCTAAAGGATTATTAGGAACACCATACTAATACTGTGTTTGACCCCCTTTCGCCTTCAGAACTGCCTTAATTCTACGTGGCATTGATTCAACAAGGTGCTGAAAGCATTCTTTAGAAATGTTGGCCCATATTGATAGGATAGCATCTTGCAGTTGATGGAGATTTGTGGGATGCACATCCAGGGCACGAAGCTCCCGTTTCACCACATCCCAAAGATGCTCTATTGGGTTGAGATCTGGTGATTGTGGGGGACATTTTAGACCGGCCCGTCTGGCACCAACAACCATGCCACGCTCAAAATTGCTTAAATCACCTTTCTTTCCCATTCTGACATTCAGTTTGGAGTTCAGGAGATTGTCTTGACCAGGACCACACCCCTAAATGCATTGGAGCAACTACCATGTGATTGGTTGATTAGATAATTGTATTACTGAGAAATTGAACAGGTGTTCCTGATAATCCTTTAGGTGAGTGTATATTGCATGTTCGGTCCCTGTCTTGTACTGTACCTTGTAAAATAGCTTAATCTTTCTTTGTAGACATATTTTTGGTATTGCATTGTGTGAAAGTTACAAGGTAAAATATTTTGTTACTAAAAGGGTGTCATTTTATGAGCTCAACAGGACTGAGAAAGTGAGGATGCAAGATATTGATCATTTCAATTAACCTGTGTTCTCTTTATCACAGGCAGATTGTGGTGGATCCAAGTGTTCTGTCAATTGATGAGGAAGATGGAGAAGCAGTTTGTGAGGAATTTCCTTACCTCCATGATGACAGTGATTCATCCGATGAAGACTGAGTGAGGATAAATAATGTACTAGATCACTAACCATAAAAATCTGCAAGCTTCTCCTAATGCTCAGGTACTTTCTTACTAGCTCCTGGCTGACTAAAGTTGTGATTTTGTATATGCCATTTGCACTACATTCGACTTGGACAATTACGCCCAGTGTTAATTTACTACTAAGGAAGTTGCCTTGCCACAAGCTCTGGAATACATCTAATACAGGGGTGGGGCAACCTGTTCCATGGAGGGCCTTAGTGTATGCTGGTTTTTGGTCTTTCCGTTCAATTAGAGCATAATTAGGACCTAGACTGCTAGGTGAGGGGAGATCCTAACCAATTAGTGAGCTTCTCCATCAGTCTGGTACAAGGGAAAAGAGAAAACCTGCATACACTTGGCCTTCCTAGGACCGGTTTGACACCCCTGGTCTAATATATTGCATGGCTGGGGGTTCCTTCTAGAGGTTTTGAGAACCATTGGTTTTGATGTTTTCAAGACCAGTTTTTGGTTGCTCTGTATAGTTTTAACCCAAGGCTACAGTAAAGTGATACAGATTCGACCATCTTGCACCCATGTGAGGTTACTGATGAGACAAAGCTTAGAGAGGAATTGTACATGAGAATTGTGTGGGAATACAAACAGAGGGAACAATGATCATTATTAAAGACAAAACTATGCAACGATATGAATCTAACCATATCTTTTATAGGTGAAATATTATACCTGTTAACTTGGACAGCTATTAGAACAAGGCTTACATGACATAATATACATTTACTTATTATTGCAGTCCTATCTATAGTAAAAAAATGTCTATGTCAGTTATATTATTGAAATATGGACACTCAGTCATGTGTATATAAAGCTGTGTACATGCTGAATGGTAGTACAGTATTTTCTCTTTCGTTACATAAACAGTAGCCCCTACTGTACTTAAAGGGTTAGTTCACCCAAAAATGAAAATGAAGTCATTAATTACTCATCCCCCATGCTGTACCAACCCCGTAAGACCTTCGTTCGTCTTCGGAACACAAATGAAGATATTTTTGATTAAATGTGACAGCTGGATCACTCCTCCATAGGCTGCCTAAGAGATTGAATCCTGACGGCCCAGAAAGTCAATGAAGAAAATGACTTAATTTTCATTTTTGGGTGAACTAACCCTTTAAGTTGAATAGGATAGTGAATAAGACAGATTAAAACTGTTGCTGCATTTTCTCATATGATTTCTTACTCTTTTGAAACAGTGGGACCAAGTGGAAGGACAGTTGGGAGCCTTTGTCCTGCCTTTGCCACTGAAATGGTTTATAGCAGCTGTGAAAGTTACATTGAATATGCAGTGAGATGTTGGAGTTGGTAAAACTATAGCTAGAACCAACTGTAATCAATTTGCCATTGTAATTTTAATCAGTGTAAATAAAAAAGAATATCATTAATT
Source organism: Tiaroga cobitis (assembly GCA_030578255.1). Lineage (NCBI taxonomy): Eukaryota > Metazoa > Chordata > Actinopteri > Cypriniformes > Leuciscidae > Tiaroga > Tiaroga cobitis. The sequence goes on from CM060592.1 coordinate 10,700,758, forward strand.
TGTTAATTTTGCATTTTTTAATGAGCGTAATATGGTTCATTATACTGGACATTTACTCTGTATAGCCATTAATAAAAATATCTTTCTGCATAAGTGTTGAGGTCATAATATAAGTATCAAAAGAACAAAGGCCTGTATACTGCATTATGGTCTATTGGACAATGTTTTAACTTAAGTCAAATCTAAATGTCTAACAAAAGGTCAGATTTGGAAGCATTATTATGTGTACTTTTTAATTTATTTGTAGAATCAAATCACCTGGGTTTTTCAATGATGTAATTAGTCAAACACATTACATAATGTTTCTCTATTTTTTTAAATTGCAGTCTAGATTTAGAGTAATATAATACAGTTTTTAAATGGGTTTACTTTAGTCATGTATTTATTTCGGACAATCTGTATCTGCACAACATTCTAGTAGTGACAAAAGTGACAGAAAAAATACGCAGTGGTTGTAGACACAGCAGGGGACGCTGTTTGTCGGAGGGCTGTCTGGACTATTGTAATCAACAAACGAAGAAGAGTAAGTGCGCACACAAGCACACACTAATAACTCATTAACACGCGTTAGTTGGATCCAATGACAGTAAAGGTTGAATCAGGGATGTATGTGTGCTCCGCAAATTCATGTCCTAAATACTGTATATTAGCTGATCAAAAATGTATGAAAAATTATATACTTGGATGCAATTATATCCTAAAGTTGCAGAACGTAATCAAACGTTGCATATAGGTCCCATGAATAGATCTAAAAGAATAGCCTATTCAAAATCTCACATCTAACATGAAATGAAACATATTCTTTATTATAACTTTAAAAACACGGAATTTACAGTTTTTCTCCATATTGTCTTAATATAGTTTTGGGTTTACATCCAAGCTGTTGAATGAAAATGCAAGTAGTTAGCCTAAAATTGAATGCTATTTGCTACACGTACGTCAAGGGGGAAATGAACGTGTTTCCACAACTGCATCACTACGTGTTGCCATGACATCAATTCTTGTCGGAGTTTAGAAAATATTATAGAGAGAGAGAGCGAGAGAGAGAGAGAGAGAGAGAGAGAGAGAGAGAGAGACTGAGTGATAAGTACAGAGTAACAAGATGGGCGTGGCTTTTAAAAGTGTCTTTGTGTGTGTCTGTAGTGCTTTGAAGCTGCCAAATTTGAGGGCCCTAAAGAAGAAAAGAGGAAAAAAACAGATTTAAACATTTCACACCAGTATTCTCTTAATCTGTGTTGCCAGAATGGGCTAGATTGAACGTGATATTCGTTTTATACAGTCAAAAAACAAGGTAATATTGTTAATTACATTTTATAACAACATTTGACAAACAGTTAATAAATGCAAGTTTTGCTCTATTTGGAGATATGAATATATATATATATATATATATATATATATATATATATATATATATATATATATATATTCCCAATTTATTTTAATATAAAAAAATTCCCCAACAAAGCCATAGCAGAACTTAAAATAAATAAATAAATAAATAAATAAATATATATATGAATCAGTCAATAATTTATGACAGCATTACTTATTATTATATATTAATTGTTTTATTTGTTATTGAAAAATTGTGATGAGCTACAATTTTGTAGTTAAATTGTATTGTTAACTATGGATTTATTTGGTTGTTTATTATA
>CM060592.1:10709915-10712415 GCA_030578255.1 Tiaroga cobitis
AGCCGATTTGCTAGTATTTTTGCCAATATTTTATAGTCAGTATTTAAGAGGCTAATTGGTCTATAGTTTTCTAATCTTAATCTACTCCCTTTATTTTTAAAAAGAATAGTTAATACCCCAGCCGCCATTGTCTCTGGCATTACCTGCTTTTCCTCCATAAACTGATATAGCTCTAACAATATTGGTGCTAGAACATCCTTAAAGGTTCTATAAAACTCTCCAGTTAGGCCATCTGAGCCTGGACTTTTATTAGTGTTCAGACCAGAGATTGCCTCATTGATTTCATGCACCGATATATCATTATCACAAAAAATCCTATCTATATCCGATAATCTGGCTTTAACTGTACTCAGCACTTCTCCCATACTCTCTATATGTACCCCCTCTTTCTTAAAGAGAGTCCTATAAAAGGATTCAACAGTATCTAAAATCCCTACCAAATCACTCACTTTTCCCCCTTTCCATCTTCTAACTCAGTAATAAAGTTTCTTCCCTGATTTTGCTTTTCCATATTTAAAAAGAAGGACGTGCATTTCTCACCTTCTAAAGCATACTTCGCCCTGCTTCTTATAATTGCCCCTTTACATTTTTTTTCCTCATATTTCCCCAAATCTGATTTAATTTTTAAATAGTTTGTCAAGTCATAATTTGGATTACTGCTTATTTGTTCCAATTCTAAAGAAAATCTCTTTTGCATTTCTTTGTAATCTCTCCCCTCTATACCATTTTTCCCTTTTGCATACCTAATACTCAAGATCTTCATTTTCTGTTTTAAAATCTCCCATCTTACACATACATTTTCAGAATCTAAATGTTTCATCCATTCAGATTTTATACAATCATAGATTTTAACCTTATAATTTACATCACTTAACAAGCTTGCATTTAAACACCAAAGCCCCCCACCTTTTTGTTGCATTATTTTACCCACTTGAAATTCTAGAACAGCATGGTCACTATATGCTGTAAACCTATATATTACATTTTTCATATACTGGACTATATCCTGCTTTACCCAGCAGAGATCAATTCTACTTTGTTTAAGGTTATTGAGCACAACTTGTCTCCGAGAGTATTCTCTTTTATCAGGGTTTTCTAACCTCCAAAAATCTACCATATTTTCTTCATTCATTAGGTGTAATAATTCATTCCTTGACGAGTCTCTATTATAACCCATATCATTTGTCGCATCCATTCTACTACACCAAACATTAAAATCACCCACACAAATACAATTATCCGTACATAGTCTTCTTAACTGCTCAAAAAAAAACTCTCCTATCTTTTTCATTATTTGGTGCATAAACATTAATCAACTTGAAAACACAATTTTGATACTCAAAATCTATAATTAAAACTCTTCCATCACTATCAGCATACACCTCCTTAACATTTTCTACAGCATTGCTTTTAATCAGACAAGCAACTCCACAAGATCTTCTACTGCCATGACTCACAAAAACATGATGAGGCCATTTTTTTTTCACCTCTCTCATTTTATTGTTATCCCAGTTTGTTTCTTGAAAGCAATAAATATCAGCTTTCACAGCTATTAAGATCTTTTCAAATTTACACATATTACCAAGTCCATTAACATTTAAGGATGCAACTTTAATCATGGCACCAGATAGTGTGAAGTTAAAAGAAAAAAGATGAACCTCATTTCTTTTTCTTCATGTTCCCTTTTTCCCCCTTGTCATTTAGCAATCTTTTTTTCCTAACACGCAATTGCGAATTTTCACAAGTCAGTTCCTCATATAAATCATATTCATCATACTCTTCCTCATCATCATCATCATCATCATCATCATGCTCATCAACAGCAGCAGCGACAGCAGCTGCAGCAACAACAAATTCATCATCATCATCATCATCATCATCATCATCATCACCATCATCATCCTCATCATCATCACCATCAGTTTCATTACGTTTAGAATCAGTCTTAGCTAATCCTGAAGTTTGTGGGGTCTCATTTACAATGGCCGTTTTACTCACATGCCTGTCCTTTTCTTTATTGCCCGTTAGGCACCAGGCTACTGCTGGTCCCACTTTCTGGATGATGGGAACGCCACCCTCTACTTGAGCTGTGTGTTCCATCTGACCTTGATGCAATTTCTGGCTTTCAATATTATCAAAGGTACTTCCCATTGTCTCTTCTTGCATGGGTCTGCTCTCTTCCTCATTTGCCCCACTGGACAAAACTGTAACCTCCATCACATCACCATACTCTATGTCACCCAGCTCTTTGCATTCTCTAGCATAATGTCCTTGTTTATCACACTTGTAACAAGTAAACTCAGGGCAGTCTCTCAATACATGTCCAGGCTGAATGCAAATACGACACACTTTTACTTGTCTATTATGAATCACTCTAAAGTACTCAGCTCCTTCTAGAGTTTCAAACTTGGTTGAATACGGCAATGATTGAACAGTGTCAGAGAACCTAACTTTACAGAAGCGTGTCCCATCTGCAATTTCTGTTCCTGGCCAACGTCTC
>CM060592.1:10714915-10717415 GCA_030578255.1 Tiaroga cobitis
CCACAAAAATTCTAAAAAACATCTTTTCAACCTTTTTTCCACCCACACTGGCATTGATGTCACATATAAAAAATACCACAATTTCGATGACATTAAAACATTCAGGATTAAAACCTTCCCCTTCAAATTAAGTGTCCTCAGTTTCCAAAAGTTAGTTCTTCTTTCAATACTTCCCACTATTTCGTCCCACATGTTTTCTCTCACTTTGTCTTCGTCTTTCCCAATTAAAATCCCTAAAATCTTCATTTCTTTAACTTCCTTGAACTTAAAATTCTCTGTTAAGTTCACTGTCTCTCCAAATCTCATGTATACAGTTTTTTCTTCATTCACTTTTCCTCCTGACCCCTTACAAAACCTCTGTACTATTTCCATAATTTTTTTTACACTTTCTTCTCCTCTAACAATAAATGTTGTGTCATCAGCATATTGAAATATTTTGTTATCCTCTATGAATTCTTCCACCTCTATTCCTTTTATCCTCTTTTCTTGTTTTATTGCTAGTCCTAGCGGTTCTGCCACAATGAGTACAAAAGTGCTGATAACGGACAACCTTGTCTTATTGAGCGCGTTATTCTAAAACATTCTGTTAAAAAACCATTACATTTTATTCTTGTCACCGCTCCCTTATATAAAATACGAACCCATTTAATAAAATTCTCCCCAAACCCAAAACTTTTTAAAACATCAAAAAGATACTTATGATCTACCCTGTCGAAAGCTTTTTCAAAGTCCAAACTAATTATGTAACCCTCTTTCTTTTTATCTCTCATGTACCTTATTGTGTCTTTTATACTCATTATCGTATCAGCAATGTCTTTTCCTTTTACTCCATATGCCTGGTTTGTTGTGATTATCTTTGGCATTATCTCTTTCAATCTATTCGCTAAAATTTTTGCTAAAATCTTTAAGTCAGTATTAAGCATTGTGATAGGTCTATAGTTTTTTAGTTCTGTTTTTTCTCCCTTCTTCTTATATATAAGCTTCATCAATCCCATCCCCATTCTTACCATCATTTCACCTTTTTCAAAAATCTCTTCATAAATATCCATTAAAATATTTGTTAAAATATCTTTAAAAGTTATATAAAACTCACTTCCTAAACCATCAATCCCTGGACTTTTCCTCTTGTTCAGTTCATTTATAGCTCTTCCTATCTCTTCTTTACTTATGCTTCTATCACACTCTTCCTTCTCCTCTTCGCCTACTTTTGTTTTTATTAATTCCATTAGTTCCTTTTTTTCTTCCTCATTTACCTCTTCTGCACTAAAAAGCTTTTCAAAAAAATCTCTTGTTTCCTTTAAAATTTCCCCACTTGTTTCTGTTATCTCACCATTTCCCTTTTTTTAACCCTTTTATCATTTCTGATCTTCCTTTTTTCCTTTCCAAATCAAAGAAAAATTTTGTACACTTTTCCCCTTCTACCAGATATTTTGCTTTACTCCTCAACATTGCCCCTTTATATTTATTTTCTTCAATCTCTTTCAATTCTTCCTGTATTTCTTTGATTTTTTGTACATCTTGTACTTCTTCATTAATTTGCTTCTCCAGCCTTTCTCTTATCTTTTTTTCTTTATTCTTCTTACATTTATGTTTTAACGTACAATATTTTATAGTGAGTTTTTTCACTAAAAATTTTACATTCTCCCACCAAATTCTTTTGTCTTCTACATACATTCCATTTTCTTTTTCTTCTTCAATCATCTCTTTTATTGCTAAAACATACTGTTCATCTTTTAAAATGTCCGTATTTAAAACCCATACACCCGGCCCACTTTTCTCTGTATCCCAATCCAACTGTACATAAAACGCCTTGTGGTCACTCAAACTTGTTACTTCATACCTTAACTTATCTATAAAACCTTCTATATTCCTTGTACATAAAACCATATCTATCCTTGTTTGACACATAAAATTCCCTACAATTTGTCTTCTAGAAAATTCCCTTTTCTTTTCATGTCTTTCCCTCCACACATCAATCATATTGTTCTCCTCCATTAATGATTTTAACTCTGTCCTTCCCGTGTCCCTTTTAAAAACCATACCATCCGCCATATCTTTTTTGCTAAAAACAGTGTTAAAATCCCCCATCATAATAATATCTTTATAATTCCTTAAAAAGCTCTTGACCGTGTTAAAATAATCTCTTTTTTCCTTTTCTCCATTTGGTGCATGTATGTTAACCAACAACATTTCCTTCTCTTCATAAGTAATTTCCACTGCTATACATTTCCCCACTTTGTCTTTATATATTTCTTTACCATTTATTCCACTATTTTCTCTTATTAGAATTGCCACCCCTCTGCCATATCTTTCATCTCCATTATTATACCAAAATTCTCCTTTCCAATTGTTTCTCATTTCATTTATACACCCCTCTCTCCAGTTTGTTTCCTGTAGCAAAATGATATCCTCTTGTTTACACATTTCTTTTACTTTATCAAATTTTTTGATATTTAAAAGACCTCTCGCATTAAAAGTCACAAGCCTTAGAACCATGAAG
>CM060592.1:10724915-10727415 GCA_030578255.1 Tiaroga cobitis
CTAACACACCCAATGTATGACCAAATCTTGTCATTAATAATACAGTGACAACAGTCACTTTCCCTTTCAGTGTAAGACCTCTTAATTTCCAGTAATTCACAGTTCGCCTTATTTTTTGTAGAATTTCAGACCAAGTAACATCCCTCGCTTTAATATCCTCAACACCTATATTCACCCCCAGAACTTTGATGTAATCTTTAACGTTTTTAAAAGGGATACCACAGTCAGATGTTTTAGTTTCTCCAAAGAACATAATTTCAGACTTCTCAACATTAATCTTTGCCCCTGCCGCTCTACCATATGTTTTCATGTGCTCCACTATCCTTTTTATACTGTCTATATCCCTCACGGTAAATGTAGTATCATCAGCATACTGATGAATTAGACTGACACCATCACCTGCTAAATTTATAGGTTTTAAACCTTTATCTGCCTTTATCAGGGTTGCCAATGGCTCAACAGTGATACAATATAGCAGGGCAGACAAAGGGCAACCCTGCCTTATCGATCTCTTAATACTAAAAACATCCGTTAACACACCATTGCACTTAACTACACTGCATGCACTAATATACAGCAACCTTATCCATGATCTAAATTTACTGCCAAAACCAAACGTTTCCAAAGTCTTTTCTAAAAAAAGGTGTTCCACCCTATCAAAAGCTTTGTTTAAATCCACACTTAAAATTATACCTCCTTCTTTCTTCATATGGAAAACCACATCCCTAATTGTACTGTAAGCCTGTGTTGGGGCAACAATACTCCCAATTACTTTCTTTAGCCGATTTGCTAGTATTTTTGCCAATATTTTATAGTCAGTATTTAAGAGGCTAATTGGTCTATAGTTTTCTAATCTTAATCTACTCCCTTTATTTTTAAAAAGAATAGTTAATACCCCAGCCGCCATTGTCTCTGGCATTACCTGCTTTTCCTCCATAAACTGATATAGCTCTAACAATATTGGTGCTAGAACATCCTTAAAGGTTCTATAAAACTCTCCAGTTAGGCCATCTGAGCCTGGACTTTTATTAGTGTTCAGACCAGAGATTGCCTCATTGATTTCATGCACCGATATATCATTATCACAAAAAATCCTATCTATATCCGATAATCTGGCTTTAACTGTACTCAGCACTTCTCCCATACTCTCTATATGTACCCCCTCTTTCTTAAAGAGAGTCCTATAAAAGGATTCAACAGTATCTAAAATCCCTACCAAATCACTCACTTTTCCCCCTTTCCATCTTCTAACTCAGTAATAAAGTTTCTTCCCTGATTTTGCTTTTCCATATTTAAAAAGAAGGACGTGCATTTCTCACCTTCTAAAGCATACTTCGCCCTGCTTCTTATAATTGCCCCTTTACATTTTTTTTCCTCATATTTCCCCAAATCTGATTTAATTTTTAAATAGTTTGTCAAGTCATAATTTGGATTACTGCTTATTTGTTCCAATTCTAAAGAAAATCTCTTTTGCATTTCTTTGTAATCTCTCCCCTCTATACCATTTTTCCCTTTTGCATACCTAATACTCAAGATCTTCATTTTCTGTTTTAAAATCTCCCATCTTACACATACATTTTCAGAATCTAAATGTTTCATCCATTCAGATTTTATACAATCATAGATTTTAACCTTATAATTTACATCACTTAACAAGCTTGCATTTAAACACCAAAGCCCCCCACCTTTTTGTTGCATTATTTTACCCACTTGAAATTCTAGAACAGCATGGTCACTATATGCTGTAAACCTATATATTACATTTTTCATATACTGGACTATATCCTGCTTTACCCAGCAGAGATCAATTCTACTTTGTTTAAGGTTATTGAGCACAACTTGTCTCCGAGAGTATTCTCTTTTATCAGGGTTTTCTAACCTCCAAAAATCTACCATATTTTCTTCATTCATTAGGTGTAATAATTCATTCCTTGACGAGTCTCTATTATAACCCATATCATTTGTCGCATCCATTCTACTACACCAAACATTAAAATCACCCACACAAATACAATTATCCGTACATAGTCTTCTTAACTGCTCAAAAAAAAACTCTCCTATCTTTTTCATTATTTGGTGCATAAACATTAATCAACTTGAAAACACAATTTTGATACTCAAAATCTATAATTAAAACTCTTCCATCACTATCAGCATACACCTCCTTAACATTTTCTACAGCATTGCTTTTAATCAGACAAGCAACTCCACAAGATCTTCTACTGCCATGACTCACAAAAACATGATGAGGCCATTTTTTTTTCACCTCTCTCATTTTATTGTTATCCCAGTTTGTTTCTTGAAAGCAATAAATATCAGCTTTCACAGCTATTAAGATCTTTTCAAATTTACACATATTACCAAGTCCATTAACATTTAAGGATGCAACTTTAATCATGGCACCAGATAGTGTGAAGTTAAAAGAAAAAAGATGAACCTCATTTCTTTTTCTTCATGTTCCCTTTTTCCCCCTTGTCATTTAGCAATCTTTTTTTCCTAA
>CM060592.1:10732415-10734915 GCA_030578255.1 Tiaroga cobitis
TTGCTTCTCCAGCCTTTCTCTTATCTTTTTTTCTTTATTCTTCTTACATTTATGTTTTAACGTACAATATTTTATAGTGAGTTTTTTCACTAAAAATTTTACATTCTCCCACCAAATTCTTTTGTCTTCTACATACATTCCATTTTCTTTTTCTTCTTCAATCATCTCTTTTATTGCTAAAACATACTGTTCATCTTTTAAAATGTCCGTATTTAAAACCCATACACCCGGCCCACTTTTCTCTGTATCCCAATCCAACTGTACATAAAACGCCTTGTGGTCACTCAAACTTGTTACTTCATACCTTAACTTATCTATAAAACCTTCTATATTCCTTGTACATAAAACCATATCTATCCTTGTTTGACACATAAAATTCCCTACAATTTGTCTTCTAGAAAATTCCCTTTTCTTTTCATGTCTTTCCCTCCACACATCAATCATATTGTTCTCCTCCATTAATGATTTTAACTCTTTCCTTCCCGTGTCCCTTTTAAAAACCATACCATCCGCCATATCTTTTTTGCTAAAAACAGTGTTAAAATCCCCCATCATAATAATATCTTTATAATTCCTTAAAAAGCTCTTGACCGTGTTAAAATAATCTCTTTTTTCCTTTTCTCCATTTGGTGCATGTATGTTAACCAACAACATTTCCTTCTCTTCATAAGTAATTTCCACTGCTATACATTTCCCCACTTTGTCTTTATATATTTCTTTACCATTTATTCCACTATTTTCTCTTATTAGAATTGCCACCCCTCTGCCATATCTTTCATCTCCATTATTATACCAAAATTCTCCTTTCCAATTGTTTCTCATTTCATTTATACACCCCTCTCTCCAGTTTGTTTCCTGTAGCAAAATGATATCCTCTTGTTTACACATTTCTTTTACTTTATCAAATTTTTTGATATTTAAAAGACCTCTCGCATTAAAAGTCACAAGCCTTAGAACCATGAAGCAAAGAAAAACATACATGTAACTGTTCATTTATCATTCCATCTCCCCCAAGTCCTTTAGCAGTTCATACCTATTCACACTTCTCAAGGTGTCCTCATTAACAATTCTTTTCCTTGCAGCCGCCAAACATGGTTTTACCTTAATTGATCTCCTTCTCTTCATTTGTTTCTCTGTTTGGCCCTCTTCTTCGTCACTCTCAGAAGTCCTTTGATCCTTTTCACTTTTTGACTGTTCCCTCCTATCCATAGAAAATCCACAAACTCCAGGCATGTCTATTTGCATTTCTGCTTGATCCTGTTGTTGTTCTTGTTCTTCTTGTAAGTTGCATTGCCCTCTGGGTTCTCCTTCATCCTTTTCTGCTGTTACATCTTGTGTCATCATTGTTCCTTCCTCCTGTTCCTTTTCGTTGTCTCCCTCCTGCACCTGCCCGCTTACTTCTTGTTCTTCGTCTTCCTCCTTGTTTCTCATCCCACATTCACATTTGTTGGTCACCTCCTTGCAATCCGGGCACTTCACTGCTTTGCAGTCCCTCGCAAAATGACCCATCTCGCCGCACTTGTAACATTTGTAGTCCGGACAGTCCTTCACAATGTGGTCCGGGCTCATGCACAGCCTGCAGGTTCTCACCTGATGACTATGCATCACCCGAAAGTATTGTGGTCCTTCTTCCGTCTCAAACTTTGTACTGTACGGGAGTGAGATCACTTCTTTGGGGAACCTGGTTTTTACAAACCTCGTTCCATCCTCGATGCTTGTGCCCGGATAAACTCTCCTTCTTATCTTAGAGATGGGGAAAACCCCCCATCCCTCCAGTTTCTTTAAAATGTCCTCATCGTCCAAATAAGCAGGCAGGTGCATTAATGAAACCACATAGTCTCTATTTTTCAGTTTTTGTACCTCATAGTTTTTCCCCTTGATGATTAGTCCATCCATCAGCTCCTCTGTGTCTTCTTCTTTCTCCAACGTCACCTCGTAGTTATCCATTTGTTTAGGTCGAACCGCCAAGATTTTCCCAACTCCTATTTTCTCCATCACTGCTTTAATAATATCTTCCGCCTTTGCACCTCTCACCTCCGTTAAGTCCACTGTAACTGTTGCTTCTTTTGCATACACTCTTTTCATGTTTTCTTTCCTTGCTTCTTTATACTTTCCATGTCCATCTCGTCGTCTTTGTTCCAGTCCAGTTTCATTGCCAGTTGGTGTTTCTCTTGCCATTGCTGTGGTCGATGCCGTTAATCCATCCATTTTCAAAAAAAGAAACGCTTAAACACCCCCCAAACAGCAAAAAGCTGTTGGGAGGAAAACTCAAAACAAACTAAAAAAAAAAAAACTGCATTCTAAAGACAAAACTAACAAATAAAAAGCAAAAAAAAATGGTGAGCCTGTCTCACCTACTGCAAACTCCAAACTGCCAACTCACTTCCTGTTGCTCACTAGCTCCCTCTAGCGTGCTCAAGGTGGTATGACCGTAAGCGAAATCTGCTGCCAAAATTGGGCTATTTGAAAGGTTAGAACATTAGTAAAGTAAGCAATAAAG
>CM060592.1:11939915-12247415 GCA_030578255.1 Tiaroga cobitis
TTTCTCCGTTTCGTTTCTTTTGGGATACGGTATAAAGATATTCCTTTTGTATGATCACGTATCTGATCGCATCCAAATGCACAGCATCGCTCGGGCATGATAGGAATATTTCGCGACGAGCTGTATTATCACCGGCGGTTTAGCATTTTCTATTCCGTCAAGATGGCTGCTCCAAATGGCGTGACGTCACGCGGGACGTCCCTATAGCCAAAAATCCATTCAAAATCATTGAAAATCAATCAAATGAATCTCATATTGAGATTCTCATTTTGATGAGAGAACAAAACTATGGCTATTTGATTTTGTCAAAATTGGACAAGATTTGTAGGAGTAGGAAAAAAACTGTTGGGCAAACAAAATTACATTTTTATTTAATTTATTTACAACAATTTTAAAAAATCCAGAAGGCTGATTTGTACAATTCGGGTACAATTGTTATTGTCAGATTCGGCATGACCAAAGGAACAAACATTATGACAAATATTTCACAAGACATAAGCAAACATATATATATTTTTTCTTACCCTGTAGGTGATGATGTCATTAAAATTGACTGGCACTCTCAGATCATAGTGCTAATGAAGCATACCAAGTTTAGTTTCGATAGATTGAAGCATTGCAAACATACAGTCAACATTGGGGTCAACATTGTTAATTTTGTGTTAGTTTAACTGTTGAAAGAAGGCAAAAAACACAATTCTATTTGGTCAGCTCTACATGCCGTGGCCAAAAGTATTAGCAGTCCGCCGGATCCAGGCCGTATCTAGATCTGATGAAGGACCAGCGCCTGGACACGACGACAACGCAGTCCTGAAGTGTCAACTAGTCTCTCCCCTGTGAAGGCCTCGCTCCCTTTACCTCTGTACAGATAAAACATTGTCCGGTTCGAGTGGCTACGCAGATGCGACAAACATTTCTGTATTATACATTTTTAAGACCAGACAAGTAGTTTGTTGAGGGTTGATTTGTGAAAGACTACACGCCTGCGCACATATATATTCAAACGTGCATAACTATGAACTGAACAAGTGATGTGCATGTGCTCGCCGTCTGCGTTCCCTTTCAATGGAACTCAAGCTGCGTCGAGACACGGTGGGAACGCCCTGCGTGATTGCGTCGTGAAGCACGTGTATAATCAGTCCAATGGAAAAGTGAGACGTCATAGGCGGGTGACGTCACCGACCAGGAAGCTACAAAGCACCTCTGAAAACAGATCGCGTCAGCTTCTGTGCCTTCAGCAAGCGCTCTATGTATACTGTCCCTGTCTATTTATTGTTGTCTGTCGTTACAAGCACAATATTTCACAGTATTTATATCTATCTATCTATCTATCTATCTATCTATATATATATATATATATATGGCGAAACAAGAGTTCAAGCGTTGTGCTGTTCCCTGCCCTCGTTTCGTTTCATCACGGGTGGGGACACACATCAGCTTTGTGTGGCTTGTTTGGGAGTAGAGCATGCCCAGTCAGTTCTTGAGGGAGCTGACTGTGTGCATTGCAAACAGCTGTCCGTTAGGATGCTCCGCTCCCGCCGGGCGTTCTTTGAGGAGGACGGTTCGGTGCGCGTTCCCCGAGGTGCGGGTCAATCCACATCTTGGGGTTCGCAAATGTCAAGTCAAGTCAAGTCATCTTCATTTATATAGCGCTTTTAACAATGGATTGTTTCAAAGCAGCTTTACAGAGATAAACATATAATTTAAGGTTACAGATTGTTTTGGCATTATAGCGGTTCTTGAATAATGTTATTTCCAGCTAAAGTTAACTTTGATTGATTCACCTCCGTCGAAATGATCAGATTTTTAAACGCGAACCTGTGATTAACGCTGACGGCGTTCACATGCTCATTGGATCTGACAGCGGGTTTGAGACGGGCTCTGCCCTCTCTCAGACTTCACCCACCAGATCCAGTGCCTTATCTCAGGGAGAAGCACGCGCTGCAGTTTCTTCTCCTCGAGATGAGGCACCAATGCTGCGACTATCCAGTTCTGAGGAATTGGATGTCGCCAGCATTGATGCAGGGTATTATGAGAGTTCGCCACCTCATACCTCTGTTGACGAGGAGCTTTTGGAGGTTATAACTCCCGCTGTGTCTAAATAAAATATTGACTGGCCAGCCGAGGAACGTGATGATGTTGATAAAAAGAGTTTATTAGATGAGAGATTCCTTCCATCAAGATCACAACCTCCTCGTCGGGGCTTACCGTTTTTTCCCGATCTCCACACTGAGGTGTCGAGATCGTGGAATAAACCGGTTTCATTTCGTGTTTTTAATCCCCAGACATCTAACTACAGTAAAGTAATGGGGATTAAGGATTATGGTTATATGACAATGCCTTCGGCTGAAGAGACGCTTGCGAGCTATCTCTCTCCCGAGTCAGCGTCATCTCTTAAAGCCCCGACGTTACCCACTAAGCCATTAAAAGCCACTTCAGCGCTGGTGGTTAAATCTTATATGGCAGCAGGTCAGGCCGAGGCATGTTTACACACAATGTCGATTTTACAAGCATATCAGGCTGACCTGCTTAGGGATATGGACGATTGCGAGGAAGTCAGCGCTGACGCAATTCGAGAATTGCGTCGCGCAACAGATCTGTCTCTCCGTGCCACCAAGGAGATGGCCAAATCAATAGGCCGTTCTATGGCAGCCACGGAGCATCGTTTGTGGTTAAATCTTTCTGATATCAAAGATAGAGACAGGTCTGTTCTTCTGGACGCTCCGCTTTCTCCTGGAAGTCTATTCGGCGACGCTATAAATACAGTCGTCGATAGATTTCAGGAGAATAAAAGACAATCAGCCGCGTTCCAGAGGTTTCTTCCTCGCCGATCTAATATCCCTGAGACTGCTGGGCGGGGGCAGTCTCGGCCATCTACTAGCTCCTCACAGCGCCGTGTGCAACAGAAACAAAGCGTCGCCACTCGGCCTCCTCCTCAAACAGGGGCGCCTGGATGGCGTTCACAGTCAAAGCCGGTTAGAGGCAGGCAAGATCTGAGGACTGTCATCGTCTCTAAAAAGGTTGCGACAAAGAAGAAGTCCTGACGCCAAGGCTATGAGGCTTCTGAGGGTGATTCTCTGAGGAGAGTCGCAGCGCTGCCAGTTCGTCAGTGTCCCCATGCGATCCTCTGAGGAGGGTCGTAAAGCAGCCGGTTCGCCATTACAGGGCACCGAAGTGGCTGTTCGACTAAATCCAGAGGCCAGTCTCGAGAGACTGGTACCCTTAGTAGAATTTCTGGCAGCGTGGAAACTACTGCCAAATATATCTCGTTGGGTCCTGCATATAATAGAGGGGGGTTACAGAATTCAGTTCGGTTCTCGTCCGCCCAGATTTATGGGGGTCCTTCCAACCGTGGTGGACCCTGAGCAGGCTCTGGTTATGGAGCAGGAAGTGCTGACTCTTCTACAAAAGAGGGCTATAGAAAGGGTTCCTCCACCCAGCAGGGAGTCAGGGTTTTACAGCCGGTACTTCATTGTTCCAAAAAAGGATGGGGGGTTGCGTCCTATTCTAGATCTGCGGCAACCAGTGATGCCCGGGTTGATCCAAAATGAGCGGGTGCCTGCGGTCACCCGCGGTTACCCGCAGTTAAGAGTCATCCAAAAATATTTTTAATGATATTCGGGTCGCGGTCGGTCGGGTCGTTTGAAAAAAGATGCAAATTAAACCTTTGTATTTATATAGTACTAGACATAATTTTTTATGAAATATATAGGCTTATACTTTATTGGCTGAATAATTGGCACGAAGATGACACACAAGCTCAGTCACCAGTTCTCGGTTCTGTACTGGTAATCCGAGAACCACTGTACCTGTGCGTTCGGTAGTAGGCCTACGCAGATGCGCAGTATCAGCTGCTCGTGCTCATCACTTCTCTCAGCAGTGGCACCAACATGTCAGTTCAGTGAACTGTTCCTGGAGTAAAATATACTTCGGGATATTGGTTTATTTCGATTCGGAGGGACTGGCAGGCATGTCTAAAAGTGAGTAACTTTAGTAACTTGTGGATCAGCACTGACGCAACACGCGAACTGTTTCGAACGATTCAGTTCGATTTAGTGTACTGGTTCGACCGGTTCACTAAAAAGAACCGGTTCAAAAGAACGATTCGTTCACGAACCGGCCATGTCTATGATCACTAGTCTGCAGAGAGATGGAGGTGGCAAGAGAAAAGGTGAAGACTGGGGAGTGGAAGCTCCGAAATAATGATTATGTTTGATGACTTTGTTATGTGTACGTCTTCTTGCGATGCTGTGTTGTTACACGTCTATGGCCCAATGACGCTACGATGAGCATTTACTACTTTAAAAAAATGCGGTCAGGAAGCGGGTCGGGTACAATATTTTCATACTTTTTTTTGCGGTCCGAGTTAGTTGAAAACGTCGTTCGGGTGCGGGTTCTTTATACATTGACCCGCGCATCACTGGCGGTAACTTAACCGCAGGGTTCAGAAACTCAAGTTCAAAATGCTCACACTCAAACAGATCGTTTCACAGATTCAGTCTGAGGAATGGTTTGTAACGATAGATTTGAAGGACGCATACTTCCATATTTCCATCAATCCTCATCACAGGAAGTTCCTGAGGTTTGCTTTCGGGGGAGAAGCATACCAATATCGGGTTCTTCCGTTTGACCTAGGTTTATCACCCCGCACTTTCACGAAATGCGTGGTTGCAGCTCTGGCTCCCTTGAGACTCCAGAGCATCCGCGTGTTGAACTATATCGATGATTGGTTGATTTTAGCTCAATCCGAGCAGATGGCAGTTTGACATCGAGATGTCGTTCTTTCTCACATGAAGATGCTGGGGTTAAGGCTCAATAGCAAAAAGAGTGTGCTCCTCCCTTCTCAGAGGACCACTTTCCTAGGTGTAGTTTGGTATTTGACAACAATGCGAGTACAATTGTCTCCAATTCGTATTACTTCGATTCTCACAGCCGTAAAGAATGTAAAACTAGGCCAGTCACTCACTGTGAAATGGTTTCAGAGACTGTTGGGTCTCATGGCAGCTGCGTCCAACGTAGTAACTTTTGGCCTTCTGTACATGAGACCCTTGCAGTGGTGGCTCAGGACCAAGGGGTTTTCTCTGAGAGGAAATCCGTTTCGCATGATCATGGTCACGCGGCGATGCATACGTGCCTTGGTCATGTGGAACAAACCTTAGTTCCTCGCCCAAGGCCCAGTGTTGGGGGCTTCTTGTCGACGCGTAACTCTATCGACGGATGCTTCCCTCACAGGTTGGAGGGGGGTCATGTGTGGTCGTTCAGCGAAGGGTCTTTGGCAGGACCATCTTTCCTGGCACATAAATCATCTAGAAATGATGGCGGTGTTTCGAGCACTCAAACACTTCCTGCCAGACCTGAGAGGTCACCATGTGCTTGTCCGTACGGACAACACGTCGGTGGTCTCATATATCAACCATCAGGGGGGTCTGAGGTCACGACATCTCTGCAAACTGGCTCATCAGATCCTCCTATGGGCCCAGGGGAAATTACTGTCTCTCAGGGCAGTTTATATTCCAGGGCATTTAAATCAGGGAGCGGATATCCTGGATATCCATAGAATCAGGTCTCTCGACTGAGGTCGTGGAGACCATACTCCAGTCTAGAGCTCCCTCCACGAGAAAACTGCCTGGTGCGGAGAACGTCTTACAAATCCTGTTATCTGCCCTGTTGGTACAGCACTTGATTTTCTGCAAGAATGTTTTTCTGCTGGATTATCTCCTTCCACCTTGAAGGTGTATGTGGCGGCTATATCTGCTTACCACACTACTTTGAATGGTGCTTCATTAGGGAGAGATCCTCTCATTTCTCGTTTTCTCCGTGGTACCCTGAGGCTGAGGCCTGCATTGCGCAATAGAGCACCGGCCTGGGATCTGGCCGTTGTACTGGAGGGCTTGGCCATCCCTTCGAGCCAATTGAAGAGGTTTCAGAAAAGTTCCTTACTCTAAAAACTTTCTTTCTCATTGCTATTTCCTCTATCAAGAGAATTGGAGATTTGCAAGCCTTGTCGTTTGGTCATTCGTGCCTGGAATTTGCTCCGGGTGTGGTGAAAGCTTTTCTTCACCCTAGGCCGGGTTATATTCCTAAGGTCCCAACTAATGTTTCGGGCCCTATCGTGCTGCAGGCCTTCTGTCCTCCACGTTTTATTACAACAGATCAGGAAAAACTTAATCTGCTGTGCCCGGTTCGGGCTTTGGATTCTTATGTTCACAGAGCTGCCCTATGGCGTAATTCGGACCAACTATTTGTCTGTTTCGGGTCACCAAGAAAAGGTTACCCTGCTTCCAAGCAGATAATGAGCAAGTGGGTAGCTATCTCACTTGCTTATGAAGCGGCCGGTCAGCCTTCACCTTTGGCTGTCCGGGCCCATTCTACCAGGAGTATGGCTTTATTATGGCTCTAAGGCTTTATTATCAGGGGTTTCCCTCCATGACATCTGTGATGCGGCAGGCTGGTCCTCACCGCATACATTTGTTAGTTTTTATGACTTGGATCTTGGCTCCACTCCAGGGTCTAGGGTGCTTGCTTCTTAGTGTGCGCAGAGACTTCACACAGAACAGGCCCTTGTTATTATGGCGTCGTGGGTATGGTGTTCCCACAGCATCTCAATGCAGCTTGAGTTCCCTTGAAAGGGAACGTCTCAGGTTACGTATGTAACCCTGGTTCCCATAGAGGGAACGAGACACTGTGTTGCCCTGCCATACTCCCTTCATGCCTATGATCGACTTGCTTCGGGCTATCAGAAGCTGGCGCGGTCTGTTTTCAGGTGTGCTTTATAGTTTCCTGGTCGGTGACGTCACCCGTGACGTCTCGTCTTTCCATTGGACTGATTATACACGTGCCTCACGACGCAATCACGCAGGGGCGTTCCCACAGCGTCTCAACGCAGCGTCTCAACGCAGCATCTCGTTCCCTCTCAGGGAACCAGGGTTACATACGTAACCTGAGACGTTTTCGTGGGTTTGCGTTTTTGAGTTCCCTTTCGAGGGAACTCGCGATGCGTCAATGACGCTTTGGGAACGCCCCCAGCGTGAATGCGTCTGAAGCATCTATGTCAACTAGTCCAATGGAAAGAATGAGCATCACGGGCGGGTGACGTCATGACCAGGAAGGGATAAAAGCACATCCGGTGCAAACCGGCATTAGCTTCTGTTGCCTCAGCAAGCGATCTGTGTCATACTGTCTGTTATATTTACTGTTGTCTGTCTGATATATATATTTAAACACTATGTAAACTAAACAATTGCACAAACTCTGTGTTCTCCCTGCTCGCGCTATTTAACGAGTAGGGACACACACGAGCTTTGTGTGATGTGTTTGGGAGTAGAGCATGCGGTATCAGCCTTCGAGGGGGCTGATTGCCAACATTGTGAGAAGCTCTCGCTTCGCATGCTCCGCTCCCGCCTGTCACTTTTCGAGGAAAGTGTTCAGGTTCGCGGTTCTCGGGCTGCAGGACCCGCGTTGCCGAGGCAGCGCGGAGAATGCATTTCTGGGGATTGCAAATGGATCTCTTTACGGGGGTGGAGACGGGTCCGAGGATCTTTTCTCCTCCCTTTCCCGAGTCTCCCGCGGTTACTTCCGCCCGGGGAGAGAGACCAATGCTTCAGTGCTCTATCTCCGAGGAGGTAGATATGCTGGGCATTGAAAGTGACACAATCATGGGGGAAGTGGATTTGCCATCTCTTTCCCCAGTGTATGAGAAATATATATATATATAATAGTTTATATTATATATAAAATGAATATATATATATATATATATATATATATATATATATATATATATATATATATATATATAAAAAAATATGTATATATATATATATATATATATATATATATATAATAATAATAAAAGCTGGTGGAGATGTTTACTAAGGCTGTAGATAAATTAAATATTTAATGGCCAGCAGTAATAAGGGGGCACTCGTTTTAAAAAATTAAATAAATTAAACGAGTTTCCTTCCCTCTATTTTTTCACCTCCATCACGGGGCCTTCAATTTTTCCCGATCTGCACACCGAGCTGTCTAGATCATGGAAAAAGCCTTACTCATCTTGTCTTTTAGCCCCCACATTCATGTATATTCAGATATTAGGGGGTTAACCCTCTGAGGTCGGCTATCGCGCCGGCGCGATAGTCTCGCTTTTTTCTTATCAGTGCAAAAGAAACTCAAAATACTCTGTTGATTTTGATCTTACATATTAAGTGTTGTACATCATTAGATCCTGATAAGTGTCTATTTTTTGTGGATACTCACAATAAAAACAAAGTGTTGTGCTTTTCGCCAAATAAAGAAAAACAAACATGATGTGCGTTCTGCCTTCTCTCTGTCAGTGAAGTCCATTCTGAAACGCGTCCTAAGATTATTTTTAATTCCGCGAATACTTGTCATACAGGCACGAGTGTTTTTCCATAATGAAGCTTGAACTCTCTTCTTTTAAATGAATTACTTTATATAAAAAAAAAAACAAATATTCTCAGTTTATGTAATCTGTATGAAAAGAGAGAGATGTCAGTATTTTTCTTTCCAGCTCATTACACCTAATTACGCGTTAATGTGCCACTGTTACGGCTTCCAGTCCCGCTGTCTCTAACAGTAACTGGAAACGAACGTCCTCGCCCGAATACTAATGTCTCCAGAACTACAAATCCCATTATACATCACTCACGCACTGATTGCCTTCCACCTGTGTCTAATGATTGCCTTCCACCTGTGTCTAATGATCACCTGTCTTTAGCCTATATCAACCATGCCCACGGCACACTCGGTGCGAAGTATTGTTTCACAGTTGTGTTGCATGACCGAGCATTTTCCCTGGAAGCTTTCCTGACTCTACCCCTTGCTACTCTAGATCTCCGCGTTTGTCAGCCGCCTGCCTATTGACCCTCTGCCTGTCCCTGGATGCTGTTGGTTTGCTGCCCGCCTGTCGATCCTCGCCTGGCTTACTTCACGTTTCTGCACGCCCCACTACACTGCTTAAGTTGTTTTGACTCCTGTTTACCGACTATAATAAACGTTGTTGCAAATGGACCTGCCTCCGACTTCTGAATCACAACAGCCACGCCCACGGAGAGCGCCCGCTATTCAAACGCAAATGATCTTAGACAAGCCGTTCAAACATGCCAACGCCCACCAGCTGGATTATAAAACACATCGTGTTTAGTAAGTAACTTGTACAGCTGTGTACACAGCGTATCCTTTCGCTGTGAAGAATATCTAACCCTGGAAAATGTACCAGAAGTGCTGGTAGTTTCATTTCGAGGAGCAACGGATGCAGCTGATGTAGTAAGTCATTTATTCTAGTGCTTTGTTCTAATCGTGATATTGAATAGTGTCGGACTGTAAACCGCATAAAGACTGTTTAAATATGAATTGCGTGTCTGTGTAGAGGCTAAATGATGAGTGAACGGCAAAGGCGCGCGCGCTTTGTTTACTATAGTTACAGTTATACAGCGCGTGCCTTGTTCATTCACTCTCGCACCTACATTAGTAAACGTTATGTTTACATGAACACATCTTAGTAGGCTATAGCAATATAGTTTGTATGAGTAAAAATAGACTGAAATATGTTAAAATAAAATGTCTGTATAAGCAAAAAGCTGCAAATTCACATGTATATACTAATATATCATACACAATATATTACAGACTAAATATGAATGTTTAGACATGGATTTTGTGATTAGTTTTGGATAGATTATAAAGTTTTGACTGTAAAAAAAGACTACTGTCACTGTCTATTACTGTTAAATAGGTACGCTTTTGTTCACCAATTTCTGCTCATAGTTAAATATACTATAGTATGATGTTTTGTCAAAAATAAAGTAGGTATATTGAATTATCAACTAAGATGTTATTATAGTGTTTGTTCCAATATTCATGAATCCTTACCTTTTTTAATACGTATGATAAAATGTATACTTTTTACAAAGAAATACACTTGAAATATTGTTAAAATTGTAATTGTTGTTGTAATTGTAACCTATTTGTAATTGGTTACAATTTCTAATTGTAAAATATGTATAGGCTATATAGATAATTTCTTTTGTCCATTCTTTGGGATCCTGTGACACACCTGTGTGAAAGGGCTAATTAATATGCAGCTCATTATGCGGCACATTATCCGGCCTTTGTCTTCTCAGGTGTGAACACGCCTCCACGCATATTGCCTTTCCAAACCAAAGGTCTCTAATAAAATTTAAATCAGTGTATGTTTTTGTGTAAATGATTAGGCAGGATGATTTTCAGATCATTTTGAAGCAAAAATTCTAGGCAACAACACTCATTAGTCAAAAGTCTTGTGGACTCATATTTAGTATGTGTTTTGTGGCCTTATTTCAGACACTTTAAGTTTTAGTTTTTTCAATAACCATGCATAAGCAATATTCTCTCAAAAATACAAACATGTTTCATAATTGTTGCTAAGAAATTACGGTAGCCCAGTTTGTGCTATATTGAGTGAATTTACACCTTTGCCATTAACATGTTTATAAATAACTGAAAAAAGCACAAATGTCAGAGCATGTCAGAACACCTCAAGGACCCCAAAAACCCTTAGACCTCAGAGGGTTAAGAGAGTATGGCTATGGGGCAATACCCCGGTTAGAACAGACGCTTGCGAGCTATCTGTCTCCCGGTTCAGTATCGACCCTGAAGGCGTCGGTTTCTCTCACTAAACCATTAAAGAAAACTATTTTTAATCTAGTGGGAAAAGCATTTACGGCAGTGGGTCTAGCAGGAGCCTGCTTGCACACTATAGCAGTGCTACAAGCATATCAGGCTGATCTGCTGTGGTATTTGGACAGAAGTGAGGGAGTTTGGCCCGATGGGGTTTGAGAACTTCGTCGGGCCACAGATTTATCTCTCACGTATGGAGCAGCCCTTGTTGTCTCTGAGAGACACCTCTGGCTCAATTTGATGGGAATCATGGAGAAAGATACAATATAATCTCTCCCTCGCTATGTCCAACCCCCTGGGGCTGCTGGGCGTGAGCAGCTCCAGCCGTCTAGTTTCTCATACACAACACAGCACTCAAAGCCTTCAAAGCAGAAGCCGGATCCAAGGACCGTTCTTCATGCTGAGAAGGCTTCGGCTCAAAGGAAAGGCAGCCACAACCGGGGTGGAAAGGTGTACACCTCATTATATGGTGCCCTTTCCATCTCGGTGCCCTCAGGGGACCGTTCTGCCAACCCCGCCACCCTTGGTGCTCGGGGCGCAGCAGTCTCCAAGCGAGCTTCTGGCGCAGCGTCAACATCCACATTGTGTCGGACTTGCGCCCTCTGAGGGGGTTTCGAAAACAGTCAGTTCGGGGGTTCCTGCCAGTATGCTTCAGGTCCCCGAACTGGCTGTCTTGATTACACCAGAGGCCAGCCTCGAGGGGCTGGTTCCCTTGGTAGATTTTCGGGCAGCGTGGAAGCTACTGCCAAATATATCTCTATGGGTCCTGCAGTTAGTAGTAAGAGGCAGATTTGGTTCTCGTCCTCCAGGCTACAACGGGGTTGCTCACGTTAGTGCATTCCGAGCAGGCTCTGGTAATGGAGCAAGAGGTAAAGGCCCTGTTAGCAAAAAAAGCTATAGAGCAGGTGTGCTCACCCGACATTGCATCGGGTCTTTACAGTCGTTATCTCATTGTTCCAAAAAAGGATGGAGAGCTGTGTCACATACTAGATCTTCGTCTGTTTGAGTGTTTGGTGCTGGAACTCAAGTCCAAGATGCTGACACAAACAGTTCATGACTCAAATCAGATCCGAGGACTGGTTTGTCACGATAGATCTAAAATACTTCCATATCTCCATCCTCCCTCAGCACAGGAGGTTTCTTAGGTTTTCTTTGGGGCAAAGAACACCATTATCAGGCACTTCCTTTCGGTCTAGCTCTATCACCCCGCACATTCACGAAGCACGTAGATGCAGCTCTGGCCCCGCCAGGCTGCAGTGCATACGCCAAGGTTATTTTCGTAAACGAAGACTGAAACTAAGACTAAAACTATTGGTCAAAAATCATTTTCGTAAACTGAAATAAAATAAAAAATTCATAATAAATGAAAAACTAAAACTAAACGAAACTAACAACAGTTACTGAAAAACTAACTGAAATAAAATAATAATTAGCAAAAATAAATAATCGTTTTCGTGATTAATAAACTCTTTACTTCAGCGGAAAAATCTGACCTGTGGCTGTTTAGGGAAATGCCTGATTTGACGCTTCATACACGTGAAGTTGCTGAGGCGATTAACCGCTGTCCTGTGACGCGCTCAATGAAGGACCGTAACGTAGAACACATCGCTAGTCCTAAGCGGCTGTTCATAAAGGATTCATCTTTTGCGGTGGAATGGGAAATAACACGAGGTAACAAGACGCAAGTTGGACTTCTTTTAACTTGAGCGCAGCATTTTTAGAATGCCATTTCATTTTCGAGATGCGTGTGCAACACTAAAACAAGTTCGTCAAGCACAAAACAACGTATTGTTCTAGGCTAATGTATGTTTGAGATGTCATGTTTTCATGAAGGTTGAAAGGCTGAAAAGTGCTGTTATTATCTGTACAAAACATTTACTGCTAGTGCTAATACTAATATTATCCTTGTGGAGACATTTCCCTGCAATGTAGGCTATGAAATACCAGGACACGTCACACAACACACACACACACACACACACTCCCTCACTCTGGTCAAGAAATAACATTTTCTTGTATACTTTTAAGTTCCATTTGGTGCTTTGTTCAATCTCAAACCATTGTTTTGTTTTTATTATTAAGATGTCTGCACAAGAGTTAACTATCTGTGCAAACATTAAACTTAAATTAAACTTCTTTCTTTGGTCTACACTGGAAGTGCACTGCTTGCTTTGCTAAGCTATAATTACTAAAACTAAAACTGAAACTAAATAAAATAAAAACTAAATAGAAATGTGTTTGCAAAATAAAAACTAAACTAAAACGAACAAAACCATTAATGAAACGAACTAAAACTAAACTGAAATTAAGCAAAATTGAAAACGATATTAAAACTAAACTAATTTAAAAAAGCAAAACTATAATAACCTTGGCATACGCATTCTGAAATTGCATAGATGACTGGCTGATTCTAGCGGAATCAGAGCAGTTGGCGGTTCGGCACCGAGGTGTCGTTCTCGCTCATATGCAGATGTTGGGGTTGAGGCTCAATGCCAAGAAGAGTGTGCTTTCTCCAGTACAGTGAACCACTTTCCTTGGTGTGGTATGGGATTCAGTGACGATGCGGGCCACTCTGTCGCCCGTTCGTGTAGCTGCTATCCTGACAGCCACAAAAGAGCTGAGGCTAGGCCAGTCACGCACTGTAAAACAGTTCGAGAGACTGTTGGGTCTTTTGGCAGCGGCGTCCAACGGGATTCCTTTTGGCCTGCTGTACATGAGACCTTTGCAGTGGTGGCTCAGGACCAGAGGGTTCTCCCCGAGGGGAAACCCACTTCGTATAATCAAGATCACGCGGCGATGTCTCCGCGCCTTGGTTATATGGAGGAATCAAGATCACGCGGCGGTGTCTCCGCGCCTAGGAATCACTGGTTCTTAACCCAGGGTCCGGTGTTGGGAGCTCTTTGCCATCGAGTTGCGATCTCGACAGATGCTTCCCTCACCGGCTGGGGAGCGGTAATGGAAGGCCGTTCGGTTCAGGGTCTGTGGAGGAGTCATCATCTCTCTTGGCACGTGAATTGCCTAGAGATGATGGTCGTCTTCAATGCGTTGAGACATCTCCTCCCAGACCTGAGAGGCCATCATATGTTGCTCTGGTACAGTGGTGGCTCAGGACCGGAGGGTTCTCCCTGAGGGGAAACCCACTCCGTACGATCAAGATCACGCGGCAGTATCCCCACGCCTTGGTTATATGGAGGAAAATCTGGTTCTTGTCCCACAGACAACACGTTGATGGCCTCTTATTTTGGTCCCTCAGGAAATTACGCTGTCTGAGGGCAGTGTATATTCCAGGGGGCCAGAATATTGGAGCAGACACCCTGTCGATGCAGAGGCTGAGGCCAGGGGACTCCACCCGAGGCGGTGGAGCAAATATGGGAGTTTTACGGCCAGGCAAAGTGGATCTGTTCTCGTCTCAGCATACGACGCACTGTCCACTCTGGTTATCCCTCACTCAACCAGCCCCCTCGGGGCTAGATGCTATGGTGCAGACGTATCCGAGGCTACGTCTGTAAGCATTTCCCCTGTTGCTCTGCTCCCAGGAGTTCTGGAGTGAATCCGCCAGGATGGAATAAGCTATATTGCTAGTAGCACCACCCTGGCTGAGCCGAATTTGGTTTGCGGACCTAATTCTTCTCCTCGACGGCCCTCCCTTGGAGGTCCCGATCAGGAGAGACCTTCTGTCTCAGGCAGGGGATGCAATATTGTACCCCTGGCAGGAGATTTGGAAACTGTGGGTTTGGCCTCTGAGGGGGCCCAACTCATAGAAAGTGGTCTCTCAACTGAGGTTGTTGAGACCATTCTAAGTTCCAGAGCTCCCGCTACGAGGAAACTATATTCACTATTTCGAGAGTGTTTCACTTCTTGGTGGTACCAGCGTCAGTGGGATCCGGTTAACTGTTCAGTAAACACAGTATTCGAATTTCTGCAAGAACGCTTTGTATCAGGTCTATGTCCTTCCACGCTTTAGGTATACGCCGGCCATTGCGGCTTTCCACTCCCTGGTGGGTAGTACATTTTTGGGTTGAGACCCCTGATCACTCATTTCCTTGGTGGCACTTTGAGGCTGAGGCCTGCAACTTGCACTAAGGTGCCGGCTTGGGACCTTGCAATAGTTCTAGAAGGCCTATCTGGGGCTCCCTTCGAGCCCTTAGATTTGGTATCAGAGAAGTTCCTTTCTTTTAAGACCTTTTTCTGCTAGCTATTTCGTCCCTCTAAGAGTCGAGACCTTCAGGCCCTTTCGGTCCCCACCTGCCTTGAGTGCACCGGGGATGGCCAAGGCAATCTTACCCCAAACATAGGTAAATGTTCCTAAGGTGCCTACCATTATTCCGAGGCCTATTGTGCTGCAGGTTTCTGTCCTCCCCCGTTTTTCGGACCAGGAAAAGCTGAACCTCTTGTGCCCAGTGCGAGCACTGGACACTTATGTTCATTGGACTTCTCTTCGGGAAAATCCAACCTATTGAGCAATAGATAGTTGTGACTATTCTTCTTGCTTGTGAGTCCTCTGGCCAACCATTTGGTGGTCAGGGCTCATTCCACCAGGAGTATGGCTTCTAAGCTTATTATCTGGAGTTATCTCCAAGACGTTTGTGATGCGGCGGGCTGGGCCTTACCGCTCACATTCGTGAGGTTTTACAGCTTGGACCTGGATGCTGCCCCAGGGTCCCAGGTGCTTGGTGCAGTGTGACAACAGGCTGACACTCAGGCATTTGAAAGTCTGGCGTTTTGGGTATTCTCGTTCCCAAAGCGTCATTGACGCATCGCGAGTTCCCTCGAAAGGGAACGTCTCAGGTTACGACTGTAACCATAGTTCCCTGAGAAAGGGAACGAGACGATGCGTCACCTTGCCATACTTCCTGCATCCCTGTGATCGGCTTGCTTCGACAATTTTTCGAAGCTAATGCCGGTTTGCACCGGATGTGCTTTTATCCCTTCCTGGTCATGACGTCACCCGCCCGTCACGCTCATTCTTTCCATTGGACTAGTTGACATAGATGCTTCAGACGCATTCACGCTAGGGGCGTTCCCAAAGCGTCATTGACGCATCGTCTCGTTCCCTTTCTCAGGGAACGATGGTTACAGTCGTAACCTGAGACGTTTTACGCAGAGATAACGGATAATCGTTTGCACCTTTGAACCTATTTCAGGGAGTGCATTCTCGAGACACCAGGCACTGTTTTGTGCAGATGGGCGGCCTGAGCGTGTTAATTGTTTTTCTGTTAGAACGGTGTCGTGTTAGCGATCCCTAGTTAACAATAACTTATGATCTTCGCAACGGAAGTGAATCAATCAAAACTAACTTTAGCTGGACAATAACTTTATCCTAAAGCGGTTGTAAAGCCTAAACAATCTGTTATGGTAATTTCTATTATAACTGTAAAGCCTCTTTGAAACAATCCATACTGTTAGGTGAAATTACTCTATCATGCTGATTTGATTATAAGAGCAGACCGATTGCTATAAAAGAAGGGAAGAAATCCTTCCAATCATTCTTGGACTGGACTGTCTCCTTCTGAGGAGTTAGCTACAGAATCATGTCACCACCTGTGCAGAGCTTGCTTAAAGTGCTTACTGAGTGCAAAATATGAGGGACCTGAGTAGAGGAATGTTCCAAATAAGCATCAAGATAGCAGTTAAAATATCCACCAATTATTATGTTTGTAGAACTGGGGTCCGGAATCAAATCAAACACCTTTTTGAAAAAGCTAGGATCATCAACATTTGGACCGTATATGTTTAGACAAGTAATTGGAAAGGAATTTATATGACCAGATTATAAAATGTGTAAGGTATCTGGGGTCGTTTTGGGGAATATGTATTCAATAATTAATAATTAATAATTAATAATTATTCATACGGGTTTGAACCAGATACTTATACATGTTAAATCGCCCAACGAGGGGGATAATCTGTTACCTGCATCTGCATTCATATCTATTCATCAGATTTTAACCACAAGGGATTATGATCAACCATGTACAGGTATTTTACAGACAGGTTAAAATTAGCTCAATTGTCAGAATAATATTTGTGGTTGATCCACAATATCATCCTACTTTATAGGATTTCAGGAAAAGCAATTCTGTGGCCACAAGAATTGGGTTTCCTGCCCTATAAGCAAATACTCTGTAAAGTATCTTTAATTTGTGAGCCTGTAGCTATAAGACCTTTGACACTTAAAGGGACTGGAAAATGAGCATACAATCAGAATCAATGAATGAATATAGTGAATTTAATAAGGAAAACTACGTATACGGTTGCTAAGCGTTACAAGGAATACATGTATTTACAAACACAATACAACAACAATGAACAAAACACTAAAAGGATCTGAGAGTGAAAGAAACAGGGAGAGAAAGATGGAGAGAGACTGGAGGTATCAGTGGCAAATTACAGATTTAAGACCATTGAGAGACACCACGGAAAAACAATCTTACTGCTCCGAAGACTCGATAAACGAATACTTGCATTTTTGGTTCTTATGTGGCTGAACACGGCTGCGTGAGTGAGCTGCGTGTCTTGTGTGTTTCGCTGGAGCGTCACGTGGTTGCGGCTGGTCCGAGGAGCGCGCACGTGTGGCGTTGGAGCGTCACGTGGTGTGCGGGTGTGTCCGGAGAGCGCGCAATTTCAAGGCTTAACCCTCTGGGGTCGGCAATCACGCCGGCGTGATCTGCTCGCTTTTTTTCTTATCAGTGCAAAAGAGACTCAAAATACTCGGTTGATTTTGATCTTACATATAAGTGTTATACATCATTAGATCCTGTTAAGTTTCTTTTTTTCTTTGTGGATACTCACAATAAAAACAAAGTGTTGTGCTTTTCACCAAATAAAGAAAAACAAACATGATGCGAGTTCTGCGTTCTCTCTGTCAGTGAAGTCCATTCTGAAACGTGTCCTAAGATTAACTGTAACTCCGCGATTACTTGTCACACAGGCACGAGAGATTTTTCTTTATGAAGCTTGAATTCTCTTCTTTTAAATGAAGTAATTTATATATAAAAACAAATATTCTCAGTTTATGCAATCCGTTTGAAACCAAGGAGAGGTCCATTTTTTCTTTCTCCCCTCAATATTTTTAATGAATTGAGGCCGCCACGCCCCCGGCGCTGTTCACATGTAAATAGTTCAGGTGATTGCACACACGCCCCCGATCAATGCCATAAAAACACAAAGATTCTTCATGAGATTCACTGATAGTTCATCGCGTTTTGAGGATGGCACGCTACTCCGGTGAAGAAGCCCTTCAGATGATTCTGGACAGCGAAGATTCACCTTTTCCTTAGAGGAATTTGAAACTCTTACGACCAACGGCAGCATTTTGAAGAACGAATTGACCCCGCCGAGGATACAAGTTCGGAGTAAGTTGTTTAGTGTTATATAATTCCTTTTCTGATTATAGAGCTCAAATGAATTTTCAGACTATATTTTTGCCTAGTTTTGGCTAGCTTTTCACATAGGAAAGATGACCTCACAGTCACAATATCTCTATACGCTCATGTAAACTTTTTAAATGTGATATTAGCCTACTACATATATTTCACTCAGTTTTGAGATTAGTTTATGACACTGATTATCATGCTAAAACACTGCCTAATGCGTAATTTATTTTGTTTGCGAATAATTGCTTAGGTTATAATGATTTCGTGAAATATATTTCAGCCTCCGGTAAAATATGTGATACTGTTTAAATACAATATATTATTTATGTATAAATGTTCAGTTAGGCTAACTGAAATAAAAACATGTCTATATTGTGAAGGGTAGTCAACTTTAGCATGGGTGTGTTCACTTATTCTAAGCACTGTGTGTGTGTGTGTATATATATATATATATATATATATAATTTAATTGGAATTTTTTCTATAATGCATGCCCAAAGTCGTGCAGCCATATAGTATCAGCATGTTCAAAGGTGTTTATTTTTTTATTTCATTTTTTACAGGGAGAGATGCCACTGAGTCCTGCTGACTTCAACATTCAACAGTCTCTGTACATGAACATGGTAAAATGAAAAATCAAACACCTTGGAAATGACCGGTATGTACTATGTTTCTACGTACTATGTACTATGTACTATGTTGACAGGTATGTGTGTATCTTTGGATTATGTTGTGTTGTAAATAAATCCAAACAATCTAAAAGCCATTCTTTTTTAAATCTCCTCATTCTTTGTGCAAGCCTTCTTATAATGATATGGCCTGATAGCACCTAATAGGGCCATTATGGGAGGGTCTTTGTCTTTCTCAGGTGTGAAATGCATACATACTAATGAGAGATCACGCCTCCTCGCATAAAGCTTTCTGACACAAAACACGTCATTAAAAATGTAAAAATACTTTATTGTCTTATCTGAATGAGTAGTCAGGATGATTCTCACATAGTTTTGGAGCAAATATTCTAGGCTATGTGATACAATTTTCAAAAGTCTTGTGAAGAAATAATCAATATATGTTTTGTGGCCTTATTTTAATAACTTTAATTTTTTTCAATAACCACGCATAAACATTATTCTCTTAAAAATACAAACATGTACATCCATGTTGCTTAGAAATTATGGTAGCCCAGTTTGTGCTATATAGAGTGAATTTACACCTTTGCCATTAACATGTTTATAAATAACTGAAAAAAGCACAAATGTAAGGGCATATCAGAACATCTCAATGGCCCCAAAAACACCTCAGACCCCAGAGGGTTAAAAGGTCTTTGACGTAAAGTTACCAAAGGAATGATTCAGACTAAGTTCATTTCCCTTTCAAGGGAACTTCGAGCTGCGTCAAACGCTGCGGGAACGCCCCTGCGTTGTGCGTCATGAAGCACGTATGGAATCAGACCAATGGAGAGATGAAACGACATGGGCGGGTGACGTCATCGACCAGGAAACTATAAAGCACCCCAAAAACACAAGCGCATTGGCTTCTGTGCTTTCAGTCATGCTACATGTGAATCTGTCCCTGTGTGATATTGTCTGTCTTTACATACTCTGCACCACACAAACAATTTATCTATATATTGAGAGATATGGCGGATGAACAACAGTTTAAGAAGTGTGTTCCTCCCTGCTCGCGTTATCTAACGGGCGGGGATACACACGATCTTTGCGTTGTTTGTTTGGGAGTGCAGCATGCCCAGTCAGCTCTCGAGGGGGCTGACTGTGAGCGTTTCGAGCGTCTGCCGTTAAGGACGCTCCGCTCCCGCCGGCCCTCTTTGAGGAGAGCGGTTCGGTGCGCGTCCCCGCGGTTCGGGTCCCGCTTCTGCTGAGGCAGAGCGGCGGCGCTTATTGTGGGGATCGCAGATGGATCTCTCAGCGGGGGTTGAGACGGGCTCTGCCTTATCTCTCCCTTCACCTGTGAGATCCAGTGTCTCAGTCCCGGGTTCGGAAGCACGCGCTGTGGTTTCTTCCGCTCGGGCTGAGGCACCAATACTGCAGCTATCCAGTTCTGAGGAGCTGGATGTTGTTAGTGTTGAGGGAGATGTGGAGGATTCGCCACCCCACACTCCCAAAAGTTATGAGCTTATGGAGGTTTTAACCCTCTGAGGTCTGAGGTGTTTTTGGGGTCCTTGAGATGTTTTGACATGCTCTGACATTTGTGCTTTTTTCAGTTGCTTATAAACATATTAATGGCACTGGTGTAATTACACTCTATTTAGCACAAACAGGGCTACCATAATATGTTAGCAACATGTTTGTACATGTTTGCATTTTTGAGAGAATATTGTTTATGCATGGTTATTGAAAAAACAAAAAAATAAAGTTTCTGAAATAAGGCCACAAAACACACACTAAATATGTGTCCACAAGAGTTTTGACTAATGGATCTTGTCGCCTAGAGTTTAGGCTTCAAAATGATCTGAAAATCATCCTGTCTAATCATTCACATAAAACAATAGATTGTTTTAAATTGTGAAAAACATTTTTTTGTTTGCAAAAGGCAATATGCGGATGGGCGTGAACGGCCCAACCCCTATCATGAATAATTAAGTGGTTCTCACCTGAGCAGACAATGACCCTGCATAATAATGAGCCTTTCATTCAGGGGTGTCACACAAGAAAGAATGCAAGGACAATAAATACATAAATACATAAATATATATAAGGGCATATAGATTTTATCATACATATTTCAAAGTTAAGGATTCATTATTTTTGATATAGCTTGCATTGGAACAAACACTATAACAGTTGATTAGTTTATTTGTGACAAAACATCCTATATATTTTACATATGAGCAGAAACTGTCTAATTAAAGCTTATTTGAAGTCTATTTTATAGTAAAAACTTTATAATCTATCCAAAATTAGTCAACGAAATGTTGTCATTACAGACACTAGTATATCGCGATTAGAAGAAATCTCAGTGGGCTATAGCAATATAGTTTGGATGTGTACATGTAAAAATAACGTTTACTAAAGTACAGTAGGTAGTCAACCAGAATGCCTATTACCGCCGCGGCAAATCCACCGCCGTAAAAATAAACCAGTCGCATTTCAAAGTAGTTCGCGAAATGACCGCCAGGTGGCGCAAAGGGACATTTAGCAAAACGTAAGTGGGGCAATTAACAGTAAGGATGAAATACTACAAGTTATGGTCATTTCCAAATAAGCCTACAACAAACATTTATTTTTAACAAATATTTTTAAATATGCAACATGCACGTTTAAACAACAAACAATACAATCTGAACCAGCGCTTCTGCTCCTGTATTGAGACATGCAGCGCGTTTCAGTTACGATCCTGGTTCCAGTGGCCTTAATACATTCACGTCTTTTTAAAATGTCACAAAGCGTTTTGAGATGGTTTTGAATGAAATATTGAAGTTTATAATTAGGATATTTTGGCACACCACGCCGAGTGGCGCTATGCATTATTCTAAAATCTGGCTTTATTCTGGCATGTTGAATTAGAGTTTGACAAACGCGGCGGCGCGTTCATTTGAATTTATTTTTCTCATAACAGCTAAGAACTTAATAGGCTAAAGCCTACTCCGTAATTGTTGGTCATACAGATAAGATATCATCTTTTAAAACTGTAAAAGGTCTACTTTTATTCATGCAGTAGGCTATAGGCCTACACTCACAGGCTAACGACAAAACGTTTTCTCGCTCATGTGAGAAAGTTTGGGAAATTCTCAGTGAGTAAATTCATAGCCGAGCGGTAGAACTTACGGTTCGACCATCAAGATGACACGGGTTTGAATCCCGATCAAACATGGTCTACTGTAAATTTTATATTCATTAATGCAGAGAGATTTGTCTTGCTCTAAAACTGTTACACCTAGGGCTGGGCGATATGGCCCAAAAAAATTATCACGATAATTTTTTTTATATCAGTCGATATCGATAATTATCACGATAAATGTCAAATCTTTAAAAGTTCAAAGATTATGAAATGTCAAGTTTAAAGGAAGATTTTTGCTCCTAAGTGAAAGTTGTAGAAACCAGAGCGTTAATTGTGGTTTTAAACTACTCTTTATTGTCAGAACATATCATGACAAACACTTGCCAAACATATACACTCACCTAAAGGATTATTAGGAACACCTGTTCAATATCTCATTTGTGCAATTATCTAATTAACCAATCACATGGCAGTTGCTTCAATGCATTTAGGGGTGTGGTCCTGGTCAAGACAATCTCCTGAACTCCAAACTGAATGTCAGAATGGGAAAGAAAGGTGATTTAAGCCATTTTGAGCATGGCATGGTTGTTGGTGCCAGACGGGGCGGTCTGAGTATTTCACAATCTGCTCAGTTACTGGGATTGTCAAGCACAACCATTTCTAGGGTTTTACAAAGAATGGTGTGAAAAGGGAAAAACATCCAGTATGCGGCAGTCCTCTGGGCGAAAATGCCTTGTTGACGCTAGAGGTCAGAGGAGAATGGGCCGACTGATTCAAGCTGATAGAAGAGCAACTTTGACTGAAATAACCACTCATTACAACCGAGGTATGCAGCAGAGCATTTGTGAAGCCACAACACGCACAACCTTAAGGCGGATGGGCTACAACAGCAGAAGACCCCACCGGGTACCACTCATCTCCACTACAAATAGGAAAAAGAGGCTACAATTTGCAAGAGCTCACCAAAATTGGACAGTTGAAGACTGGAAAAATGTTGCCTGGTCTGATGAGTCTCGATTTCTGTTGAGACATTCAGATGGTAGAGTCAAAATTTGGCGTAAACAGAATGAGAACTTGGATCCATCATGCCTTGTTACCACTGTGCAGGCTCGTGGTGGTGGTGGTGTAATGGTCTGGGGGATGTTTTCTTGGCACACTTTAGGCCCCTTAGTGCCATTTGGGCATCGTTTAACCCTCTGGGGCCTGATGTGTTTTCTGGGTCCTGGAGGTGTTCTTACATGCTCTGGCATTTGTGATTATTTCTGATACTTGTGACATTTTCATGGCTAAAGTCTGATTACACTGTATTCAGCACAAACTCTGCTACAGTAATATGTCATCAGCATGTATGTAAAAGTTTTTAGTTTTGAGATAATGACGTTTATGCGTGGTTTGTGAAAAAACAAAAAACAAATATCACTGAAATAAGATCATAAAACCCTTACTAATTATTTCTTCACAAGACTTTTGAAAATTGTATCACGTAGCCTAGAATATTTGCTTCAAAACTATGTGAAAATCATCCTGACTACTCATTCAGATAAGTCAATAAAGTCTTTTAGAATGTGTATGACGTGTTTTTGTTAAGAAAGCTTTATGCGAGAAGGCGTAAACCACTGTGAATCTCTCATTATTATGTATGCTTTTCACACCTGAGGAAGACAAAGACCCCTCCCATAATGGCCCTATTAAGGTGCTATCAGGCCCTATCATTAGGAGCCTTGCACAAAGAATGAGGAGAGCCTTAAAAAAGAATGGCTTTTTGATTGTTTAGATTTATTTACAACACAACATAATCCAAAGATACACAACAAATGACAAAAAAGCACATTATTGAACACACTGATCTTTAGATCACACACACTCTGTTCAACAGAGACCTTTGTG
Organism: Tiaroga cobitis; assembly: GCA_030578255.1. Lineage (NCBI taxonomy): Eukaryota > Metazoa > Chordata > Actinopteri > Cypriniformes > Leuciscidae > Tiaroga > Tiaroga cobitis. The sequence continues at coordinate 11,963,594 of CM060592.1, forward strand.
ACATTCCTGAAACATAGTACATACCTGTCCATGTTCCATTTACCATGTTCATGTACAGACTACAGAGACATGTGAATGTCAGCAGGACTCAGTGGCTCAGTGGTCCCTGTAAAAAAACAAAACAACAGCAAACAAAAAAACAACTGTGAATGCTGATATCAAGAGAAAGGCTGCACAATTTTGGGAATACATTGGAGATTTTTCTGGTTAAAATATCTTTTTACAATTTAAAAAATACACACACACACACACACACATATATAATGAACACCAGGTGTGTTGTGCAATGCATATAGCCAACGTGTATGGCTGCATAAAATAATAACAATAGTCTATAGCAGGCGGCCTGGTAACACTACACTAGAGAAAAATTTATTGATATTTTACTTCAAATGTTTACAATCGTTAGGACGTTCTGACGTAAACCATGAAACCAAATGTTTGGTGCGTTTTGCTTTTCAAACTCAGAGCGCGCGCAGAGAAAATTTACTGGATCGAGCAACTATGAAACATTATTGTTAACATATTATACATATCTAACGTTACGTTTGAGTGTCACGACACACACACTAGAGACGTAAGATCCAATAGCAGTATTTAATATAGGGTAATCCGTACTCACAACAGTCCAGGCAAGGGTCAAAAATCCAATAAGGCAATCCAGAAACAAACAAGAAACAGGTAGATACATGAACGGAAGTGTGGGGACAAAAAACAAGGACTCCGTAACAACACTAACACAGACAGGGCATATATACACACAGAACTAACAAGGTGACGGGAAACAGCTGAGTGCAATAATCAGATAAGTGGCAGAACAGAATGCTGGGAATTGTAGTCAATAGTGAAGGACACCGTGATAACGAGGACCTCTAGTGATAACCCAGGGAAACACAACCAGACACTGTGACAGAACCTCCCCTCTACGGAGCGGCTACCAGACGCTCCATGACAGAAAACAAGACAACACAAGAGTCCAAGAGTAAGGTGGAACGTGGAAGATCCGAGGGAGGGATGGGAGGGCCAGGACCATGCAGGGAGACAGGAACAAGGGGTGAGGGTTTAACCGGGGACCAGGGCAAAACAAAAAGTCTACCGGCATCCAGGGGGAAACACAAAGTCCATCTGGCGGCCAGGGCGAAGCACAGTTCATCGGGAGGCCAGGGCGAGACGCAAAGTTCATCGGGAGGCCAGGGCGAGACGCAAAGTCCATCGGGCGGCCAGGGCGGTGAAGACCCCTCGGGCGGCCAGGGCGGTGAAGACCCCTCGGGCGGCCAGGGCGGTGAAGACCCCTCGGGCGGCCAGGGCGGTGAAGACCCTTCGGGCGGCCAGGGCGGTGAAGACCCTTCGGGCGGCCAGGGCGGTGAAGACCCCTCGGGCGGCCAGGGCGGTGAAGACCCCTCGGGCGGCCAGGGCGGTGAAGACCCCTCGGGCGGCCAGGGCGGTGAAGACCCCTCGGGCGGCCAGGGCGGTGAAGACCCTTCGGGCGGCCAGGGCGGAGAAGACCCTTCGGGCGGCCACGGCGGAGAAGACCTCTCAGGCGGCCACGGCGGAGAAGACCTCTCAGGCGGCCACGGCGGTGAAGACCTCTCAGGCGGCCACGATGGAGAAGACCTCTCAGACGGCCACGGCGGAGGCTCAGGAACCAACACCGGTATAGGGACAGCCCCCGGCTCGGGAACAGACACTGGCTCCGGCTCAGGAACAGACACTGGCGGAGTCGGCAAGACGAACAGCTCGGGCTGGGCCGGCAAGGCGAGCGGCTCGGGCGGGGCCGGCAAGGCGAGCGGCTCGGGCGGGGCCGGCAAGGCGAGCGGCTCGGGCGGGGCCGGCAAGGCGAGCGGCTCGGGCGGGGCCGGCAAGGCGAGCGGCTCGGGCGGGGCCGGCAAGGCGAGCGGCTCGGGCGGGGCCGGCAAGGCGAGCGGCTCGGGCGGGGCCGGCAAGGCGAGCGGCTCGGGCGGGGCCGGCAAGGCGAGCGGCTCGGGCGGGGCCGGCAAGGCGAGCAGCTCGGGCGGGGCCGGCAAGGCGAGCAGCTCGGGCGGGGCCGGCAAGGCGAGCAGCTCGGGCGGGGCCGGCAAGGCGAGCAGCTCGGGCGGGGCCGGCAAGGCGAGCAGCTCGGGCGGGGCCGGCAAGGCAAGCAGCTCGGGCGGGGCCGGCAAGGCGAGCAGCTCGGGCGGGGCCGGCAAAGCAGGGCGACTGGGCGGCGCGTCAAGGATGGCAGTCACCTCTGGAATGGTCTCTGGGTTAAGAGCCACCGGACAAGTCGTTGAGAAGGCCTTTCTCCTCCTCCTCCGCCTCCGGACCCCCGGCCTCGGGACCACCGGACTCAGGACCACCGGACTCGGGACCACTGGAACTGGGACCCCCGGAACTGGGACCACCGGACTCGGGACCCCCGGAACTGGGACCACCGGACTCGGGACCACCGGATTCGGGACCACCGGAACTGAGACCACCGGAACTGGGACCACCGGAACTGGGACCCCCGGACTCGGGACCACCGGATTCGGGACCACCGGAACTGAGACCACCGGAACTGGGACCACCGGAACTGGGACCACCGGACTCGGGACCACCGGACTCGGGACCACCGGACTCGGGACCACCGGACTCGGGGCGGCATCGGCATGGCGAGGCTCCGATACATCCCACTGGCTCCGATGAATTAAATAGCTGGTAAACCCCCAAAAATCCAGTATCTCCAGCCCCTTCATCTCCCACCCAGGCAATGGATCATCGAGACAGACATTAAAAAAGTTTTTCAATGTTGCATCCTTATAGTCCAAACCTCTAGAGAGAGTCCAAAACTTCTGAGCCAGACAACTCACCGTCTGGCCCTGCTGTCGAAGGGTCATTAAATTTTGAACTCTTCCCCTCCTCTCCTTCGCCGTTCTGGGGGGAAGGATACGAAACCCCATACCGCTGGATCTTTGCATTGACGGAGTCCTTCTGTCACGACACACACACTAGAGACGTAAGATCCAATAGCAGTATTTAATATAGGGTAATCCGTACTCACAACAGTCCAGGCAAGGGTCAAAAATCCAATAAGGCAATCCAGAAACAAACAAGAAACAGGTAGATACATGAACGGAAGTGTGGGGACAAAAAACAAGGACTCCGTAACAACACTAACACAGACAGGGCATATATACACACAGAACTAACAAGGTGACGGGAAACAGCTGAGTGCAATAATCAGATAAGTGGCAGAACAGAATGCTGGGAATTGTAGTCAATAGTGAAGGACACCGTGATAACGAGGACCTCTAGTGATAACCCAGGGAAACACAACCAGACACTGTGACATTGAGCAGATATCCACAAACACTGTATTTAACAGTAAACCCGGATCTAAACATTATAATATTCACCATAGTAGAGTAAACACTATAGGCTACTAGCCTACTTTATCATGCTGTGTTTTATTATCAAACATAAGAACAACCTTGTGTCGTACATGAATATAAATTTCGCATTGAAAGGTATGCCTGCCTGTCTATAGTTCATGTTTCAACATGTTTCTGTCGATTTCATACATTTTAGTCTAGCAACAGCTTAACTGCAATTCAACAATAACACTAACTAATATTATTCATAATACATTTCTTACCTTACATCTTTCTTGTCTTCAAATCGCGATCTTCTTCTTCTTCTAAGGTAAGTTAAATCCAATGTAAAATCACAGCGTGTTTTCCAACCTCGGCGAAAAGCATTGGACTGATGAAGTTTGGTGCGTTGTTTTTGAGGTAATGAGGGCGTTCGCGTTCCTTCACGTGGATATTTGCATATCAATCTCTTTTGCGCGCGTGGGCGTGGTCGAATTAAAAATAATGAGCAAGCGTTTGAGAAACTGGAAATCTTGTTGGTTTTATACAAATTACTTAAACAGAGAATATTTGTTTTTGTTTTGAATCAGATAATTTAAAAGTACACACTTACATGTTTATAAAGATACATGGCTCATAAATGTGAGACGTGTATTCGCTGAGTTGTTTCAGTTTATAGACGTGCTCAAGAAAAAAAAAGTTCACCGAGACGGAGAGACAGAACGCATACCCCGTTTATTTTCTTTATTTTACAAAAGCACAATGGTTTGTTTTTATTGTAATTGGACACATACAAAAATAGACATCTCACAGATTCTTTTTTCATGTTTCTTTTTTCTGTATGACCATAAATGACGGAGTATTTTAAGTCTATGTTGCTGCAATGTGAAAAAAATCGAGCAAATCACGCTGGCGTGATTGCCGACCCCAGAGGGTTAAATGCCACGGCCTACCTGAGCATTGTTTCTGTCCATGTCCATCCCTTTATGGCCACCATGTACCCATCCTCTGATGGCTCCTTCCAGCAGGATAATGCACCATGTCACAAAGCTCGAATCATTTCAAATTGGTTTCTTGAACATGACAATGAGTTCACTGTACTAAAATGGCCACAGTCACCAGATCTCAACCCAATAGAGCATCTTTGGGATGTGGTGGAACGGGAGCTTCGTGCCCTGGATGTGCATCCCACAAATCTCCATCAACTGCAAGATGCTATCCTATCAATATGGGCCAACATTTCTAAAGAATGCTTTCAGCACCTTCTTGAAACAATGCCAGGTAGAATTAAGGCAGTTCTGGGTGTGACACACTAAACGGTCTTCTGAGCGCATGCGCGAGCAGTCGGTGTTTGTGTTTGAAAGCTCCGTCGAATCAATTCATTAATCCTTGATTTTCTTCTTTACCACTCATTTATAAACAAGCACTTTCTATTTTTATATCATGGGAACTTATTCTCGATACTATTCCTTATAAAAAAAACAATCGGATTGCTTTGATATCGCTACTTAGACCCAACTTTGCGAATCTCGGCTACTAGCCTTTAGTCCGCTAGCATTTTACGCGTGGCCTCGCGCCTATTGACCGTCCGATTTTACACCCGTTTCACTAAAAGGATACAGGTTATATCCGGCATTTCAGTCCTAAATTACTAGTGATATTGGTAGTATCACTACCAGGGGCGTAGCACAAGATCCCGGGCCCTATGTATAGGCAGTCCTGATGGGCTCCCATGTTCCAAATAAAATATATTCCAGACTTTTCAAGGGCCCTCTCTCCCCTTGGGGCCCTGGTAATCAGTACTGGTTTTACCCCCAGTCTGACGCCCCTGATCACTACTAATCTACTGTTCATCTGTTATGGCGAACATATCAGATGTGTGTCTAACGCTACCTCTGAGTGCAGGTGAGGACACATTCGAACTGATTTCGGTACGATTGGAGCTTGAATCGGTGGAGAAACAGATCCGTGGTCTGCTAGAGAGGCAAGCCGAGCTGCGGGATCGGCGATCAGCGCTTGAAACGTCACGCGCCGATGCACACAAGTCAGTGGTTAGTAACTTTTTGACTCCGACTTCGTCTACTCCGTGCGTTTCTCTGCCCAGGAGGACGCGATCATCTCTGGCATCATTCACTCCGGCACCAACCCAACACCATGGACCCTGGGTGATCCCACAGCGGAAGACACGAGCCAGGACCAGAGCAAGAACCTCTCCGCCCCTCCCGGTCTTCGAGATCTCCACCCGGAACCGCTTCTCCCCTCTTCGCGAGTCGGAACGCGACGACGCCGTGATCATCGGCACTTCCATGGTCCGTCATGTCCGTGCTACCTCAGGTAAGGGTAAGGTGCGCACTCACTGCCTTCCTGGTGCTCGTGTTCTTGATGTCGCCGCACAGGTTCCCGAGATCCTGAACGGTGAAGAGCTGTGGTGCTTCACGCTGGAACAAACGATATCAGGCTGCGGCAGACGGAGGTTCTGAAGAAGGACTACAGGAGCCTGATCGAGACGGTACGCAGCACAGCGCCTGAGGCAACGATCATCGTGTCTGGACCGCTTCCCACGTACCGACAAGGACAGGAAAGGTTCAGTAGATTATTTGCACTAAATGAATGGTTAATGTCATTGTGTAATGAACAAAAACTACCCTTTGTAAATAATTGGAATCTGTTCTGGGAGCGACCTAGGCTCTACCGTGCTGATGGCCTGCACCCCAGCAGATTCGGAGCGGCTGTTCTGTCGGACAACATCTCCAAGACGTTACACACCGTATGACTAGAAAATCAAATTCCAAATCACAGTCTTTGCTGTGCCAATTTAATTGATATAAGTAGTGTAGAATATTATATAGAAACTGTGTCTATCCCTCGTTTAGTGAGGCCAAATAATAAATCCACTGTAGGATCTAGGAAAAATCTTATTGTAATTAAACCTGAAAATCTAAATATCAGTGAACAAAAACAATTTCTAAAACTAGGTCTTCTAAACATTAGATCGCTCACACCTAAGGCGGTTATTGTAAATGAAATGGTCACAGATAATAGCTTCGATGTACTTTGCCTTACTGAAACCTGGCTTAAACCAAACGAGTATTTCGGTCTAAATGAGTCTACCCCGCCAGGATACTGTTATAAGCATGAGCCCCGTCTGATCGGTCGTGGCGGCGGTGTTGCAACAATCTATAGAGATATTATTAATGTTACTCAGAAAACAGGTCACAGGTTCAACTCGTTTGAAGTACTTGTGCTAAACGTTACGCTCTTAGATGTAAGAAATAAATCCCTATTATCTCTAGCCTTGGCTACTGTATATAGACCTCCAGGACCATATGCTGATTTCCTAAAAGAGTTTGCAGACTTTCTCTCAGATCTATTGGTCAATGCCGATAAAGCAATAATTGTTGGAGATTTTAACATACACGTAGATAACACAAATGATGCGTTAGGGACTGCGTTTACAGATTTATTAAACTCCTTTGGGGTCAAGCAGAATGTCAGTGGTCCCACTCATCGTCTAAATCATACACTAGATTTAATTATATCATATGGAACCAATCTAACCGATATAGATATTATACCGCAAAGTGACGATCTCACCGATCATCACATGGTAACTTGTATAATACGCACTGCTGAAATTTGTCATGTTGCGCCACGTTATAGACCAGGCAGAACAATCCTTCCGACCACTATAAATAGATTCTCAAATAGCTTACCTGATCTATCTCTGCTGCTCAGTGAACCCAAACAAACAGATGAACTAGAGGAAATGACCAGCAGTTTGAGCACCATTTTCTCTAGTACATTAGATATTGTTGCACCAATTAGATCAAAAAAGGTTAGAGAGAAAACTAAAGCACCATGGTACAACAGTGCTACGCATGCTATCAAGAGAGAAACTCGTAACCTAGAGCGTAAATGGAAACAAACTAATTTAGAGGTCTTTAGAATCGCGTGGAAAGACAGTATGTCACGTTATAAAAAAGCTCTAAAAGCAGCCAGGGCTGAGCATCTCAGCAAACTAATAGAAAATAACCAAAATAATCCAAGGTTTTTATTTAACATTGTGGCTAGACTAACAAATAAACAGACATCACCCGAGCAAATTATTCCGTTACAGTATAGCTGTAATGATTTTATGAACTACTTCAATGAGAAAATAGAAAGCATCCGAAACACAATTGTAAATGTACAATCCTCTATGGTGTCTTATGATTCAGCCTCATTTATCGCCCCTCAAGAACAACTACACCGCTTTACAACTATAGGACAGGAAGAGCTAAATAAACTTATCATTGCATCTAAACCAACAACTTGTTTATTAGATCCAATACCAACTAAATTTTTGAAAGAAGTGTTACCTATAGTGGAAGAGCCTCTTCTTAATATTATTAACTCGTCTTTATCTTTAGGTCATGTTCCAAAAATATTCAAGCTGGCAGTTATAAAACCTCTCATTAAGAAACCGCAATTAGATCCAAATAACTTAGCAAATTACAGACCGATTTCAAATCTTCCATTTATGTCTAAAATACTAGAAAAGACTGTGTCCGCTCAATTGTGCTCTTTCATGCAAGAAAATGAGATATATGAAAAATTTCAGTCAGGATTCAGACCGCATCATAGCACAGAAACTGCGCTAGTTAAAATTACAAATGATTTACTTTTAGCTTCTGACCAAGGCTGTATCTCAATATTAGTTCTACTCGATCTTAGTGCTGCGTTTGACACTATAGATCATAAAATACTCTTGGATCGACTACAAAACTACACTGGTGTTCAGGGACAGGCATTAAGCTGGTTTAGATCGTATTTATCAGACCGTTACCATTTTGTTTGTTTAAATGGGGAAAAATCGAAGATAACGTCAGTAGACTATGGAGTGCCGCAAGGATCGGTGTTAGGCCCTCTGCTATTCTCAATATATATGCTGCCACTTGGCAATATTATAAGAAAACATGGAATTAATTTCCACTGTTATGCTGATGACACTCAATTATATATTTCATCACGACCAGATGAAAATACTAACTCATCAAAATTGACAGAGTGTCTTAAAGATATAAAATGCTGGATGACGCATAATTTCCTGCTACTAAATCCAGAAAAAACGGAGGTATTACTTGTTGGTCCAAAAAACTATCCACAAAACCACTTACAATACAACTTTAATATAGAAGGATGTCCTGTTACTTTATCCTCTACAGTAAAAGACCTGGGAGTTATACTAGACCACAACTTGTCTTTCGAAAATCATATTTCATATGTTACAAGAACAGCCTTTTTCCATCTTAGAAACATTGCTAAATTACGTAACATGCTATCTGTTTCTGATGCAGAAAAGTTAGTTCATGCATTCATGACCTCGAGACTAGATTACTGTAATGCTTTATTAGCTGGTTGTCCTGCATCTTCAATAAACAAGCTACAGTTAGTGCAAAATGCAGCCGCTAGAGTTCTTACTAGGTCAAGAAAATATGATCATATAACACCAATTTTATCATCTCTACACTGGTTACCTATCAAGTTCCGTATCAATTACAAAGTACTACTACTGACCTATAAAGCCCTAAATGGTTTAGCTCCTGTGTATTTAATGGACCTTCTATCGCCCTATAATCCATCGCGTTCTTTAAGATCACTAAATTCGAGGCTTCTAGTCATTCCTAGGATATCTAAGTCCACTAAAGGAGGGAGGGCGTTCTCACATTTAGCTCCTAAACTCTGGAATAGCCTTCCTGATATTGTTCGAGGCTCTGACTCGCTGTCCCAGTTCAAAACTAGATTAAAGACGCATCTCTTCAGCCAAGCATTTACATAATGCTTACCTTTTATAATACTGCTGAATCAGATCAAATGCATTTAATACTATAAAACTTGAAGAGACTGTAGGTTATCTGTATAGGTTGCATAATATTTGCAGTCATTACGTTCCTGTGTATATTGCGTGAATGACGGGTGGTTGGGCAGATATTGTGTTGCGGTAGGTAGTATGCCATACGGAACCGTTGTCCACTGAAACTGCTTTAACGCACCAGTGGGGCTCGACAGCCTTAGTCAACGGGTTGGCGCGTATGGTTGGGTTGCGGAGAGATTGTGAGATTGTGGTTAGGTCTCAGCAGCAGTAGGGACGTATAGGTCAGTAAGCTAGGCTGAGTTGAGTGGGGGACGGAGGGGGGTGATTTTGGGACGCAAGAGTCACTGTCTTCATGTTTTGTCATTTACGCCTGTGTTATGGAAATCATCATTATGAACAGCAGCTACGCTAATTATTTTCCCTTTGCTTTTCTGCTGTTATCTCGGGACGCGAGTCCCGAGAAAATGGCGTTCGTCAGCTCCAGTTTGTATCCAGCCTCTCACGGAGACTTCAGCTGCTCCAATCACAAAGCCTATGAAGTGACGACTCAACACGGGCGATATGGACTCTCTATGGTGGACGGCACTGATCCTCAACAACTCGTCTTAAGACCGGCGTGCATACTTGGACTTCCAAAAAATACTCTAAATGTTCCGATCCAATCTGACTTGTAATGCTGCCCGAATCATGCACTGTTCCTTCGTTGGCCAGAGGAGAACTGGCCCCCCGACTGAGTCTGGTTTCTCCCAAGGTTTTTTTCTCCATTCTGTCCCTGATGGAGTTTTGGTTCCTTGCCACTGTTGCCTTGGCTTTTGGCTTGCTTAGTTGGGGACATTTAATATTCAATAATATTATTGATCTGCCTTACTTAAGGTGGACGTTGACGCAATATCTTTTAGAAACAAACTTTGTTATATTGTTTTCATGTTATCACTGTGAAGCGCTCTGATACAATCTGTATTGTAAAAAGCGCTATATAAATAAAGGTGACTTGACTTGACTTGACTTGAAGGCGAAAGGGGGTGAAACACAGGATTAGTATGGTGTTCCTAATAATCCTTTAGGTGAGTGTATATTCAGTATATATTATGCATCAAAACCAGGGAGCGGATATCCTGTTGATATATTAGTAGCCCCGTACTGGCCAGCCCGAGTGTGGTTCTCGGACGTTGTGTCCCTTCCAGACAGCTTTCCGATGGAGATTCTGATCAGGAGGGACCTATTGTCCCAAGCAGGGGGCACGATTGATCACCCTCGCCCGGAGTTGTGGAAACTGTGGGCTTGGCCCCTGTGGCCCAGCTCATAGAATCAGGTCTCTAGACCGAGGTTGTGGAGACCATACTCCAGTCCAGAGCACCCTCCACGAGAAGACTGTATGCACTGAAGTGGAGACTATTCTCTTCTTGGTGTACAGAACGTCAATTGGATCCTGTCAACTGCCCTGTTGGTTCAGTACTTAATTATTTGAAAGGACGCTTCTCTGCTGGATTATCCTTTCCACCTTAAAGGTGCATGTGGCGGCTATGTCTGCTTACCACCCTCCTTTGGGTGGGGCATCATTGGGGAGAGATCTTCTCATTACTCATTTTGTTTGTGGCATTTTGAGGCTGAGGCCTCCACTGCACACTAGAGCACCGGCTTGGGATTTGGCCATTGTACTTGAAGGCCTGATTTTGGCTCCCTTCGAGCCTAATGAGGGGGTTTTAAGAAAAGTTCCTCACACTAAAAACTTTTTTCTCCTTGCTATTTCTTCTATCAAGAGAATTGGAAACGTGCAAGCCTTGTCAGTTGCTCCTTCGTGCCTGGAATTTGCACCTGGTATGGTGAAAGCCTTCCTTCACCCTAGGCCGGGGTATGTCCCTGAGGTCCTTACTAATGTTGTGGGTCCCATTATGCTGCAGGCCTTCTGTCCTCCACCTTTCTTATCATCAGATCAGGAAAAACTTAATCTGCTATGCCCTGTTCGGGCTTTGCATGCCTATGTCCACAGAGCTGCCCTGTGGTGAAAGTTGGATCATCTCTTTGTCAAGTCAAGTCATCTTCATTTATATAGGGCTTTTAACAATGGATTGTTTTAAAGCAGCTTTACAGAGATAAACATATAATTTAAGGTAACAGAGATTGTTTTGGCTTTATAGCGGTTCTTGAATAATGTTATTTCCAGCTAAAGTTAATTTTGATTGATTCACCTCCGTCGAAATGATCAGACTTTAAGCGCGAACCTGTGATTAACGCTGACGGCGTTCACATGCAAATTCAGAAATGATTCTATAGTTATGTGCTTTTGAAAATATCTGCGCAGGTTTGTAATTCCATACAACCCATGCCTAAACAAACTACTTCTCTTCCCTATAAATTTTGATAGAGAATTTTGTTTTATTTTAGCACTTCGGGGTATGCGAACCGAAATTCACAACGCTTTATCTGTAGAGTGTGAAAGGGATCCTCCATAGAGAGAGGATATTTGACACTTCAGCACTGCATTGTCATCAGGTCCAGGCGAATCTCCTTCGTCAGATCTGGATACGGCCTGGATCCGGCAGGCTGCGGGAAAACCTCGGGATTAACAAAGACACTAATATTAGCGTAGATGCCATTCTTCTTATGATGTAACGAGTACATCAAGATTTAAGGGAAGTGTTCCCAGTTCCGGCTGACCTAATCTATGCAGCCTAACATTGAATTATAGAAGTCTATAATGTATTATGTGTATGCTAGGTCAAAGAGATGTGTTTTTAGTCTAGCTTTGAACTGACAGAGTGTGTCTGCTTCCCGGACAATGGTAGGAAGACTGTTCCAAAGTTTTGGTGCTAAATAGGAAAAGGATCTACCGCCTGCAGTCGATTTAGATATTCTAGGTATTATCAACTGGCTGGAATTTTGAGATCGCAATAGAAGTGAAGGACTATAATGCGTTAAGAGCTCGCTCAAGTACTGCGGAGCTAAACCATTTAGTGCTTTGTATAAATTTGTAAATATTGTTGATTACTTACAATGTTTAATAGGGAGCCAATGCAGTGTTGACAGAACCGGGCTAATATGGTCATATTTCCTGGTTCTGGTAAGAACTCGAGCTGCTGCGTTTTGAACTAGCTGTAGTTTTATTTATTAAGCGTGCAGGGCAACCACCCATAAGAGCATTACAATAGTCTAGCCTTGAGGTCATGAACGCATGAACTAATTGTTCCTCATTTCCCAATGAGAGCATATGGGTATTTTAGATATATTTTTAAGATGGAAAAATGCAGTTTTACAGATACTAGACACGTGGCTTTCAAAAGAAAGGTTGGTATCAATGAGCACACCCAGGTTCCTAACCGACGACGAAGACTTGACAGAGCAGCCATCAAGTGTTAGACAGTATTCTAGGTTATTACGTGTGGACGTTTTTTGTCCAATAATTAGAATCTCTGTCTTTTCAGAATTTAGTAGTAGGAAATTACTAGTCATCTATTTTTTTATATCAGCTATGCATTCCGTTAATTTTGTGAATTGGTAAGTTTCGTTGGGTTTTGAAGAAATATACAGCTGAGTATCATCCGCATAACAGTGAAAGCTAACTCCATGTTTCCTAATGATATCTCATAATGGTAGCATGTACAGAGTGAACAGCAGCGGTCCTAGTACTGAGCCTTGTGGTACGCCATACTGAACTTGTGATCGATAAGACATCTCTTCATTTACTGCTACAAACTGATAACGGTCAGTTAAGTATGATTTAAACCATGCTAGTGCAATTCCACTAATGCCAACATAGTTTTCTAGTCTATTTAAAATAATGTTGTGGTCAATGGTGTCAAATGAAGCACTAAGATCAAGTAACACTAATAGAGAGATACAACCACGATCGGATGATAAGAGCAAATCATTTGTGACTCTAATGAGAGCGGTCTCAGTGCTATGGTACGGTCTAAATCCGGACTGAAAATCCTCGCAGATATCATTTCTTTCTAGAAAGGAACATAGTTGTGAAGATACTGCTTTTTCTATTATCTTTGACAGAAAAGGCAGATTCTAGATCGGCCTGTAATTGACTATTTCTGTAGGATCAAGTTGTGTTTTTTTAACAAGTGGTTTTATCATAGCCAGTTTAAAGGTTTTTGGTACGTATCCTAGAGACAAAGATGAATTAATGATATTAAGAAGAGGATATATGACCTCTGGAAACATCTCTTTCAGTAGCTTAGTCGGTAAAGGATCTAACGTACATGTTGTCGATTTAGATGAATTAACGAGTTTGCAGAATTCTTTCTCTCCTATAGCAACATATGAATAAAAATTTTCCTCAGGGAGACTACAATGCACTCCCTGATGTGATACTGCGGTAGACGGTTGCATAGTTATTAGGGGTGTAACGATTCATCGACTAGTCGATGAATCGATTTATATTCCTATGATCCAACTACATCGATCTGTGCTCAGCAAGTTGGCCTTCCGGACGACATGTATCGATCTAACATCGTTTTAAAAGGTAATCAATCGATTTTATCGATACTAGGAAATAACGCATTGGATTTAAGCAGGTCAGACTTTATATGGATGTTTTTTCTTAGCACGTTTAATGATAAAGGCGTTAAACGTTACTCGATTCAGTCATTCATTCGTGACAAGACAAAAAAGATCGCGTTGACTGTGACACACACACACAGAGAAAGACTCGCGCCAGTATCGTGCGCGCGCACAAGACGGCACGCCACGCCAGAATACAGTTCTCCTTCGCGCTTGAACGAACAATAACACACAATTATGCCAAAATGTCTTTTTGTCGAGTATCTTAACACAAGAGCAGTCTTACGATGGCCGTAAAGAGTTGTGACTCATGAGAGAATGAGGCGCGTGTGTGTGTGTGTGTGTGTGCGCGTCTCTGTCAGACTCAGGAGTGGCTGGTCTTAAAGGGACAGTACACAGTAGCCACTAATTATCTCTGTCGTTAAAGTTAATCAAAGAACAAAAGGAATAAAGAAAAACACTCAATGCTCTTGACTAAATAACTTTTGTAACTTTAATAAGGATTATTCTATAATTTATAATGTTTGCAGTACAGACTGTTGAACTTAATTCAATGTCTGTATGTCCTACCTGTTAGACAGGAATGTTCAGACATTTTTTATCCAGACATCAATGGCTTATTGATCATTATAGGTGTTATTAATCATTTAGTTGTTGTTGCAAGTTTGAGTTGAGAAATAGCCTACACATTTCAGCATTATCACTAATTGTGTGCATTTTCCTTGAGAACCAAGCAAGTTCACTCATGAAATCATTTGTTTATTATATCGCAATTGCATATCGCAATCGCAATATTGACCTCAATAATCGCAATATGACATTTTCCCCAAATCGTGTAGCCCTAGTTTATATCTATAATTAATTGATACCTGATTGATTCCCTTACAAGAAACAACATGAATCTAGGAAACTTTACCCGTACTGTCCAGTATTCAGGTATTTATTTCAGTCACACTGGTTGAATTTTTGGCTAAAAAGTTACTGAATCGATTTCAAGTCACTGAATCGTTTCGGATCGTATCGTTCTAAATGAACCAATATCGTCCTTGAATCGTATCGACAACCACGAATCGTGATACAAATCGAATCGTTGTTAAAACGAATCGTTACACCCCTAATAGTTATAATTTTGTCCCTGATATTATCAATCTTATAAGTGAAGAAGTTCATAAAGTCATCACTGCTGTGTTGCTTGGACACTTTTGAGCTTGAAGCTTTCTTTTTCGTTAGTTTAGCCACTGTTTCAAATAAATACCTTGGATTATGTTTATTTTCTTCTAATGGGGTTGAAAAATAAGCAGATCTAGCAGCTTTTAAAGCCTCTCTGTAAGCAATCGAGCTCTCTTTCCATGAAATCCGAAATACCTCTAGTTTAGTTTTCTTCCAGTTGCGCTCCATTTTTCTGGCTGCTCTCTTAAGGGCCTGGGTGTGCTCGTTGTACCACGGCGTTGGACTATTTTCTTTAATCTTCTTTAAGCGCAATGGAGCAACTGTGTCTAAAGTGCTGGAAAAGAGAGAGTTAAAAGTTTCTGTTGCAATATCAAGTTCTTCTAAGCTATCCGGGATGCTGAGATGATGAAACTGATTAGGAAGATTATTGATAAAGCAATCTTTAGTGGCAGAAGTTATAGGTCTAACGTATTTATAACACGGAGTCGGCTTTGCAGCCTTGGCTAAATGTAATTTACATGAGACTAGATAATGATCTGAGATGTCATCGCTCTGCTGCAGAATTTCAACGGCATCAACATCTATTCCATGTTATAATATTAGATCTAGAGTATGATTACGACAATGAGTAGGTCCTGACACATGTTGTCTAACTCCAATTGAGTTTACAATGTATTTAAATGCCAATCCCAATTCATCTTTTTCATTATCTACATGGATATTAAAATCACCAACAATTAGTACTTTATCTGCAGCTAATACTAATTCTAATAGAAAGTCCGCAAATTCTTTGATAAAATCTTTATGGTGCCCTGGTGGCCTGTATACAGTAGCCAGCATAATTCTCAAATGTGATTTATCGTTTACACTATATATTTTTACATTAAGCACCAATACTTCAAAAGAAGTATATTTAAAGCTAGATTTCTTAGTGGTTTTAAAAATATTACTATAAATTACAGCAACACCTCTCCCTTTGCCTTTCAGACGAGGTTCATTTTTATAACTGTAATCTTGTGGGGTTGACTCATTTAAAATAATGTAATCGTTTGGTTTTAGCCAGGTTTCTGTCAAACACAGCATATCAAGATTATAATCTGAAATCATATCATTAACTATGAGAGATTTTGAAGTAAGGGATCAAATATTCAGCAACCCAAGCTCATCTGTATTATATCTGTTTTTTATTTGATGAACATCAATTACATTTTTAACCTGACGTTTTTTGGATTTCCAAATTCGGGGAACAGACACAGTCTCTATATGGTGATATCTAGGTGAAAGAGGCTCTATGTGATGGGATTTATCTGACCTTGGTGACGTGAGGCCGCTAGCAGACGGTCGGTTTAGCCAGTCTGTCTGCTTCCTGACCTGAGCCCCAGATTGTCATGTTTTATCTCTAAGATTATGAGCCAAATTACTAGAGAGAAGAGCAGCACCAGCCCAGGAGGGATGGATACCATCTCTTTTCAACAGATCAGGCTTTCCCCAAAAACTTTTCCAATTGTCTATGAATTCTATATTATTCTGCGGACACCACTTCGACAGCCAACCATTGAGTGAGGCCAATCTGCTAACTATCTCATCACTCCTGTGTACAGGAAGGGGGCCAGAGCAAATTACAGTGCCTGACATCATACTTGCGAGTTCCGACACCTCTTTAATATTAATTTTGGTGATCTCAGACTGGCGGAGTCGAACATCATTAGTGCCGACATGAATAATGATCTTAGAGAATTTACGATTAGCATTAGCCAGCACTTTTAAATTTGCTTTGATGTCAGGCGCTCTGGCTCCCGGCAAACATGTGACTATGGTGGCTGGTGTCTCTATTTTCACGTTCCGTGTGATCGAATCACCAATTACCAGGGCACAATCAACAGAATTCTCAGTGGGTGTTTCACTAAGTGGGGCAAATCGGTTTGTTATGGGAATCGGAACGGAAGAGTGGTTCTTTGATCCGCGACTAGAACGATCTCTCACTGTCACCCATCTGCCCTGCTGCACGGGCTCTACTTCATCCGGAACCGAATCATGTAAAGAGTTCACTATGCTAGGCGCATCCAAAACAGTATCTAAAGATCTAGCATTCTTACCATCCTCAATTAAATTTTGGATGCGTGTCTCTAGTTCTGAAATCTTCTCCGTCAGCCTGACTGTCTCCTTGCATTTATCTCATATAAATCCTATATTGCCATCGGAGAAGGCTATACTAAACATATGACATGTGACACAGGTGACAATAACAGGACAAGAAGACATTACTCACCGTGTTTGTTGACTGATTTTTACTTACCTGGACTTTATGAACTCGAAGGCGCGGGCGCGCGAGAGAAAATAAATAAATAAATGAGCGCACGGGTGGCGCGTTAGCAGGCTAACGTTAACGAGTTACTAGCGTGCTGTGTTAACAATAACGGAAGCTAGAGATGTAAGGTTAATCTGAGATGCTGGGTAAGCTGTATTTAGAACTATAAACAACTAGATAGTAAATGATGGCTCAAAACATAAAGAAATACGAGGCTCAGGCGGAGCTTACAGCCTCGAAGCAAACAAACACACAGCAGGCAGCGAGGCAGACAGGAGCAATCGATCAGCGATCAGCCAAAATCAGCTTTGTCTATTTCGTGTCACTTAAAAAAGGGTACCCTGCATCTAAGCAGAGAATGAGCAAGTGGGTGGTTGAGGCTATCTCACTTGCTTATGAAGCGGCGGGTCATCCTTTACCTATGGCTGTCCGGGCCCATTCTACCAGGAGTATGGATACCTCACAAAAGCTTTATTGTTGGGTGTCTCCCTTTATGACATTTGTGATGCGGCAGGATGGTTCTCACCCAACACATTTTTGAGGTTTTATAGCTTGGATCAAGGCTCCACTACAAGGTCTAGGGTGCTTGTATCTTAGTGTGCGCAGTGATTTCACACAGACAGGCATTGGTTATTATGGCGTCGTGGTTTATAGTGTTCCCACAGCGTCTCGTTCCCTCTTCAGGGAACTAGGGTTGCATACGTAACCTGAGTTGTTCCCTTTAACCTGTTAAGCTTCACCAGAGCGCGGGCGCACTGAAGCGTTTTTTTTTTTAAATAGTTCAAAGTTACTATCAGATTTAATGTTATTACCTTGACAAACTATACATCATTAAAAAGATATAAGACTCAAGTTTCAGTATTTGACCACTATTGTATTCTGTGAAACTTATAGTGACAGTTATGTCTTAATTTGTGTCAGGAGTTATGAAATTAAAAAATGAGTCGTTACCTTTAATATGAATTATGAGCGTCAGCCGGTCTCATTCAGAAAAAAACTCCCGTGCGATCGTCATGACAGCTCTTGACAAAACAACGTCCCTCGGGGCTTTTAGCTCAAACATGTGCAGATTTGGAGAAATATTGATAGATTCTCATAGGTTTACATCAGACTTCTATAGACAGGAATAATATTTATTGAATTTATACCCAAATGCGTCGATGTAATCATTTTGAGCGCTGTATACTCTGATGTACTGTGTTATCAATTCATACTAACGGTCTGGGGCGCTGTTTGAACAGTAAAGTCCATATATGGATCACATGAAGAAGAACTATAATCATGTGACATTCAGGAAGTCCTGGCACAACAAAGCTATCCGAGATCGCTGTAAAGTGCAGATAAAGATGTTTTGAAGACAATAAACATGATTGCAATGATATTTGATTTACCTGTGTTCTTCGAGTCATGTCAGGTATTTTCATAATAATAGATTATATGTATAATGTAATGCTAATCGAGATAGACTTTCAAATTGTGCAGAATACAATAAAATAATATATTTTCTATCTGATTTTTTTATCTGAAGCCAAATCAGATTACAGAAAGTTATTTAAAACACTCGACTTGCGCTATAAAGTAAGTTGAGCACAAACATAGTTTTATTCTCATAAATTGTCGTGTATTGATGGTGTGCTAAGCTAACATGCTAGCTAGTACTGAGCACCTGCTACCTAACTTCGGTGTAATTTTTATGATTTTTTTCTAAATAAGAATGCTTACTGAACTGTTTCGTTTTTCAAAAAGGGCATTTGATACAGTTTCACTGTGAAGTGAGAACTTTTATAAAATAAATGAGGGATTGAAACAGTGTGAATTGCTAGTCGTTAGTGATTATAATGCAGACAAAAGAAAAGCATATTTAGAGCAATAAACAGGCTGGAGAGGTGTGAATATGTGCAGGGGAGACTGAGACTGAATGGGGCTCGTTTTTGCATCACAAAACAATAGAGGCAATAGACTGAATAGATGCTTATAAGATGACAATAAACACCAGTCTAATCAAAATAAAGTCATATGACATGATCTTGAAAAACATTGAACTAAATACAGAGTTTTAGACTTATCATCTTCAGATTTTAAATATAACATGGCCAGACATGTGGCTTTAGCTGCAGTGCATTTCTAGATTGCTCCAGGGCCAACTTCAATTTTATTTTCATGAAGATGTTTCATAAAAATAAATGTATAATAACTTTACAAAACTTTGAAGCTATTTATAACTATTTTTTTTCATTATGACAATAATTAATTCTGCATTTACAATAAACTTCCAGGTGTCAGCTTTCAAATGAGATCTTACTTGTGCTTTTAGTACAAAGGGTTCATGAACTGTATCTGTTTCAGTTTGGGAATGCCATATCTGGGGATTTTTCAAAAATGGGCTTGAAGCTTAACAGGTTAAAGGGAACTCGAGCTGCGTCGCCCTGCCATACAGCAGTGACTTCGCATGCCTGTGAATGACTTGCTTCAGCCTATCAGAAGGTAGCACAGTCTGTTTCTGGGTATGCTTTATAGTTTCCTGGTCTGTGACGTCTTCCACCTATAACGTCTCGTCACACCATTGGACTGATTCTACACATGCTTCATTACGCAATCACGCAGGGGCATTCCCACGACTGAATGGGATCATGCCAGGGAGCCAGTCATCTTCGAGTACTATTGAAAACGAGCCAATGGAATTGGCATGCATGGTTTGCATCACACACTGCGCCCCCGCGGCGCGGGTATAAATACGGAAGTGGATGCATGCACTAGTTGCTTTGTCGCTGAGGAGCTGAGCGTAACTCGGAGTCAGCGGTGGTCCAGCAATAGTGGCGAAGGGACTACGTCTCCGTTTCCTCCTTCAGGGAACGAGGGTTGCATACTAAATCGAAACGTTCCCTTTCAGTCATTCATGTTCATCGTAGTCGACGTCAACTGAATGGGATCACCATTGAAAATGCCACTAGTGCTGCCACCTTCCAGTGCCTAGACAAAAGCCTCTTGATCCCCCCGCAACTTGAGGCGGAGATGGGACAGGGCTTAGGCTAGGGAAGTCACTGCTGTTCCAAAGGACGACTGGGAAAGCGTACCTTATCAATGGAAGGAAGGGATGCTGCGGAAGCCACGTCCTGCCCGTAGGGAGGTAAGATGTGGAGGATACACATATGGACTGGGCGGAACACCGGGCAGTACAACATATGTAATGTCACTGGGGTGGCTCCAGCCTATAACAGGGGGAGACTCAACCGGTCAGTGACGGCAGAGCGGGCTCTACCAAGGGAAGACACGGGCTCGCAGCAGGGAGCTGTACCGTGGAAGAACACACATATGGGATCGCCGTAGGGATCACAACATATGGACCCAGCCTAACACATGTTCCACCAGTGGATCCGAGTGATAGGCCTGGCTTCGGATGCTCCGCCATGTCCGTTGCCAAAGGGTATGGAGGAATTCGACAGGGTTCGGCTAACAAGGGGAACTCTACTGGAGCAATTGCTAACGTATCCAATCCATAGGAGGGGAATGGCACAGCAAGCCGACACTTCGAACCAGACTTACATGGGAAGCAGCGGTTCAACACATAGGCCACATAGATTCTAGCGAACGTGATAGGTGTCGCCCAGCCCCCAACTTTAATAACATCTGTCAGCGAGGCACATTGTGTCAATGCCTAGGAAGGAGCAACAAGATGAAGGCGACCACTATTACAGTGGGCCAACCTCTGCTTGGAGAGAGCCTTCCCTTCTGCTGGTCTCCGTAACAGACAAGAGCTGGTCTGAGGTCCATTTTTTTCATTCTGTATAACAGCAATGGAGCGGACAGAACAGAGAAAGCCAGCAGCCATATCAACCTGTAGCCCAAAACTGGTTGCCCACTGAAGCTAAGCAGGGCTGAGCCTCGTTAGTACCTGGATGGGAGACCTCCTGAGAAAAACCAGGTTGCTGCTGGAAGAGGTGTTATTGAGGCCAGCAGGGGGCGCTCACCCTGTGGTCTGTGTGGGTCCTAACGCCCCAGTATAGTGACGGGGACACTATACTGTCAAAGAGCACCGTCCTTCGGATGAGACGTTAAACCGAGGCCCTGACTCTCTGTGGTCATTAAAAATCCCATGGCACTTCTCGTAAAGAGTAGGTGTGTAACCCCGGTCTCCTGGCCACATTCCACCCATTGGCCCCTGCCAATCATGGCCTCCTAATAATCCCCATCCACTGAATTGGCTCTATCACTCTCTCTCCTCTCCAACTATAGCTGGTGTGTGGTGAGCGCACTGGCGCCGTTGTACTGTGGCTGCCGTCGCATCATCCAAGTGGATGCTGCACACTGGTGCTGGTTGAGGAGAGAACCCCTGATATGATTGTAAAGCGCTTTGGGTGTACAGTAGTACACATGAAAGCGCTATATAAATGCCTCATTCATTCACTCAGAAAAGCCAGGGCTGGGTCTGCCTCCTCAGGAGCAGCGCTTGCAGGTTCACCACCTGCTTCCATAGGAGAGGTAGGAACCTTGGGCACATATCCAGGCCGGGGTCTCAGATTCGTGAGAGTTAGCCGGCCCGAATTCCAGGCACGATTCGTTGACCGAAAATGCGTGCCTACCCTCTAGATAGAGACCAAGCAAGCAGGAGAACTGTTTCTCTAAAAAAAGGCGTTTTAAATGATTCACTGCAGGGCTCAAGGGAGGTCTCTGCAGTGTATTAGCACCAGAAATAAGTCCCAAGAGGGTAAAGAGGGGGTGCAAGGTGGATTCAGTCTCCTTGCTCCCCTCAGGAACCTGATGATCAAATCGTGCTTCCCAAGGATTTGCAACCTACTGCATCATGATGTGCGTCAATACAAAGGCAACATACATATTGAGGGTGGAAGAGACAGCCTCGCTCTCACCCATCTTGCAGGAAACACTGAAGTGATCGAAAACTTTCGGGATCTCCTCACAGAGAGAAGACTCAGTTCAACAAATAGGTTCCACTTCTAAGGGGGAGCATGCCTCATTTTGAGAGGGTGCTCACACGGAAGTGATGATCTCTATGGCATAATTTTTTTTGCAGTATTGACCAGAACCTCCGCGCCCCGTTCTTTTAGAACCATCATTTCATCATGCCCCGTCCATGAGAATGTACTCAGAGGAAGGAGTCAGGGAATGCTGTCGAAAGGAGAGGGGTCTGGTTGGGCCAATAAGGGGCACCTAGCAAGACCTGCTCCATCTCCTCCCTGACTTAACAGAGTTTTGTGCAAGTAGGCTCACTGGGGTACGCATTTCTGTTGGGGCCCCGGGGCCAGCTGTGGCCAGAGTCTTTCTGTGTCGAGGGATGTTCACTCAGACAGGAGAAAAAAAACAACTGGCGGAGGGACGAGTCTGGAGTAGCTACAGATGTAACTGTGTGGCCCCGAAGTGGTCCCAAACAGCTTGACCACCTGGGGACGAAGTCTCCACTCTCCCTGGGCCACAGGCTGTCGTGAGGCTCGTCAGTGGCATAATTGAGCAGGCCAGAAATAATAAGTGGAATGAAGCGACCTGAGCTTCTGACTGTGAGGAGGAGGTGGCGGGCGAGTTGCAACATGCAAGGGGAGCGTAGCTCAACGTTCGCAATGTTGTCTTTACAGACCAGTACATGCTCGCTGAGCAGCGGTGTCCTAAAGCGAGGAAACTGAAAGCAACTGTAGGCAATGGATGCCAATGCAGTCGGAGGGCCGCCCAGGCGTTCGTTACTGCATGCCCTTTGTATGTGGCCCCTAAGCCGAATTGATGGACACTCGTTCTAGGAGTCGCTGGACAGGTGAAACAAAAGGTCGGTTTACAGGTTGAGGGTTTTGCGGCAGGCCAAGGTGTTTTTCCAAGGTGTTTTTTTTTTATGGAGGAAGCCGTGCGGCTGCATCTGCCATTTGCCCCAGGAGCCTCTGAAATTAGTATTCAGTGGGACCCTTTCTCACTTCTATACAACACCGACCAGACACACACTCCTTAGAGTTGCGTTGGACCGAGTCCATCTCCAAAACTAGAAAAGAGATCCTCAGCCCGTGGGCAAGTTTACTCTTTTCCAGTAGACCTAAGGACCCAACTGGCTATGGAGCACTCGAAGGCTAGGACATTGTACTGATACTTCTCACGCAACACAGGATAGCCTGTGGTGTGGAAGGAAGAGATCTGAAGTACATATCCCTCAGGTCAGACGCTGCAGACCAATCTTGGGGACGGAGCATTTGAGAATGCATCTCTGTGTTTAAAAATTTAAACGGGCTTTCGAAAAAGGGTTCGTCTCAATTGACACAGGTCCAAGATGGTCTTAACCCACCAATATCTAGGGTACAATGAGGTACAGGCATATAGAAGCCGGTCTTCATATTGGCTGGAGGGGGCAGCTACATCGTGTCCTTCGCCAGTAGGACTGTGAATTTGCAGGGTCACACACTGTCAGACTAGCCCTCTTGGGGCCCAGGAACGGAGAGACTGTTCTTTCTTTGAATATGTGGGTAGCGTTGGTTCCGCTTTTTTGGGAGCCAGCGGCGGAACAAACAAACACATAACACAAAAACTTCACCCGGCCCTCCTCCGAGTGAAGGGAGTGGATCGGTGACAATCTCCTAAGAGCATCCCTCCATCCTGGGTGGCCCGCTCAGGAATGCTTTCGCTGTCGCTTGCCAGCTGGCTTGGCAGCGCCTGAAGCGGAAGTGGCGCCCCTTCTGTGGCCGGCTCCACACTGAGACCTGGGTGGAGGCTGCTGCGACGGTCCAGCGGGAGCGGAGGCGGCTGCAGACAGGCGCCCTTGGCGACAAGCAGGCGGAGGATCTGCCACCGGTGGACGGGTCGAGGCAGCAGCAGGCCGCCGGGGCAGGATGTGCCGGATGTCCTCCGTCTGCTTCTGGGTGGCAGAGAACTGCTGGGCAAAGTTATCCACTGCGTCGCCAAATAGCCCAACCTGTAAAATAGGAGAGTCCAGGAACCGAACCTTGTCCGCTTCTCTCATGTCGGCCAGGTTGAGCCAGAAATGGCACTCCTGGACCACAAGGGTGGACATCACCAGACTGACCGCGCGAGCTGCAACCTTCTTCCGGAGGGCGAGGTCGGTTGTAGTGCGGAGCTCATCCATGAGCTTACGGTCAGGTCATGAGTGCCTGGGCCTGATGGACCTGAAGCACCGCCATGGCATCCAGTGAGGAAGCGGCTTGCCCACAGGCTTTGTAAGCCTTACCCGTCAGAATGGACGAAAACTTACAGGCCTTAGAGGGGAGGGGAGGATCCCCCTTCCAGGAGGTAGCGGTCGCTAGACACAGTTGCATCGCAACAGACCGCTCCACTGGAGGGATAGCCCTTCACCGTAACCCTTCACCGCTCCTCCATCAAGTGTAGTGAGGGGGGAGAAGCTACTCAGGCAATTTATGGCAGAGAAAGGTGCCATCCATGCCCTTGTCAGCTCCTCATGCACTTCAGGAAAGAAAGGTACTGGAGTGGCGGGCTGAGAACCAGACCGACCAGCTCCAAAAACAATCATCCAACCGAGACGGTTCAGGACACGGTAGAGGGTTAAACTCGAGCCCTCCTTCTCGGCGGCTTTCTTGAGCATAGCTGCCATCTCTGGATCTGGCTCAGGCAACACTGCTCTCCTAGGGGGAGGTAGCGCGGCCAAGTCATCATCTCCAGAGTCCAGCTCCCCGTCCGATGCTGCAATGGACATCCTGTCCTCTTGAGGGGCCCCGAATGAAACGGCTGAACGGTACATTACAGAGGAACCAGAATGCTCATTGGGGAGCTCCACGGGCTTTGCCGGGCGGATTACAGCTCACTGTAATCCTCAGGTCACCCAGCCCACACGGCACTCCAGGCTTCTTCTGGGAAGGTAGCCCAGAAGAAACACCAGAACGGGGCCTGGGGATGGTGACTCCACCCTCGCGAACAAAGACGAGTCTCGACCTCAACATCGAGACGGTCATATTCCCGCAATGCAACTAGTGCGTGCATCCACTTCCATATTTATACCCCCAGTGTGTGATGCAAACCACGCACGCCAATTCCATTGGCTCGTTTTCAATAGTACTCGAAGATGACTGGCTTCCTGGCCTGATCCCATTCAGTCGACGTCGACTACGTCGAACGTGAACGACTGAAAGGGAACCACGGTTACATACGTAATCTGAGATGTTTTGTTTTCATTTTTATTCTGTTTGCAAGGGGGGGGGGAAATTGAAGGTGAACTAAGTAACTTTTTTACCTTAACCGAACAGCTTTGGAGTCATTGTAATGTTTATATTACTGATTTCGTGTAATATCAGGTCTCGCGAGGTAACGAATTGCTTTACGGTAAAATACAGATCTGATAAAATTCTGATCAAATGAGCATCAAACAGAAATAACCCGGCGCCGTATACATGTGGTGTTGGGCGCGCGCAGCTCTTAAAGGGGCCATACCTTATTTCCACTCGTTACAGCGTCCATCCTACTGAACAGGTACCGGTGTACAGGGGGAGGGGATCCGGCCGTGAGTACGAGCCATCTCTGCGTGAGTGCTATTCACGACAGTACAAGTATTCCACAGCGACTCTAGAGGTCGCCGTTCGACAAAAACGAAATTCCTACTGAGTGCTGCTTTAACCTGTGTCTCAACTTATTTTTGCAATGTCTTAAAGAATTAGTTCACTTCAAAATGAAAATTCTGTCATAATTTACTCACCCACAAGTTGTTTCAAACCTGTATGAATTTCTTTCTTCTGCTGAACACAAAAGAAGATATTTTGAAGAATGTCAGGAACTAAACAGTTGATGTACCTCTTTGACTTGCATAGTGTTTTTTCCTACTATGGAAGTCAATGGGGTACATCAACAGTTTGATGCATGCACATTCTGAAAAAAGACTAAATCACTAGTCATCATAGGTTTTAGAACAACATTAGGGTAGTAAATGGCAATATATATAACCAGTATTTATATTTATGGACACATTTAAAAATATGTAGCTAAATAAATTGTATTTTCAAAATCTATATTTGCAAACCCTGGCTGAACTGAAAAAAAAAAACTTTAAGACTTGTCTACACTGCAAGTGTACAAAGTCTCATATGTGTATGTTGTTTTTAAATTTTCGAATAGCAGCTGCATCAGCTCGAAAGTCTGTATAAGAAGTCCATGTCAAAAGCATATGAAGTTGGGAAAACATGCGTAAACACACTGCAGCTGGCACTGTACCAAAATGCACCTGCACATTGAATTTAGTGTACAGGCACATATTTCTGCTTTCCTGGTCTCTATATCTCTCTGTTCCACTCTCTCTTTCTCTCCATCTCTCTCTCCGCCACCTCCTTCACACTCTTGTTCACACTCTCACTCTGAGTCTCACTTCCTCACCCCTTGTCTAGACTTTCTGCACCTGTGGTGCATTAATCTGCAACAGTCCTTGGCTGGATACTACTTCTTAACATGACAGCATGGACCAGCAACTTCACCACACCTTACCCCCCCCCCCCCCCCCCCCCCCTCCAAGAAAGAACGGAAGAGCGAAACAGCTTGACTAAGCTTGGCTTTTATTTAGAACGTTTTAAAAAAAAAACTCTCAAAATGCACTGAAGGCAGTACTGTACAACCCAGCTGAAAAAGACCTGTAAAGATTGTCACCAAGATATGTTTTGAATACTGGTTCCTATTGTGGGACGCTAGTGTTTCCACCAGGTTGCTTAACTAGCATAAGCAAGCAGGACCTAATGCCGGTCAACCTAAATTTGTAATTAAAAAGCTGGGTCCCACTTTATATTAATTGGCTTTAACTACTATGTACGAACATTGAAATTAATAATTTGATACAATGGACTTATTGTGTACATATTTTTTTACATTGTACTTATAAAAAAAAAATACATGCATGTAATTACAGCTGTAATTAATTTATGTAATAACATTTGTAATTACACTGTTGACTCTTCCTTTACACCTTAAAGGTGCAGTGTGTGACTTTTGGCGACATCTAGCGGTGCGGTTGCGAGTTTGCACTAAGGGCTCAGCCCACCGCTCACCCCTCCCTTTCGAAGAAGCTACGGTGGCTAAAACGGGACAAACATCGTCGTCTGAGACAGCAGAGAATAGCAAGAGTAAACCAAGCTTCTGTACCACAGTCCATTATAAACCACATCATGGATAAAGTTTACAAAGCCATAGTCAGGTGAGGATCAAGGGTCTTAATACATAATATAATAATAGTAATCAGCTGATTGTCTCACGAACGTAACCAGCCCATTTCTCCCCACATAGCAAACTCATAATACAGCGAGGGAGAAAAACCACATGAAACTATGCAACTATATATTTTTTCTAACAGGGTAGTAAAAGTTTAGCTGGCTAATGTGAGATGTTACTGTGGCTGAGCTGGTTAAAGCGTTAAGCCTTGTTTATACTCGACACGTCCGCATGAGCCCAAAGGTGCGTGCGGCAAAAATGACGTGATTGTAACAGCGCGCGCGCCTCAGCATCCCCTAGACACCACTAACTACACACAATAGGCTTTTTTCTCTGATTTTGGAAACTCGGTCGACTTAAAATGCTTCCAAGATCGACGGGTTGGTGATTCCTGTAACTGTTTTACGGTCAATGACAAGAGTAGCCTACTAATCAGCTGTCTCACAAACGTAACCAGCACATTTATCCCCACATTGCAAAGCCATAACACAGCAAGGGAGAAGAATTAAGTTACATGAAACAATCCAACTACAAATTTACACCACTGTCAAGGGAAAATTCACTACTCACGGTGTTTATGGCTAGCTTCTTCTAGCTTTCTGCGGCTTCTCTTTCAAGGTAGTGACGAAACGCGCTCTGTGACCCTGTTTGTTCGCTGTTGGCTACGGTAGAAACATGACGTCACAATATGTCGACCTTCATAGAAGGGGATTCCCGCGCCTATGTAGATATAAATGCCTCATTCTAAGGTAATAAAAACATTACGGTTTATTAAGTAAGTTATTTATACACCACTGAACACATAGTTATGGATGTCATATTGCATTTCTGTTAATAGATACTCTTTACACATTGCACCTTTATTTTTTACACATTGCACCTTTAACCCACCCTTAAACCTACCCATACCACCACACCACTCTCTAACCTTACCCTTGTCACACCTCAATAGATCGCAGGGGAATCCTGGAGAATGACATATTGAGGGAATCCCCAGTTCTGCAGCACATCACAGCAATATAAAGTTAAGACAACTAAACAACCGAGAGAAATATATGTCTACTAACTCAGATTTAACGTTTTATCTGTACATCGGCATCTGGGAATAACATTTTAATCTTGTTCACGGAGAAAGCTGTTTACATGTGCAAAAATAACTGTGAAGACTTAAATGTTAACACAGCTTTTGTGTCTTTATCAGCTTTTCCATATATATAATTGCCCTGATACTCATTACAAATACTTACCGCTTGCTCCATTTCTGTAAATCCTTTTTATGAACGAATGACTCTCTCACCCGTTGCTCTATAGTTTTCTTTGTCAACAGCCGCTTGCACCCCTGCTGGGTTGGTCGACTAACAGCTATGGAGATTGTCAATCGGCAATCTACTGAAATTCCTGCCGTTCCAGGAAGTCAAATGTCGAATTTGAACCACTGAATTTGTGGAAGCGAATTTGTAAAGCGAAAATAAAATGGATCGAAAATTGCCTGTCGAATATTATAGGTTGTATTTTTAAACAGAATGAATATTTTGGGAGTGAAATCTGAAAGGTGAATATAGGTTATTGAATTTGTATTAATGAAAACGTGTGAAATGTTTTAAATTGAAAAATTCACAGTTTAAATATACAACCATGTTGAATTTCAGCCCATAAAAATGCAAGCCCTAAAAATACAATGCATTAAAATGCAAGCGGGGTTAATGCAATGCATATTTTTTCAATTAGTGCAATTCAACAAGCTTTTTTGTTTCAAAAACATTTGTCATTATTTTACTTCCATAACCACTGCTATAGACTACTGCGGCTTTAGCAGGTGTGTCCAAGGGCCTCTTTGGCTGCACTCAAATAGCTATGTGTTCTTGTACCTTTCTGGAGCTTTGTCACATTCACAGCCTGGTTCTCAGCATCTTCTGTCATGCATCTTTACTGTCAGAACTGAGCTGGCTCGCCTGTCTGCCTACTTGTTTAATTCAGTGTTAAATATATTTAAACCTAGCAACACCTTCAACTGCATCTCTGTATGTCGCAGAATTCCCAAATTTATATCTAGGCCACAGACTCTCCCTATTTACTATGTACAGTTATTGGTCTTGAAGAATGTTGATTATGGGACATGCTCAGCTTAATTTAGTTGTTATAAACAGCTGCTTTTGCTTTGAAATTAAATCAAAGACTTCCCTTGGGTAAATGATGGAGATATTTCCAAAGTGTTTTGCTTCTGAGTCAGACGGTTTGCGCAGCTGGAAAAAAAAAACATTCTTTTGTTTTTTTGTCCTAATATCCCTGCTGAAAGAGTAGCATGGATGTTCCCTTTCAAAAGGGAACTCGCACTGCGTCGAATGACGCCTCAGGCGTACAGGTGTCTGAAACTGCTATCGAATCACGGCAATCCTATTGACCTGCAACAGCCCATGATATCGTCATCGTGCGACCCGGAAGTATAAAAGGGGCACATTGTAAACATGACATCCCCCTTTTTCATCTTCAGTCCCCAGAGTATCGTGTTTAGCTTAGCAATGTTTCTGAGGTGGAAGAAGGCTAATCTGGTGCCCTATTTAAGTGCTGATCTCTCTTGGCTCAGTGTGAAGCTTGCTGTGCAAACATCTCTGAGCATTTGGATTCTTCTTTGGGCTGAATTTACTTGTGTTTGACCTTGCTTGTTTTTTGCCTTTTTCCTTGTTTTGTATTATTCTGACTATTTGCCTGTGTACCCACGCCTGTTTTCATGTTTGCTCTGATGGATTACCTTGGACTGTTTTATCATGCCTGGACTTTGCAGTGTGTGATTGGAATTGTTACATTGTGTTTTGATGTGTTCCCAGCGGTGTGCCGCTTCACCACTCTGCTGCCATTATTTGCACGTTCTTTGTAATTCTGATCCTTGCTGCTAAAAAACTGCACCTGGATCCTAACTCTCAAGCCTCCACAAGTGTAACTAATTATGAATAATATTTGAGTAATAATATTACAGTTACCATCTATAAAATAGCTTGTTACAATGTTATTTTTGTAGCCAAGTGGAATAAATATAACAGAATATGACACTAGGCATAAATCGTCCTTTAAGAAATGATGTTGCGTTGTGTAAAGCAGTGATTGCACGTGAGAGCTCCTCATTTTGTTTATATAGACCTATTTAAGATTTGGCAAAGTAAATATACATTCTCATACCTGTGAACGAAATTTAATGATATATTTGAGTATTACAAATGTGTGTTGGATTTTCGTCATATGATGAGGCAGAAATATGTTGTTTGTAGCACTTTAGAATAAGCTAATCAATAATTAGATAATAATAATTAGATGTTAATTAGAATTAACATCTAATGCTAACCTGCTTAGCGTTTCTCATGTAAACATCCTTTATTATTATAAAAATAGCCCAAATCACAAGAAAATCACATACAAATCACATGCTGTCATAATTCATGTTTAAGAGCTCCATGTTTCATGTGTAGAAACATCTAGGTTAGTATGTATGGAACAGAATGCGGAAGTGTAGTGGAACTTGGTTATCGGAAGAGACACAGAGCGGGTAATGAATACGTAATATGAGTGACATATGTGCAGCAAATGATCTTCCTCTGAGTCATAACAGTTTCGAAATTGAAAACACAGGGAGACTGGAAGCCACTAACATGAACACCTGATTGCATAACTCATCCCGACAACATTCTGCTGGGCAAAGAACATCTACAGCCTACAGGATTTACTGAAAATAGGTCTACAGAACGAATGTTACATCCGAGTTTATCCGTTTCCACGATATCCCGGTGGATATAGCCAGGAGCCCGGGCTCTCCCTGGATCATCTACCCCACAGGCAAGAGGCAGAGATGGCACAGTGACAGGAGGCAAAAGCGAGGCTGTAGGGCCGGGGCTGGTGAGGCTACGGAGGCGGCCATGTAAGCCACCGTTTCCTAGCATTTTTCTGATCAACGCTAGATTCCCCACAAACAAAATGGATAAATTTAAGCTACAGGTAGCAACAACGATGATCATTAGGACAGCTGCATCTTACTAATCACAGAGACCTGGCTCCATTCATTTATTCCGGACGTGGCTATTGAGCTAGCAGGCCGTACAGTACACCGCTATGACAGGACCAGAGAATCCGGTAAGATCAAAAGAAAGGGGTTGTGTGTGTATGTTAACAACAGCTGGTGTAATAACTCTAGGACTGTAGACCGTCACTGCTCCCCTGACCTGGAGTATGTGACTGTTACATGCAGGCCCATTTATCTCTCGTGGGAGATTACTGCGGTTATGATAACTGCTGTGTATATTCCACCTGATGCTAATGCTAACTCAGCCCTGGGATATTTATATCAAACCCTTAGCAGGTATCCTGAGGCTGAACAAATTATAGCAGGGACTTTAATCATGCTGAATTTAAAACAGTGCTCCCTAAATTCCATCAGCACATAAAGTGTGCTACTAGAGGTGCAAATATACTGGACAGGGTTTACTCCAACGTCAAACAGGGCTACGGGGCTAAACCACTATCACACCTGGGCCAGT
This sequence comes from Tiaroga cobitis, assembly GCA_030578255.1. NCBI lineage: Eukaryota > Metazoa > Chordata > Actinopteri > Cypriniformes > Leuciscidae > Tiaroga > Tiaroga cobitis. Next base: position 11,995,427 of record CM060592.1, read on the forward strand.
CTGACCACTTCTCACTGCTCCTAATTCCAGCATATACCCCCTCAGGAAAAGTGCCCCTTTTACCTCTAGAACTGTTCAAATATGGCCTGAAGATGCCTCTCATCAGCTGCAAGATTGTTTTGAAAGTACGAACTGGGATGTATTTGAACACCAGGACCTGGAGGAGTACACTGCAGCTGCCCTGGGCTACATTAAGTATTGCATGGCAATTGTCACTGTGAACAGGATTTTAGGGTATATCCTAACCAGAAGCCCTGGATGACAGGAGAAGTCAAGTGCCTGCTCAGGGACAGGGACAGTGGTTTCAGGTCTGGTGATGGGGCAAAATACTGCGCTGCCAGAGCCAACTTGAAAAGAGGAATTAAAGAGGCCAAGGCTGCTTACAGGAGGAAAATTGAGGATCACTTTCAAAGTAACAACACGAGGCAGGTGTGGGAGGGGGTTCAGCACCTTACCAGTCACAGATCCAGTAACCTCTCAGTTCCTGATGGTGATGCATCAATGGTGGCGTAGTTGAAAAATGTCTTTGCCCGTTTTGCGCGTCTGTTTTGGTTAGCCTATGACACTGCTTAACACTCCAGTGTTAATGTTTGAAATGCTCTAAATGTGTGCGGTCTATATGGCCCATCAACACTCGCGGTGTATGGCCCATAAATAGATATTTCTCCGTCCTATGGCCCATCAACAGATATACATTGTGCGTCCATACCCATTAATTGCCCATCAGTTTACTTTGGATTATGTATGCTAACAGTTTTGTTGTTGTTGTTGTTGTTGTTTTATAGAAATGTGTCTGCATAACGCACTCCTTCTCCAGCACCTCGCAGAGGGGAACGCAGGCGTCGTTCAGTTCTCCGTGCGATTGAGAATCATACTGACTAAGTGCACAGACGTAATATTTACATTAGTGATCAGTGTTGTGCTAGTTACTAAGAAATTACTTTTTTACTGCATGAATGAATATTTAAGCAATACAATTGTACCTTGATCATTCTTGTTAGTTCATAGTAGGCCTACATTATCTAAGGTAATAACAGATACAATAAAAAAAATTAACTCAATTTAAAATGTATAAGTAAATGTTGAAATTAAAAAACTATCAATGAATGATACTTCTACAACATTTATCAACCCTTTAGAACCTGAAGCTAAAATGGGTGTTTTTCACATATTTCGATTTTTGGACTGTAAAATTCTAAAACAAAGTGCTATCTTCATGTGCAAGGTGTCATTTTTTTTCAGAAACAGATTAGCTTTCAGCAAATTAGATACCTGCCTTTACTTTTGTACACACATTTGATTTGCTTAGAGCAAATTTAGGACATTTAGTATCTCCACACCGAGGAATTACAATAAAACAGATTGAAAAACTTCAGATTGAACCAAACAGATTGAATCAAACAGATTGAACCAAACTTCTAAACCCCAATTCTGTTTAAGTAACATCTCCGAGCAAGAGGTATTAAGGATAATTAAAACACTTAAGACTTCCAAAGCTAAGGACTGTTACAGAATGGACTCTATAATGCTTAAGTCGTTAAAGGACTGCTTAGCTCCTCCATCCATTACAAATATCATAAACCTTTCAATATTTCAAGGGATTTTTCCAAACACATGGAAAACTGCTATTGTGTCACCAATTTTTAAAGGAGGAGATCCCCAGATTTTCAGTAACTATAGACCTATCAGCACTTTGCCTGTTGTATCCAAGGTGATGGAGAAGTGGGTTCCAGAGAAAATAGTCTTTTATTTGAACAACAGTGACTTTAGCCTGCATGCTATGCAATCTGGTTTTAGAGCTCACCATTCAACAGAGACTGCTACCCTTTTCCTTCTGGAAAACATTAAATCTATGATGGATACGGGTGGTATTGTGGGGGCAATTTTTTTTTACCTTAAAAAGGCGTTCGACACTGTGAATCATGGTATACTTGTTAACAAATTAGCTTCTTTTAATTTTTCCAATGATACCATTAAGTGGATTGATTCATATTTAAAGGGAAGAACAAATTATGTAAAGGTTCAAAACCATAAATCCACTGCTTATACAAATAATACTGGTGTTTCGCAAGGATCTATACTTGGGCCATTGCTGTTCAGTCTTTATGTTAATGATTTGCCTTTAGTTTGTCCCGATATAGAAATCCTATTATATGCTGATGATGCACATTTGATTTGCACATTTGATTTATGTACATAGCAGCACAAAACAGCAAGCTGCTTTAAAACTAACCAGTGCAATGAACCATATCACAACATGGCTTGACAGATCATGTCTAACGTTAAATGTTTGTAAAACAGTTAGCATGTTCTTTTCAAAACGACCATGTAGCGTTCCAGACCCTGACATAATGATATCAGGTCAAAATTTGCAAGTTGTGACTGAATACAAGTATCTGGGTGTTTGGATTGATTCGAATCTCTGTTTTACAACTCATGTAAAAAGTATGTGCAAACGAGTTAGATTTAACTTAAGTAATTTTAGATTTGTTAGGGAATCATTCAACTTTGAAACTGCTGTGATATATATGAATGCCATGATTATCCCGCATTTTACATACTGTTTGACAAGCTGGGCACAAGCTAATAAGTCTACAATGAAGTCTCTGGAATGTCTTTATAAACGTACTCTTAAAGTTTTAGTTCAGAAACCTAATAGATTTCACACCTGTCAAATTTTAAATACCCATAGACTTCTGAGTTGGGAAAACTTGATCACTTACAGTAACCTTTGTCTAGTGTATAAGATATTGCATAGCACGGCTCCACCTCCACTTAAGAGATTTGTTATGCAGAGAGCAGGCACTCATGTCACTAGAGGTATCACAAGAGGGGACTGTATCATTCCCACTCGAAAAAGTGCCTTTAGTCAGTCAGCGTTCTCTGTAACTGCAACTAAACAGTGGAATCTATTGCCAAGCCTGATAAGAGAAACAAAGACTTATCGCTCTTTTACTGGTCAGCTTAAGAACTGGCTAATTGATAATCAGATATGTGCACATTAGACTACTGACTGCCTACTGAGAATTGTTGCTTGCTAGCAGATGGTCTTGTGTCAAACTTGGTTCTCTCTCATTTTTTTAGCCTATGTTGTGTGTTGATGTTGCTTGTTACTTATTGTTGTGTGTTGTATCTGTCTTATCATTACTTCTCCATGCTGTTACTATTTGTGGACTGTAAAAAGTCATTTTTCTGTTTTTATATCTCGATTTTAGGTTGCCTTCATAATAACTGGCCAGGGATAACAGATGAATATTAGCCTGTTGAGCTAACTCTGGCTCATTTACAGTTATTTAACTGTTAATTAATTAGCACTGTCCCTGTAAAATAAACAAATAAATGAAATGAATGACCTTTGAATCTCCTCTCATTCTTTGTTCAGGCTTCCTCACCCTAATGGGCCCTTGGGGGAGTGTCTGTCACACCCCTGGTCTGAATCTCATTAATATTCATAGGCCATTACCACTCCCACGCATAAACCTCTTCTGACAAAAAAACTGTCATGCAAAGTATAATGTAAAGTTTTTGTTTTATGTGAACGATTAGGAGGGATGATTTTCACATAATTTTGAAGCCAGAACTCGACAACATCCATTTGTCAAAAGTCTTGTGGACACATATTTAGCATTTGTTTTGTGGTCTTATTTCAACAACTTTAATTTTTATTTTTTTCAATAACCACGCATAAACATTAAATGGTAAATGGACTGCATTTATATAGCGCTTTCACAGACCCAATGGCCACCAAAGCGCTTTACAATTTGCCTCACATTCACCCATTCACTCACTCATTCCTACACCGACGGCGGTGTCTGCCATGCAAGGTGCCATCCAGCTCGTCGGGAGCAGCTGGGGTTAGGTGTCTTGCTCATGGACACCTCGACACTTGGTCAGGAGGAACCGGGGATTGAACCACCAACCTTCTGGTTTGCAGAGAACCTACATGAACCACTGAGCCACTGCCGCCCCCACTAGATACAATAAAAAAAATTGTTCTTTTAAAAATACAAACATGTACATACATGTTGCTTAGATATTATGGTAGCCCAGTTTGTGCTATATAGAGTGAATTTACACCTTTGCGATTAACATGTTTATAAATAACTGAAAAAAGCACAAATGTAAGGGCATATCAGAACATCCCAATGGCCCCAAAAACACCTCAGACCCCAGAGGGTTAAATAAACTTATTTTTCGTAAGGGGCACCATGAAGGCCATTGGATTGCAAACCATTGGTTCTATTTCTGGCCATTACAATTTCTTAGCATGCATGCTTTTTGTTAAAGACCAGACATTCCACCATATTTCCACAGTCACAACCCTGCAACTGCCTCTTTCACACATTGGGACCTGAGCTTAGGTTGTTTGGGATCCATGCCAGTGCCTTCACTCCAACAAATTTCAAAGGATTAACATATTTCAGTAACACTTTACAATAAGGTTCCAATATAACCTAACAAAGAGCAATACATTCAAATAACTATTCAAATAACAAATAACTAAACTCTAGCAAAACTGACTCTCCCCTGGTCTGAGCCATAATGTTTCTTTATGGTGAAGGAGCCTCACCTGCTGGGGGCTTGGAACTCGCCAATCAAGTGTTTATCTGTTTCACAAGACCCCATGATACTCTGAAGATTAAGTGTAATTAGCAAACACTGCAGACAAAACTAGAATGGGTGGGAAACGTCTACTAGTAAGTAAGGTTACTAATGTAACCTTCGTTCCCTGAAGGAGGGACCTGGAGACGTTACGTCGACGTGACAATGTAATTGGGATAACTTCAGGGAGCCCTATCATCTTCGAGTATCTACAGAACGAGCCAATGAACGTTGTTTTTTGCTGAGGAGCCGAGATCATGATAGCCGTTACAGCGATGGTCAGCAACAGTGGCGACGGCACGTAACGTCTTCCGTTCCCTCCTTTAAAGAACGAGGGTTACATAAGTAACCTAGACGTTCCCTATCAGTTGCTCACATTCGGCATTACACCATATGCCCCAGGAGCCTCTGAAAAAGTTTCAGTGGTGCCGCTGTTCTGCGTCTGAGCAAGCTCACGCAGTTCAACACTGATTGGACGTGGGCCTCCGTGCGCTGTCAAATTGATTGAGTCCAGCTCCATACCGAGAAAAGAGATCCTCTGCACAGGGGTGAGTTTGCTCTTTTCCCAGTTGACCCGAAGCCCTAGGTGGCTGAGGTGACTGAGCACCATGTCCCTGTGTTCGCACAGCTGCTCTCTCAACTGGGCCAGGATGAGCCAGTCGTCGAGGTAGTTGAGAATCCGAACACCATGGCCGCCTCCGCGACTTTCGTGACAACACGGGGCGACAGGGTCAGCCTGAAGGGTAAGACTTTGTACTGATATGCCCGCCCCTCGAACGCAATGATCTTTGTCGAGGGAGAATCGAGACATGAAAGTACGCGTCCTTCAGGTCGATCGCTGCAAACCAATCTTATGGACGTTTCTGCGTAAGCACCCGAAACGGAGTAGAAGGAAGACTTCCTCCGTGACAGTTCCGGTGGTCCCTGTTCCGGTGGTCCCGAGTCCGGTGGTCCCGAGCCCGGTGGTCCCGAGTCCGGTGGTCCCGGTTCCGGTGGTTTCTCTTCCGGTGGTCCCGAAACGGAGGAGGAGAAGGAAGACTCCTTCCGTGACGGTTCTGGTGGTCCCGAGTTTGGTGGTCCCATTTCCGGTGGTCCCGAGTTCGGTGGTCCCGAGTCCGGTGGTCCCGAGTCCGCTGGTCCCGAGTCCGCTGGTCCCGAGTCCGGTGGGCCCGAGACGGAGGAGGAGGAGAAAGGCCTCTTCAACGACTTGTCCGGTGGCTCCTAACCCAAAGACCATCCAGGAGGTGACTGCCATCCCTGACGTGCCGCCCAGGCGCCTTGCTCTGCCTGCGCCGCCCAGGCGCCTTGCTCTGCCTGCGCCGCCCAGGTGCCTTGCTCTGCCTGTCACCTGTCACCCAAGCGTCTCGCCCTGACGGCGTCACTCAAGCGTCTCACCCTGCCGGCGCCTCCCAAGCACGTCACGTCTGCCGATCCAGAGACTGTTCACGTCAAGTCTGTCCCTGAGCCGGTGTCTGTCCCTGAGCCGGTGTCTGTTCCTGTGCCTGAGCCGGTGTCAGTGGCAGCGCCAGGGGGGAGCTAGGTGGTGCTGTAGCTCCCCCTATTATAGCCATAGCACCCGCCCAGCACCCCCAATAAATGTCTGTAATTTTTATAATAATAATTAAAAAATAAATATTTGGTCTAAAATAACATGAGGCCCAAACAGGCGATCTTCTTTGGCCAATGGACGCAGCGCCCGGCGAACGTTTGCAGACATCCGAAGTCTCCCTTATATTGATAGCGGCTCCCTGATGGCCGCAAATTAGTTCAAATCTCCCGGAATCTAGAGCTCGCGAGCTCCAAACCGTGTAGCACGCAAGACAGAGAGAGCGAGAGACGTTGTACATGTAACGTGTTTCACGTGTACCTTCCCGTTTGTTTCTGAGCTTTGGAGTTTGTACCTTACCTGTCTGTCGTCCAAATAAACCACTCTGCAATTGAATCTACGTCTCTCACACGTGACACTTATATGTACTTTATTAGACAGGTGAGCAAATATACATAAAACTAATCAATGTTATATAGATTAACATGATGAAATGTTAGAATATGATCTGTGTTATTCTAATGTTGATCTAGCTTACTGCTAGTCTATACAGCCAACAAACACATAGAATAACATTATAACTTTCAACACACTCAAATGCAGTTTAGTGTGATAGTGTAGACCAAGTGAAACAGCACTGTGTTACCTCACAAGCTTCATTTGTCAAATAAACTGACCTGGGTGAGTAATTCAGCACTTGCTGGTAGTTCGGTAGAATTAAATGTCCTTATTCCTTTATATCCGCGGGACTCACGTGTGGTCATCTGTCTCTCATCCCTACTTCATACCACAGTCATGTTAAAAACATCAATGTATTCACTCATCCATAAGCATTATTAGATACATAAGTTTGACGACTAGTTCCACAAGTCAAATGGAATTTTGTGTCATCAACCTACACCAGTAACGGTGAGGTTGGAACGAAGCGGAGAGAGAATCCAAATGCAAGCACTATTTTAATGAAACAAACGGGTCATCCAGGGCAAACAAAGGAACACGGAACTCAAGACAGGAACATGGAGACAGCTACAAGCAACAACGACCGACAACCAACAACTGAAGCACAGAGGTTTAAATGCACAGACAAACAAGCTAAACAAGATAACAAGGGGTGCGGGGCTAATTAGAAACACCTGGGGAGACTAATAAACAAGAAACACTACAAAGGACTTGGCACAGAACAGGAAATATCAAAAGTCCACACAAGACAGAAGTTATTATGTGAGTTAACTCAAGTCGAAATGCAAATCTGCAAAGTCGCATTTGTCATCTGTCACCGTGAAATCAAGTGGACTTCTGAAGCTGAAATAATGAGTAGATTAAGCTTGGAATACCTAGAGGAATAACATGGATAAACTTTCTTGTGGAGGATTGTACTGGATCAGTCAGGTAGCCTACAAGGAAGGGAGACGACGTCTACTAAAATTAGGTAAGACAAAAAGTTGTATTTTTCGCAACTGGTTTATTGACTTGTTAATAGCAATTTAGTGGGGAATATGTGACAATCGGGTCCAGTCGGGTCAGTCTTTATGGAATCTCTTGGATCTGCACGGGTCTGGGTCCAGCTTTTGAAATAATAGACGGGTTCGGGTCGGGCGAATTTTTGGACCCGTGCAGACCTCTACTTGGGACGAGGCTCTGGAATGGTGGTGAGTTCACCATCGCTGGGATGGCCGATGGTGAAAGGGGACTCACCGCTGGCCAACACCCACTCTGGGTAGGAGGTAAGGCATGTTAAATTGAGGAACGCCGGAGTGTGGTTCTCAAGAGAAAGCTGGTCCTGGTCAATGCAGAGGAGAAGCACAGCAGGGTCCATTTTTATCGGTATTGGTCTTGTCTTCTGTTACGGAAAGCAGACACAGGAGAGGAAGATGGCAGGTGAACAGTTACAACAATTACTTACAACAATGGGGTAGTGAAGAAGTGAGCAGGTAAATGGAGTCCAAAGGATGATCTTGACGGAAACACAGAGGAAAGGAAGACGCTGGAGACAGGGAGAATAGACCACTTTGTTAAAACGAGACCAGACAGTGAGTTTCTTCTTCTTCTTCTTCTCTGACGTTTTACGGCGGTTGGCATCCAACATTAATGGTGCATTACCGCCACCTACTATACTGGAGTGTGGACCGGAGATAAAATAAATACATAAACCATCAAACTAAAAATAACTTTTTATTATTTTCCTCTTTTCTTTTTCCTTCCTTAAAAAAACAAAAAAAACAAAATAACAAAAAAACAAACAAACAAATGAATCATCCTAAATCCTTTCTGCCAGTCTTGTTTCTTTTAAGAATTGAAATACCAATGCACTCACCCCATTTACCGATTTCCCCAGCAATTCCCTTAGTGAATTCCCTTGCCCCTGTCACAAGGTGACGAACCAGCAGCGGAACTATATACTCCACGGAGGAATGTTTCCACCCGGAGCGCTTTCAACGGAACACCCAGCCAGCCTTGTATGCATCGCTACCATAGCAACAGCAGCTGCTGATGACAGAGTGACAGCAGGTGCGGCGCATCAAGGGGCTGTTTGATGATTGGGACACACAGCGTTTGACACAGATAAAAACCAAGCTTTGGGAGACCAAGGGTGTTCAGTTCAGTGCAGTGTTCTGTGTTTCGGTGTTCGGGTACTGTGTCCTGACTTTGTTCCGTCGAGGAGGGCTGAAAGTTTCTGTGGGACAAACCGGCTGGTGAGATCGACCCGCGGAAGGGAATCCGCTACGAAGGATTGGCTGGTGTGGAACATGGAAATATCAAGTCCCCTTCTTGGGTAGAGATAAGTGCAAACCTTTTACTGGCCGTACGGTATGTGATTTATACACAAAGACACTGTATATGAAGAGAAGCGATCTAGGAAAAGGAGTCTAGACACCGTAAACGAGAAGACAGCTGTTGTGATGCATGATTGAGGTTGCTATATATTCTTCCGTCTTACTGTCCCCGCTGTTCAGAACAAGGAGGTGGGCTGTGGCCTTATATTTCACAGAGTGGTTGAGAGTGACGTGTGTTGATGCTGTGCCCCACCGGGTGTGTTTGAAGTGAAGTTACTGCATGCTTACTATACCGAATTCTGTCACGTGCCCATCGGCCTTGCCCTGTGTTGCAGTTTGGAGTTGCTGAGGAAGAGATTAAGTGACGGTGGAATTTAAAACCTGCTGTGTTCTGATTCATCATTGATGCTGTCCTGGAGAACGGAGGAAATCCAGTTACCTGCTGTTCTGAGTGTCCCCCATCTAAGGCCGCTTGCATACTGTTCCATCATCACTGTTGTGGAGAGCGGAGAAAACCCAGGTATCTGTTGTTCTGAGTGTTGTACATTCCAAGCCTGCCGTGTTCTGATCCATCATTGATGCTGTCCTGGAGAACGGAGGAAATCCAGTTACCTGGTGTTCTGAGTGTCCCCCATCTAAGGCCGCTTGCATACTGTTCCATCATCACTGTTGTGGAGAGCGGAGAAAACCCAGGTATCTGTTGTTCTGAGTGTTGTACATTCCAAGCCTGCCGTGTTCTGATTCATCATTGATGCTGTCCTGGAGAACGGAGGAAATCCAGTTATCTGCTGTTCTGAGTGTCCCCCATCTAAGGCCGCTTGCATACTGTTCCATCATCACTGTTGTGGAGAGCGGAGAAAACCCAGGTATCTGTTGTTCTGAGTGTTGTACATTCCAAGCCTGCCGTGTTCTGATTCATCATTGATGCTGTCCTGGAGAATGGAGGAAATCCAGTTACCTGCTGTTCTGAGTGTCCCCCATCTAAAGCCGCTTGCATACTGTTCCATCATCGCTGTTGTGGAGAGCGGAGAAAACCCAGGTATCTGTTGTTCTGAATGTTGTACCTTTCAAGCCTGCCGTGTTCTGATTCATCATCGATGCTGTTCTGGAGAACGGAGGGAATCCAGTTATCTGCTGTTCTGAGTGTCCCCCATCTAAGGCCGCTTGCATACTATTCCATCATCACTGTTGTGGAGAGCGGAGAAAACCCAGGTATCTGTTGTTCGGAGTGTTGTACCTTCCAAGCCTGCCGTGTTCTGATTCATCATTGATGCTGTCCTGGAGAACGGAGGAAATCCAGTTATCTGCTGTTCTGAGTGTCCCCCATCTAAAGCCGTTGCATTTTGTGATAAATTCGTTGCAATCTAGCGTTTGCTGTTCGGGGTGTTACCCCTAAGGCCTGCTGACCTACAGGAGCTGGTCGATTGTCCGGACTTGCCGATCTGACCACCCAGTCAGCCTTCTCGCCAGCCCTCCGAAACCTTTCCGTTACCCGTTGTATGGGGAAAAACCTACTGTACTTGGAGTGCCCACTTGCTGTCCGGTCGACGTCTGTCACCGTCGTGAGCTTCTGTATCCGCTATACGGGGAGGAACCAATTGTACTTGGAGTACCTACTGGCTGTCTAGTCGACGCCCCTTTCACGGCCGTAAGCTTTCTGCATCCCCTGTATAGGGAAGAACCAACCGTACTCGAAGTACCCACCTGCTGTCTAGTCGACGCCTTTCCACAGCTGTAAGCTCTCTGCATCCCCTGTATAGGGAAGAACCAACCGTACTCGAAGTACTCACCTGCTGTCTAGTCGACGCCTTTCCACAGCTGTAAGCTCTCTGCATCCCCTGTATAGGGAAGAACCAACTGTACTCGAAGTACTCACCTGCTGTCTAGTCGACGCCTTTCCACAGCTGTAAGCTCTCTGCATCCCCACCTGCTGTCTAGTCGACGCCTTTCCACAGCTGTAAGCTCTCTGCATCCCCTGTACAGGGAAGAACCAACCGTACTCGAAGTACTCACCTGCTGTCTAGTCGACGCCTTTCCACAGCTGTAAGCTCTCTGCATCCCCTGTATAGGGAAGAACCAACTGTACTCGAAGTACCCACCTGCTGTCTAGTCGACGCCTTTCCACAGCTGTAAGCTCTCTGCATCCCCTGTATAGGGAAGAACCAACCGTACTCGAAGTACTCACCTGCTGTCTAGTCGACGCCTTTCCACAGCTGTAAGATTTCCACACCCACCGTCTAGGGAAGAACCAACCGTACCTGGAGTACCTACTTGCTGTCCAGTCGACGCCCCTCTTCACCGCTGTAAACTTCTGCACTTGAGAGATCGAGAAGAGTACAGTCTACTTAGAGCCCGAGAAGGATAAGCCGTGCTTAGAGTACTTACCTGCTGGTCAATCCGCGTCCCCTCCATAGCCGAGAGCCTTGGCATCCGGAAAGTCTGAGGGGTTGAGTGGACCGAGTCCCCGCCTGTTGTCCGGCCGACGTCCCGGCGGCCACTGGATGCTGGGGAGGAAGGAGGAGTTTTAATTAGGATCTACAGATTCTTTTAATCAATAAAGTTTGTTACATTTTACTTTCCTTGTCCGCCTGGTTTCTGGTTTGCTCCTCAGTGGTACATTCTAAAGGGAGGGGGTAGACCCAGTCGACCCTCCCGACCTGTGACAGATTATTGGCGTAGTCGGCAGGGTCTACCACTGAGTTGAGCCACCAGAAGCCGTTATGGCAGATGAAGAGGCACCGGGAGCACGAAGACAAGCCATGCCCATATTCATGGGAGCCCCGTGGGCCCAGAAGTACCAAGGTCCTGGATCGAAGATGAGTCTGTCGACGTGGAGGGCCCAGGTCGAATATCTAGTCGGGCTCCAAGGTTTGGACGCCCCTCAGGGAGTGCAGTTCATCTTAAATTCCTTGGAAGGAGAACCACTGAGGGAAGTGCGAGCAGCGCCAGAAGCGAACCGTACCACGGCTCAAGCTATCTTTGACTTCCTTTCGGGGCAATACGGCGATACCACTCCTGTCGCCGTTCTGCGAACACAGTTCTTCAACTGCAAACAAGGGCCGCGACAGACCATCCGGGCATTCACGCTACAGCTAAGAGAGCAGTTCGCTAGGCTAAGAGGAAGGCAAGACCATGGTCTAGGGGGTGAAGAGAGTCTGCTGCGAGACCAATTCCTCCTGGGGCTACGGGAAGGCCCCGTACGCCAAAGCCTGCGAATACAAGTCCGCCGGAACCCGGACTCGTCTTTTGACGAACTGAGGCAAGAGGCTTTGGCCTTGGAACGGGACCACACGGAGAGTGTAGGGCCCTCCACGTGCATGGCGGCGAGTGCACCCATCGACCTCCCACGCCCGGTTGAAGCTGAATGGAGACGTGCGTTGCGAGAGGAGCTGAAAAAGGACGTCCGGGAACAGCTGACCGAGCTATCCAATTCCTTTAGAGAAGAGCTCCGGCGTGAACGTTCCAGTCCATTGCTCCGGGAGCGGACCTATTCAGCTGGGAGCCGATTTCCAGAACGTCGCCCAGCTATGGGGCCACGGTTCAAGTGGGACGAACAGGGACGCCCCATCTGTCACGGCTGTGGAGAGCCGGGTCACTACCTCCGCCAGTGCCGCTCCCGCCGGGGATCACAGGAGGATTTTTAGAGCCGCCGGCCACTGTGGGTCAAGTGGCCGGGACTCCCATGGTAGACCCCCTATTGGTTACGAAGTCCAGAGCATGTTTGGTGGGGCATTGCCCCATTGTGGTGGCCCAGGTCAACGGCTTGGAAGTACAGTGCCTGTTAGACACTGGGTCACAAGTTACGCTGTTCTCGGAGAGCCTGTCACAAGAGCTATTTAAGGGCCAGGACTGTCCCACCTCGGAAGCCCCCTGGTTGACGCTACGGGGAGCCAACGGTCTGGACATCCCATACGTGGGATACCTGGTGACTGACTTGAAGATCCATGGAGTTGTTGTCCCCCAGAAGGGGGTAGTGATCGTTCGTGACGCCTGCCTAGGAACCCATCGCGTATTGTTGGGCATGAACGTTATAGCAGAATGTTGGGAGGAACTGTTCCGAAGTGGACTAAAGCAGACGGCCTCGACCTCGGAAAGCCAAGAGTGGGACCGGATTAAGGCCGATTGTCGGCGGGTTCGCCTTGCCGAGACGCGAGGAGATCGAGAGGGCACTGGGAGGACGGCTTGCCGATACGCATTGTCCATTCCCGCTCAGAGTGAGGCTGTGGTTTGGGCCAGGCTCCCCTCGCAACTCTATGGCCCGGGAGAGTGGGTATTGGTGGAACCCCATCTGGACGGCCCAAACCTAGAGGTAGCTCGGGGGCTAGCCACAGCACGGCGGGGGAGGATTTCTGTGAAGGTACGGAACGTGAATGCATTCCCCGTCCTGTTGCATTGTCATCAGTGTCTGGCCCGAGTTACAGCGGTGTCCCCGCAACAAGTGAGAGAGCCGGGTGAAGTGCAGTTTAACCGGGTAAGCCCCTCCGTAGTGGAAGTCGCCCTGACCCGAACTGGACCGCCGGTGGGTAGTGAGGGAGAGGAATTGCCAAACCACCTCCAGGGAGGATCACTACGCGGTGAAGGACTGGGAGAGGAACAGACTGGGCGGCTCCAGGATTTCCTGCTCAAATGGCAGCACTTGTTCTCGACTCATGACGAGGACTATGGCCGGACGGACATTGTAAAACATCAGATTCCGACCGGGGACGCCGCCCCGAGTAGAGAACGTTATCGACCAGTGCCACCGACCCTGTATTCTGAGGTCCGCACCCTCCTGCGAGGAATGTTGGACAAGGGAATTATCCGGGAAAGTAGTAGCCCTTGGGCAGCCCCTATCGTGCTGGTGCGCAAGAAGAATGGTTCCTGGAGATTCTGTGTGGATTACCGTAAGCTGAACCAGGTGACTAAGCGGGATGCTTTCCCCTTGCCCCGAGTAGAGGACTCACTCACCAGTCTTACACAGTCTGCCTGGTATTCTACTCTCGACTTGGCCAGTGGGTACTGGCAGGTGCAGGTGGACGAGCGGGACAGGGAGAAGACAGCCTTCACGACCCCTTTTGGACTATACGAGTGGGAACGGATGCCGTTCGGCCTTTGCAACGCCCCAGCCACGTTCCAGCGGCTTATGCAGCGGTGCCTGGGAGGGCAGTTGACGGAAACCACACTGGTCTACCTCGATGATGTCATCGTCTATTCGCCGGACTTTGAGTCTCACCTCCAACACCTGGAGCAAGCTTTCCGCGCCCTGGACAAATACGGGCTAAAACTGCAACCTGACAAGTGTCAGCTTTTCCGGAAAGAGGTGAAGTTTCTGGGCCATGTGGTGAGTGCAGCTGGGATCGCTGTGGACCCAGAGAAGGTGTCGGCTGTACAAGGGTGGGAGGCGCCGAAGACTGTGCGACAGGTCAGATCTTTCCTGGGCTTTGTCGGATATTACCGGCGGTTCATTCAGGACTTCTCTAAAATCGCCAAGCCCATAAACCAGCTGCTCGGGGGCACGGGACGTTCGAGGGGCCGGGGATCTCCCGCGGTTCAGTGGGACCAGGCATGTGAGGCTGCATTCCGGAGGCTCAAACAGGAACTACTGCAGGCCCCGATTCTGGCCTATGCAGACTTCTCCCAGCCTTTCATCTTGTACACTGACGCCAGCCATCTCGGCCTTGGTGCCTTGCTAGCCCAAAAACAGCAGGGGAAGGAGAGGGTGATTGCATACGCCAGCCGAAGCTTACACCCGACAGAGAGGAACGATGCTAACTATAGCTCCTTCAAACTAGAGTTGTTGGCCATGAAGTGGGCAATGAGCGAAAAGTTCAAGGACTACCTATGGGGGACCAAGGTTCTGGTAGTAACTGACAACAACCCTCTGGTACATCTTCAGACGGCAAGGCTGGGGGCTGCCGAACAGAGATGGGTGGCACAACTGGAGAATTTCGACTACCAGCTGAAGTATCGACCAGGGAAAGAGCATACGAACGCTGATGTACTGTCGAGGTTTCCGGTGGCAGGTCCAGTAGGTCAGGGGCCCAACTCTAGCTCCGAGGAGGAGGAAAGAGCAATGGTGGGGATTGTGGAAGCGCCTGGATCATTGCAGGAAGAGGCCCCCAATGGTTGGGGCTGGGACCCACAGTGTTGGAGGTCGAGACAAGCGGAGGATGAAGGGTTGCGGACGGTACGAGAGTGGGTCCGGACTGGGAAATGGCCAGAGGCCAGAGAACGCCGGGCTCAGACTCAGGCAGTCCGAGGGTTGCTAGGACAATGGGAGAGGTTGGCCTTGAGGGAGGGGGTGCTCTGTCGCTCCATCCAGGACCCTAACCTGGGCGAGGAGATCTGGCAAACAGTAGTTCCGGAGGGGCAACATCGGTCCCTGCTACAGGCCTATCACACCCAGTTGGGCCATCAGGGCCTGGAGAAGACGATCTCGCTATTGCGACGCCAGTTCTATTGGCCTGGGATGGAGAGAATTACCAAGGCCTACCTTCAGGGATGCCCCCGGTGCACCTTGTTTAAGACCAGGAAGGAGACCCGAGCCCCATTGGTCCCGATTCAGGCAAAGGCTCCCATGCACATGGTCGCTATGGACTATCTGACGCTAGGAAGGCCGGTGGACCGGATTCAGAACATCTTGGTGGTGACAGACCTATTCACCAAATATGCCTGGGCCATTCCCACCTTGGACCAGACTGCTATTACCACCGCAAATGCCCTGTGGAGGGCTGTGATTCAGCCCTTCGGATGCCCTGAAATATTCCACTCAGACCAGGGGCCGAACTTCGAGTCCAGGGTGGTCCATGAGTTGTGCCAGCTGTACGGGGGTAGGAAGACCCACACGACACCGTACCATCCCCAAGGGAATGGAGGATGCGAGAGGTTTAACCAAACATTGTTGAGCCTGTTAGGAACGTTGGAGATGGATCAGCAGGGCCATTGGGCGGATACGCTTCCGGCGCTGATCCAAGCATATAACAACAGCGTGCATAGCACCACCGGGTATGCTCCAACATATCTAATGTTTGGAAGACACGTGCGGCTACCAGCCGACTTAGTAGCGGGGGCTGCTACCCAAGTGGAGGAAGGGAGCTTGTCAGACTGGGTGGCGAGGCACCACCAGCGACTCCACTGGGCGTATGGCCGGGTCTCGGACCGGATTAACCAGGCGGGGGCAAAGAGCAAGAGACTGTACGACCGAACGGCTCGGGAAGCCCCACTGCTCCCAGGAGAGAGAGTCTTGGTGAGGGAGAATCGTCGCCAAGGGAAGGGTAAGCTGAGCGATCGGTGGGAGCCTCGGCCCTATGTGGTCTTACGACAACCACGTCCAGATCAACCCGTGTATGCTATCCGGCCCGAGGGGAGAGCAGGCCCAGAGCGGGTGCTCCACCGGAATCTGATTCGCCCTTGCCCGAACTACCCAAATCCCAGAGAGGAAGCACCCCCGGTTATGGCAGCACCAGGACCGTTACTGGTAGGATGGGGAGTGGTCCCCAGGGGCTTGGGCCCAGCACCGGGACCGGTGAGACCAGAGTCTCCGCCGAGGCGGTCCCAGAGGGAGAACCGAGGTCAACCCCCGGCGAGGTACGGAGACTGGGTGAGCGGAGCCCGTTCTCGGGACTAGAACGGATTGGCGGGGGAGTATGTCACAAGGTGACGAACCAGCAGCGGAACTATATACTCCACGGAGGAATGTTTCCACCCGGAGCGCTTTCAACGGAACACCCAGCCAGCCTTGTATGCATCGCTACCATAGCAACAGCAGCTGCTGATGACAGAGTGACAGCAGGTGCGGCGCATCAAGGGGCTGTTTGATGATTGGGACACACAGCGTTTGACACAGATAAAAACCAAGCTTTGGGAGACCAAGGGTGTTCAGTTCAGTGCAGTGTTCTGTGTTTCGGTGTTCGGGTACTGTGTCCTGACTTTGTTCCGTCGAGGAGGGCTGAGAGTTTCTGTGGGACAAATCGCCTGGTGAGATCGACCCGCGGAAGGGAATCCGCTACGAAGGATTGGCTGGTGTGGAACAGAGAAGCAGAGGAGAAGTCGCCTTGGAAATATCAAGTCCCCTTCTTGGGTAGAGATAAGTGCAAACCTTTTACTGGCCGTACGGTATGTGATTTATACACAAAGACACTGTATATGAAGAGAAGCGATCTAGGAAAAGGAGTCTAGACACCGTAAACGAGAAGACAGCTGTTGTGATGCATGATTGAGGTTGCTATATATTCTTCCGTCTTACTGTCCCCGCTGTTCAGAACAAGGAGGTGGGCTGTGGCCTTATATTTCACAGAGTGGTTGAGAGTGACGTGTGTTGATGCTGTGCCCCACCGGGTGTGTTTGAAGTGAAGTTACTGCATGCTTACTATACCGAATTCTGTCACGTGCCCATCGGCCTTGCCCTGTGTTGCAGTTTGGAGTTGCTGAGGAAGAGATTAAGTGACGGTGGAATTTAAAGCCTGCTGTGTTCTGATTCATCATTGATGCTGTCCTGGAGAACGGAGGAAATCCAGTTACCTGCTGTTCTGAGTGTCCCCCATCTAAGGCCGCTTGCATACTGTTCCATCATCACTGTTGTGGAGAGCGGAGAAAACCCAGGTATCTGTTGTTCTGAGTGTTGTACATTCCAAGCCTGCCGTGTTCTGATCCATCATTGATGCTGTCCTGGAGAACGGAGGAAATCCAGTTACCTGCTGTTCTGAGTGTCCCCCATCTAAGGCCGCTTGCATACTGTTCCATCATCACTGTTGTGGAGAGCGGAGAAAACCCAGGTATCTGTTGTTCTGAGTGTTGTACATTCCAAGCCTGCCGTGTTCTGATCCATCATTGATGCTGTCCTGGAGAACGGAGGAAATCCAGTTACCTGCTGTTCTGAGTGTCCCCCATCTAAGGCCGCTTGCATACTGTTCCATCATCACTGTTGTGGAGAGCGGAGAAAACCCAGGTATCTGTTGTTCTGAGTGTTGTACATTCCAAGCCTGCCGTGTTCTGATTCATCATTGATGCTGTCCTGGAGAACGGAGGAAATCCAGTTATCTGCTGTTCTGAGTGTCCCCCATCTAAGGCCGCTTGCATACTGTTCCATCATCACTGTTGTGGAGAGCGGAGAAAACCCAGGTATCTGTTGTTCTGAGTGTTGTACATTCCAAGCCTGCCGTGTTCTGATTCATCATTGATGCTGTCCTGGAGAACGGAGGAAATCCAGTTACCTGCTGTTCTGAGTGTCCCCCATCTAAAGCCGCTTGCATACTGTTCCATCATCGCTGTTGTGGAGAGCGGAGAAAACCCAGGTATCTGTTGTTCTGAGTGTTGTACCTTTCAAGCCTGCCATGTTCTGATTCATCATCGATGCTGTTCTGGAGAACGGAGGAAATCCAGTTATCTGCTGTTCTGAGTGTCCCCCATCTAAGGCCGCTTGCATACTGTTCCATCATCACTGTTGTGGAGAGCGGAGAAAACCCAGGTATCTGTTGTTCGGAGTGTTGTACCTTCCAAGCCTGCCGTGTTCTGATTCATCATTGATGCTGTCCTGGAGAACGGAGGAAATCCAGTTATCTGCTGTTCTGAGTGTCCCCCATCTAAATCCGTTGCATTTTGTGATAAATTCGTTGCAATCTAGCGTTTGCTGTTCGGGGTGTTACCCCTAAGGCCTGCTGACCTACAGGAGCTGGTCGATTGTCCGGACTTGCCGATCTGACCACCCAGTCAGCCTTCTCGCCAGCCCTCCGAAACCTTTCCGTTACCCGTTGTATGGGGAAAAACCTACTGTACTTGGAGTGCCCACTTGCTGTCCGGTCGACGTCTGTCACCGTCGTGAGCTTCTGTATCCGCTATACGGGGAGGAACCAATTGTACTTGGAGTACCTACTGGCTGTCTAGTCGACGCCCCTTTCACGGCCGTAAGCTTTCTGCATCCCCTGTATAGGGAAGAACCGACCGTACTCGAAGTACCCACCTGCTGTCTAGTCGACGCCTTTCCACAGCTGTAAGCTCTCTGCATCCCCTGTATAGGGAAGAACCAACCGTACTCGAAGTACTCACCTGCTGTCTAGTCGACGCCTTTCCACAGCTGTAAGCTCTCTGCATCCCCACCTGCTGTCTAGTCGACGCCTTTCCACAGCTGTAAGCTCTCTGCATCCCCTGTACAGGGAAGAACCAACCGTACTCGAAGTACTCACCTGCTGTCTAGTCGACGCCTTTCCACAGCTGTAAGCTCTCTGCATCCCCTGTATAGGGAAGAACCAACTGTACTCGAAGTACCCACCTGCAGTCTAGTCGACGCCTTTCCACAGCTGTAAGCTCTCTGCATCCCCTGTATAGGGAAGAACCAACCGTACTCGAAGTACTCACCTGCTGTCTAGTCGACGCCTTTCCACAGCTGTAAGCTCTCCGCACCCACCGTCTAGGGAAGAACCAACCGTACCTGGAGTACCTACTTGCTGTCCAGTCGACGCCCCTCTTCACCGCTGTAAACTTCTGCACTTGAGAGATCGAGAAGAGTACAGTCTACTTAGAGCCCGAGAAGGATAAGCCGTGCTTAGAGTACTTACCTGCTGGTCAATCCGCGTCCCCTCCATAGCCGAGAGCCTTGGCATCCGGAAAGTCTGAGGGGTTGAGTGGACCGAGTCCCCGCCTGTTGTCCGGCCAACGTCCCGGCGGCCACTGGATGCTGGGGAGGAAGGAGGAGTTTTAATTAGGATCTACAGATTCTTTTAATCAATAAAGTTTGTTACATTTTACTTTCCTTGTCCGCCTGGTTTCTGGTTTGCTCCTCAGTGGTACATTCTAAAGGGAGGGGGTAGACCCAGTCGACCCTCCCGACCTGTGACACCCCCCTAACCTTCTTATACCCTCTTTCATCTTTCATCTTTCCTCTTTCCCTCTCATATTTCTGACACTCAAAAATCACATGCTCCACAGTTTCAATATTTTCACAAAATTCACACCTACCCGATACGTGCTTACCTACAATATGTAAATACTTATTTAACCCACAATGTCCTATTCTTAATCTCGTGAAGATAATTTCTTCCCTTCGCTTCCTTCCAGTGACCCTCTCTGTCCCAACCTTTTGTTGAATGTTATATAAATGTCTTCCTTTCTCCTCCGCATCCCAGTGTGCCTGCCACTTTTTAATAATTTTTGACCAGATTTGTGCTTTCGCTTCTGCTTTACTTATTGTAATTACTATTTCAACCTCTTCTTGTTTACTCGCTTGCTTTGCCAATCTATCTACCATTTCATTACCCTTCACTCCCACATGTGCTGGAACCCATGTAAACTTTACCGTTATCCCCATCTGACAAATCCGTGAGTGAATTTCTAGTATTTCATATATTATGTCCTGTCTCGTTTTTGACTTAAAAGAATGCAAACTTTCCAGAACTGCACTTGAGTCTGAACATATGACAACCTTTTCTGGTTTGACTTCTTCAACCCAATTCAATGCCAACCAAACAGCTACCAATTCCACGGTAAATACTGATAAATTATCAGAGATTCTCTTCTGCATTTTCACCCCCATCTTTGGTACACTGAAAGCAGCTCCAGCTTTTCCCGACTCAAGGTCTTTAGATCCATCAGTAAACATGACCAAATATTCACCATACTTGTCACTCATCCTATCACAAAATACTTGACATATATCCACCTCCGCTCTATTTCTTGAGTGGGTATTTAAAATCTCTAGGTCCACATTAGTCTGCCAAAAAAGCCAAGGTGGTCTGACTGGCAGCGGAACTGTTGGGCTAAATTCCTTTCCCTCTAATCCCATCTCTTTCCCAATAGTATCACCCACCCATCCAAAACTCTGAATTTTAACCCTTTCATGTTCCCAGCATGCCTGTATAACTGCTCTTGTGGGGTGAGACCTACCCTGTCCTTGCAGGTTTGCCCAATAATTGGCTGCCAGTTGTTCCCTTCTTAATTGTAGTGGCATCTCACCCATTTCTACCTGCATTGCTACTGTAGATGATGAACAAAACGCCCCAGTACATATCCTTAATGCTTGTATTTGCACCACATTCAACTTGGCCAATATTGTTCTAGCTGCATCTCTGTAAGCTACACATCCATAATCTATTATAGATTTAATCAGTGCCCCATATATCCTCTTCATTGCTTTTCTATTCGCGCCCCAGTCAACTCCTACCAAACACCTCATCACATTTAATACTTTTTTACATTTAACTATAACTTTCTCAATGTGGCCGGCCCATGTCAACCTAGCATCAAAAACCATTCCCAAAAATGTAAAGGACTCAACCCTCTCCAGTACATTTCCATATAATTTAAGATTGATCTCTTCATCCACCTTTTTCCTTGTAAAGAAAACCACCTGCGTTTTTTCCCTTGAAAATCTAAAACCCCATCTCAGTGACCACCGCTCTACTAGATCTATTGCTTCCTGGACCTTTCTAACTGTATACTTTATGTTCCTTCCCCTTTTCCACATCGCCCCATCATCAGCAAACAAAGATCTTCCAATCCCAGGCCCTGCATCTGAAAATACATTTATCATGATGGAGAAGAGCAAAGGACTAATCACACTTCAATGAGGGGTCCCATTTTCTATGAGGTAGCTGCCAGACATTTCTTTCCCAACTCTCACTCGTATGGATCGTCCATACAGGAAATCCCTCACCCAGTTAAAAGCCCTACCTCCTATTCCCATTTTATCCAGTTTAATCATCAGTCCCTCTTTCCACATCATGTCATACGCTTTCTCCACATCAAAAAACACTGCTACCACTGTTTCTTTATTGACCTGGGCTCTCCTTATTTCATCTTCTAGGCATAACACTGGATCCATTGTTCCCCTCCCCTTCCTGAATCCACTTTGACATGATGTAATTAATTCCCTCTTCTCCAAAAAATAAACCAGTCTGTCTGTTATCATTCGTTCCATAACTTTACACACATGCGATGTTAACGCAATTGGCCTATAGCTGGTAGGTTTTGTCGGGTCCTTCCCTGGTTTTCTAATTGGAACTACAACTGCTTCCTTCCAGCTCTTTGGAAGCTGCCCATCCTCCCAAACTCTGTTATATAGCCTAAGCAGTCTACCTAATGCTACCTCACCCATACATGAAAACATAATATAGCACATTTCATCCTCTCCTGGTGATGTCAAACCTGCTCTAGCAATAGCTCTTTCCATTTCTGCCTTAGAAAATGGAGCACTCAGTTCATCTCCCACTTCCTCCCTTTTTTCCAAGACCCCAGGATATGCCTTTAATGTCATTTCCTTCCTTTCCTCCACTCACCCTCCATGTTGTCAGAGCTATGTATTGCCACAAAAGCTTTAGCCATCATCTCTGCCTTCTCTACATCAGTTACTGCCCTCTCCTCCCCACTGACCAGTACAGGGTAGTCCCACTCCCTCCTTATTCCGCTCATCTTCTTAATCATCCCCCACACTTCTCCCACGGGTGTCTGTCTTCCTATTGAGCTGCAGAACTCATGCCAGTATTTCCTCTTAGCGTGGCGTACAGTTTTCCTTACAACTGCTTGAGACCTTTTATATTGAATTAAATGCTCAAAATTATGAGTACGTCTTAACACTCTAAAAGCCCTGTTTCTACCTCTAATTACTTCAGTACATTCCTGTGTCCACCATGGAACCACTTTCCTCCTTCTTATCCCAGAACTCTTAGGAATAGTTTCATCTGCCACTTTTTTAATACTATCTATGAACGTACTATACTCTCTTTCACTCTCCATATCTCTAACCTCCCCTGCTAATCTTTCCTCACATAACTCCTTGAATTTGTCCCAATTAGCCTTACTGAAGACCCATCTCCCTCTTCCTTCTCCAAACAGGTTTCCCACCCTCATTCTAATAGTGCATAAAATAGGAAAATGATCACTCCCTACTGTCGACTCCTCCCATACCTTCCAATCACAAAACCATGCTAGATCATGAGATGTGATGGTAAGGTCTAGTACTGACTCTTTTCCTGACCCCATATCGATCCTTGTCCCACTACCATCATTAATACACACCAACCCTTTTAAATCCATCAACTCCTCTATCACTCTTCCATTTTCATCTAATCTCTTTCCCCCCCAAAGTGGATTGTGAGCATTAAAGTCTCCACACCACACTACCTTTCGTCCTTCCTGTCCCTCTACCTCTTCCATTAAACCTAATTCTAATCTTTTACATGGATTGTAAAAATTGATTATCACTAAATTTTCCATTCCTACCCACACCTCCACCACTACATACTCCAACTCCTTCCCTAATCCCAGAATCCTATATGGCAACCCCAGTTTAATAAATGTAGCACAACCTCCCCCACCTCCTGTGCTTCTGTCTCGACGGACACCCACATACCCTTGTATCACAAAATCCAGATTTGGCCTCAGCCAGGTCTCTTGAATACAAATAACATCTGGCTTTTGCAACATCTCATCAATAACTTGTTTAAACTCTTGTCCGTTTGCTACCAGGCTTCTGGCATTCCAATGTATTATTAACACCATGATAAATATTAACCAACCCATGTTTCCTGACTAGACTGATGTTTGAGATCATCTCTCACTGTTTCCCATGTAAGCCCTGTTACATCCAAATGCCGTACTGCTGCCATCACTATCAGCTGTATTCTTTCAGTCTTTGATTTTACATCTGCAGTACCATTAATCACACCAGCAATAAATGTCACTAACTTTCTAACATCCATTTGTATCATATTTCCCTCATCCTCTTTCACTTGCTTTGCTTCATGTCTCCCATTATTCTCACTGCCACCCTCTGCTTTCTGGTTCTGGACCTTTTTAACTGCCTCTGCGTATGACACTTTCTGTCCTACTCTCACTTGCTGCACTTGCACCGCTTCCTTCATCATAGTACACCCTCCATAAGCCACACTATGCGCACCCCCACAATTACAACATTTAGGTGGTACTCCTTCCCCACATTGACCATAACTATGATTTCCTCCACATCTGGCACACCTTCTTGTCTCATTGCACATTACTGCTACATGTCCAAACCGCTGACAGTTATAACACCTAAGCAGTCTAGGCACGTACAGTCTCACCAAGTAGCTCATGTACCCAATTGTTACTTTCCCTGGCAGGACCCCTCCCTCAAACTGTAACAAAACTGACTGACTATCTTCCTTAATGCCATCTCTTGTTATTTGTAATCTTTGTGCACTCATTAGATTTCCCCCTCTCATGTTATTCTTGATTTCTTCCATCTGTACACACACCGGAATTCCTGTAATCACCCCCTTACTCCATCTTTTCCCTCCCTGATCTTTTTCAACCTTTGCCACCTGAAATTGTCCCACCTTTTCTAACTTCAGTGCCCGCTCTCTTTGATTACTATCTTTACATGTAACCACTAAACTACCATTTCTTAGCACCCTTGCTGCAACGATATCACCTATCGCATTCTTTAATGCCGATGTCAATCTGACCGGATTTACACCCCCTACTCCGCCTTCCTCTCGAAAATTGATTACAACTTTATATTCGTCACTCTCACGATCCTCTTGTGTAACTGCCTCACTCTCCTCACCACTCATTTCCGAACTACTACTTACTCCTAATATACTAGCCTTCCTTTTCTTCATCATACTTTCATTTCCACTTCCTACCTGCTTTCCCTTTCCTCGTCCACCTCCACCCTCCATCTCCGGTCCAGTCACAGCACAGCCGTACCGAACCGCCGACCGACACGTCTACTGATTTTGGTTTGCTTGTTTCCGTATTGTGTCCCACAGTAGAAATTGCTCCCTCTCTGGGTCTAACAGCAATTCCCGTCGCGTCAGAAAACTAAGAGCTTCGTTCTTCTTCTGAACAGCTCATATTATTGCGCTCATGACACCGCCGCCTACTGGCTGGACAGTGAGTTCTGGTGAAGTGTGTCTTATGTAGTGACTGTGATGATGAGGTGCAGGTGTGATTGATTTGGAAAGACGTGCAGCTGGGAACCAAGCAGAGTGATGGGAAATGTAGTGCAGAGGATGGTGACTAGGCTGATATGTGACACATATTTTTCAATATATGAAAAGAGGCAATTCCTTATGTATTATTCAATATATTGTAATATATTAACACAATATATTATTCTGTATATTTTCAAATATACTGTTAAACCATTTAATATATTGATCATTCATATATGGGAAATATATTTTCTTTTCATAAGGGAGGGAAAATTAAGTGTACTTTCAGTTCTGGCAGGTCACATTAGTCAAGCTCACATCAGCTGACTCTCAGCTGATACACGTCTACCTTTAGGAATACAATGCCTATTACTGTATATAAGCTCCTTCAGTATTATCAGCAGCAATCGTGTTTCACAAGAGCTAATTAAATGGCGAAATTCGACCAATTGCAACCAAAACAAGTTTGAGAACCATTTCTCTAAAAGCTTTTAGTTGCTATAGACCTTATTCGCAAACACCGGATGTAGCTAACTGCGGCCATATTGTTTACATTACATCTGTCCTGCCCCTAGCCGTGCGCAGATTTGAGTTGAGGGGAGCAGTAGCCTAATGGCTTCGTCTCGTCGGTATCAAGAGAAGATACTGTAAGCTTGATTGCTGTGGACCCATATCAAATAGACCCAATAGCCTTAAGTAAAGATCCGTCCTTATTCCCAGCCGTAACTTATCCGGATATTTATAACTCGTTCATACAGTATCTGCATACACTTAGCAGGAGCTGAAGGCCTTCAAGTCACTTGAGTCATATAACTACTTCATCTCTGGCAAAGTCGGCAACCTTCTTACTTTTGTTTCACCAACGACATGGTCAAACATTGTCGTGATCGCAGAGGTATGTAAATGTTTTTTGATGTGATGCTTACCGTTAACTTACTTGCATAACCTAATGATGATTGGCATACCAGCACGGGGTTGCATCAGCTGTGTGTAAGTTATATTTTAAAGTCGACACTAGAGGCTTAGTAACTATTACTTAGTTTGTAACTACATCAGCTACTAAAATTATTTACACCACGATTACTTGGGGCATAACTTAAAGTCACAAATAAGGCAATCAATGGTCAAAGACAGAGATCCATCATCATGACGTTAGCAATCTGGCAGGCATAAGCAAATGGGCATTGTAGCTAGGGCTGGGTACCGAGTTCGGTACTTTTTAGGTACCGACCGAATTGCCTCGATACTACCGAGTATCGAAACATGTCTTGTTTTTCGGTACCAAATTTCGGTACCTAAGTGGTTAATCTTGTCAACGTCGGTGAAACAATAAGCATGCAGCATGATTGGCTGTGGCGGAAAAGTTTACGCGGCTGCCCAGAGACTTGGCTCGTCGCACGTGAGGCTGTAGTGTGTGTGTGTGTGTGTAAACGTCCCAACCCAGATAGATAGAAAATATGTGGAAATGATCCAAAGTGTACCTATGTGCCAGACTCGATGCCAGAAGCAGGCGATGCAATATTTTCGACAAGATAATTGCTGCCAAGACCGGTAACACGGTAAATCTGATAAGGCAAAGCGCACAGAATACACTTGAGAGTGTGTTCACACCGAACGCGTCTATCGCGTCTAGTTAGACGCTTGAATCTTCCGCTCGAGTTCAAACGCGTCGCCCAATTCGCGTCATTCGCGACGCCCGGCGCGAATGATGCGTCTATTCGCGTCTTTGGATTGACTTTGTATGTAATCTACTCGCGCAAATAATTAAATTCGCGTTCGGTGTGAACAGTGAACATACCATTAGTAAACACTTGTTCATTAATAAACAATTAAAATATCTCCTTGCTATTGTTTCCCGACACATCCATAATCATTATGGCTACTTTTGCCAGTGCTTTGCGGCAAGCTTCATGTGTGCTGAGCGCGAGGCATATATCCCGCCCCCCAGTAGCCTATATTTAATTTAATTCACATTTATTTGTATAGCGTTTTTCACAATACATATCGTTTCAGAGCAGCTTTACAGAAAATGTATGTGTCTAAATTACAATTTAGAGTTATCTGTTATCAGAGGTGACAGTGTAATGCATTTCAATTAATTTTCATTCAATTTCATTGTTAAACAATGCATTAAGTTAAGGCAGAAACAATGAGCTCATTGAGGTAAAGAATATTGTTAAATGATTAGGAAACATCAAAAACTTTAGCATTGGTGCTTTTTTACATACTCAAAATATGAGTGTAAAAAAGTCAACAAACTGAAAAAATTAAAATAAAAATTAGGTAATATTATATTGTTAAAACTGGTTACATAAAATTGGTATCGAAAAAAGTATCGTTCAGGAACCGGTATCGAAGTCAAGGTATCGGTATCGGTATCGAACATTTTGTTACGATACCCAGCCCTAATTGTAGCACACCGTAGTAAGCTAGATTGATATTGAAATGCCATATCAATAAATGTGGTCTCTACTTGATAACTGACGTGCAAAACAACATGCAGTGAATAAAAAAGATGCAGGAAAACGGCTGTTTTAGGATTAGTGAATATAATTCTGTGACATTTTATGATTTACACAGACCCTAGTTGTTACTCAGAGTAATGTTGTAACTTATCTCTGTGATGCAACAATTTATTTTAGTGAAGCATAAATCACAACTTAG
Source organism: Tiaroga cobitis (assembly GCA_030578255.1). Classification (NCBI taxonomy): domain Eukaryota; kingdom Metazoa; phylum Chordata; class Actinopteri; order Cypriniformes; family Leuciscidae; genus Tiaroga; species Tiaroga cobitis. The sequence goes on from CM060592.1 coordinate 12,022,897, forward strand.
TAATAATTTATGTTGTAATTAAGCTACCTTTGAACCTACACACAGCTGGTGCAACAGGCTGCAGAATAACATATGAAGCTATCTGAAGTTTGCTGTCATTATACTTTCTTTCTTTTTCTGCTTCAGATACTATACCACAATATCTGAAAACCTTTGGAAACTGTTTTGTGAAAATAATAACCTAGGCATGGGAATCTTTGAACTGCAATTTGCCATAAGATAAGAATATAAGCTGCCATACACACAACTACAGAATTAATGTCATGGATGTATCTTGTTTGAAATCTTGAATGCAATTCTGTGTTTTTGTGTTTTCATAGGTTAAACACAGTCAAAAGTTAAGTGCCCCACCTCTGCGCCCATGGGTTACTGCCCAGAAGGATGACATTATCTTGGCTGCACACTGCACCTGCATGGCGGGATTAGGCGAGACATGTAGCCATGTTGGAGCGATTCTTTTTGCCATCAAGGCAGCTGTTTTACTCCGTGAGTCCCAAACTGTGATAGAAAAACCTGCATATTGGTTACTTCCAAGTGGACAACCAAAGGAAAAGTACCTTGAAGTAGAAAACATTGACTTTCACTCAAAAGCTACAATCAAACACAGACTGGACACAACATTTTCAGAAGGGAAACCAATACAAGGACAAATAAAAGCTACCTGATGTGTCAGAGCCAACAGAAGCTGAGATCGCTACTTTCCTGGGAGAGCTACTTTGCTAGGTGATAAACCAGTCTTGCTGTCTGTCGTGAAAGACTATGCAGAGTTCTATGCTCCAGTGTCGAACACCGATACTGGCCAGCCCCTGAGTGAGCTATTCGATGAACAGTGTATTTCTATGACAAGCGAACAGTTACTTTTACACTGTAGTACCATTGCAGTTGACATTTCTCAAAGGCAAGCTGACACAATAGAACAGCAATCAAGAGAACAGTCTAAAAGTAAAGCCTGGTGTAGATTGAGGGGTGGCAGAATTACAGCCTCACGTATTAAAGCTGCTTGTTCCACACCACCTGAGAATCCATCACAAAGCCTCATCAAAAATATTTGTTACCCTCTAAGCACAGGCTTTACAAGTAAAGCAACCAGTTGAGGTTGTGATCATGAACAACAGGCACTATCTTGTTACTGTCCGCAAATGCATTCACACACCAATTTCAGATGTGAGACCAGTGGTTTTGTAATAAATCCAAAACTGCCTCACATAGGTGCTACACCAGATGGGATAGTACATTGCGACTGCTGTGGTGATGGTGTAGTGGAGGTTAAATCTCCGTTTTGTGCACATGATAGCACAAGCCTCAAAGAATGTGTTGATGGCAGATTCTGTTTGGAGGAATCTAATGGCAAATTACAGCTCAAACATTCACATGCCTGCTATTTTCAGGTCCAGACACAGATGCTTGTATGCAATAAGGAGTTTGCTGATTTTTTTGTATGGTCAGAAAATGATGTAAAGTCAAAAGATACAAAAATGGTGTGCACATTACAAACACCCAAATTGGGCTCAGATGCAGGACACCTAAGTAATATAAACAAATAAAGAAGTGTGAAGTCTGCACACTGAAAATTACTGCTCCAAAAGAATTTATTAAAAGGCAACGTTTCGACCCTCAGGTCTTCATCAGGCACAATCGCACACTTCTTAATCAGAAAATTATGTATACATAGAGAGGATAGAACCAGATATTGGACTCTGGGAAGTAATCAAGTCAAAATCTAGGGATCTTTGTTCCAAAACCCTTCTCCCAGAGCTTGTGGGCAAACTTTTCTCAAGGCCATGTCCATCAACAATGCCGACTGACACAGCTGTTGTGACTGAAGTGGATCCCTCTGAAAGCAGAGAAAAATTAATCCCATCAGACATCATCTGCGTGTGCAAGCAACCATACAAAGTTCGTGACCGTGTGGTGCGTTGTCACAGTGAAGACTGCCTTAATATATGGTTCCATCTCTCATGTATGAACATGAAACATATGCCTAAAAAGGGGAGCAAATGGCACTGTTTGGTGTGTAGAGCTGAAGTGTGATGGTACAGTATGACACATGAAATGAGGATTCTGATGTAACAGGTTTTTATTATAATTTGTATGTGTATTTGTTTGTCCACAGTCCATTGTATTTTGTCATTCTATACAAAAATATGAAATTCAGTACCCTTTCTAATGACTGCCTTAAATGCTAAAATGTAAGATGACTATTAAAATAACTTTGTCTTATTCCATACTGAACCTGACTTTTATGATTAAGATATCAAGGTAACACTATACACGTATTAACAACCCTTTTTTTCAACCACACACATCTAATCAAAAGGTACAACTGAGGAGCACATGTTGGTAAGGCAACAACACACTGGAGTTCTATCTCAGTTCTATGTCACCACTATCTCAGATCCTAATGTCACCAGGTAGGAGATGGGTATCTTCTCTGACAGTATCCCATATTTATTGCGCACCAATCCTATCACTCTTTCTACATGTATGCGGACATGTGCGATTTTGCGGGTGGCCTCAACTTCAAGAGCAGACAGCTGTAGCTTTCCTTGAGTATAACTGGGTGTTACAACTTTTGCACATTTTAACCCTACACTCTCTTGTTTATTAAAACCTCTATCTGCCAAGATGAAACCACCGGGGGTAAGTAGCTCGAGTAAGCCTGAGTTTTCTGTGGCATGTTTATCGGTAGTACGCCCTCCCCATGCTATAGAGAGGAAATAAATGGATCCCTGAGGTTGGAGGCCTATAAGGTATTTGATAGTGTTATGGTGTTTATATGAAGACCAAGTGAGACTGCGTGCTGTCAAACTTGAAGGCATCTCTATAAAAATTCAAAACAATCAATTATTACTGTCACTCTTGACCCAAAATGTTGTTGAAAGGTTATTGGCATAGACTTCCAAAGCTCATCTCTCCTCGGCCAAAAGATAAACTTTTTCACATACAAAACATGTATGACACAAACAAAGGTTTTGGACACGGTAGACAGTGAAATGCCAAAACTGTAGGCTAGGTCCTTTTTTGGGAAGTTTCGAGTTTACGAGTTTCACCAGTACCAACACAAGTTTTTGAAAATTGGTTTTAATGCTGTCAGTAAGGGAGCCTTAAAGGGACAATGTGTACTTTTTTATGTATTTTATTATTTAAAATCAATATTTTTATTCATAAATATGTCCTCAATGGTGTACAAATAACTTTAATAAATTATCTGACTTATAATCGTAAATGAAGAATTTATTATCTTTATATACATGGGACGGGTAGGTTCACGGAGGCTTCCATGTAGTTCCACCATCTTGAAAAACTATAATAGCAGAGTGGGACAAAAGTACTAGGCCAACGTGTTTCCACAACGCGTTTTCGTTCAGAGCCAGCGTGACATAACTGAACGCAGCAGAAATGGAGGAGCAGAGCAGGCGCTTGTCACTGCCCCGGCAAGTTTAAAAGGCTGCATTGCAAATCCTCGTCGCCAGAAAAGTCCAAAATGTTCCTTTATGTGTCTTTTCTTCTTAATAAAGACAAACACTCAAGACTAGGGTTGCGTACCGAAACGCGGTGCCAATAGGGAACCGGTTCCGACGTAAACGGTAGTAACCAGACCGAATAAGAACGAAAATTTCGGTGCCTGATATCGGTGCTTGAGTCTCTGTGTCATGAGGCGCACACACGCAAAGTCTCTCGCTCTCTCCCTCTCCCTCGTGCACGCACTAGAGGTGTGGACTCATGTGACTTGGACTCTAGTCAGACTCGAGTCATAAATTTGATGACTTCAGACTCGACTCGACAAAATGTACAAAGACTTGCAACTCGACTTGGACTTTAACATCAATGACTCGTGACTTCACTTGGACTTGAGCCTTTTGACTTGAGAAGACTTGCTACTTCCCATGAAAACTGGGGGAAAAAATGTCTCTCAGTTTATCTGCATCTGTGAAAAAATGTGCACCACCTGTATGCATGCAGAGAGCACTCGCGCTGCCTGCACGACATCCAATCACTGTAGTCCCACGTCGTTTTGATTCGACAGCATCTAAACAGGCACATTGCAAGACAACCAATCGGTGGATCCGGCGACTCAAAACGGGGGTTGGAGGTAATGGAACAAAAACAAAAAAAAAGCTACGTAGCTTCTCTGACTAAAAAAAAACTTAACAACGCTGTGTGTGTATCAGGGCAATGTTTATTTTAATTTCAGAACATGCACTACATGGGTGCAAAATGTAAAAAAAAACGTTTTCACAAGCAGCAAGGGGGTCGCACACCGGACGAGATGCGTCGCGTCGCATCTAGGACAACTAGAGGTATCGCACACCAGACGTGCACTTTCTCAGTTTATGGCCAGCAATATTGTTACGTTTAAGGACATTATGGAATTATGATAATGTCTGTATTATGTTATAATTGTACTGTACAATCGTTGCTAGTCTGCAGACTCTGAACACTTCACCTCAGAGCGTCCGTTAACTGAATGAATTGAGAATCTCACCTGAAAATCCGATAACATCAGCAATTTTCATTCAAGCAACTGATTTCTGTAAATGAATGTAAAACTAAATGTAGGCTATATTGCATGCAGCACAGGGTGAAGTCAGACAGTATTTACATTAACAATGCCGAATGGCGCTGCCGGTGTGTGTACATAGAATAGTGTGTTAGAATTTTAAAGACGTGGCGCTGCGCTTCTTGTCCGCTGTGCGACCCACCCTGAAAATTCACCTCACAAACGCATCGAAACTGCAAACACAAGATTTTTGTGGAACTTCAATGGGGAATAAAGACTAACAAGACAGATAACAATGTTGGGATGGTTGTTGCAGCACAGACTGTATTCAGTGTTCAAAAATTCATACATTTTATTTCTGTGTTAAGGGCCAGTGCTTGTATCGACTCCAGGAAGAGTAGCTGCTCGTGTGCAGCTAATGGAGATCGAAATAAATAAATAAATCAGTGTAACACCTGTTGACTTCCGTTGTTTACATCTGAGAGTACAGGCCAGGTTGGTTGTGTTCAATAAAGCAAGTGTACGCAACTATATTGGCGTTAACCGTCCATTCTATTTAAAGGATAGAATGAAACAAACAACATTGAACACTACACAAACAGTAATTATTAATTTTACATAGTGACACAGGAGGTGCCGGATCCAATAAAAAAGGTTACGGATCCAACGTCGGAGGTGCCGAAACATGTTCCGGCGTGTTCCGGCTCAAATTAAGCCCTGGGTAAGAGGACTTGACATGACTCGAAACTAAAATGGTAGGACTTTGGATTTGACTTGAGACTTGTTGGCTTTGACTTTTGACTCGACTCGGGACTTGCCTCATCTTTGACTCGACTTGACTCGGGACTCGAGGGCAAAGACTTGAGACTTACTTGTGACTTGCATAACAATGACTTTGTCCCACCCCTGCTATACGGTTTGGAGCACAGTCTGTTCTGTCTCGCATGCGCGCTCTTGCTCGCTCACTCTAGATTCCGGGAGATTTTAACAAATTTGCGGGCATCAAGGAGCCGTTATCAATATGCGGGAGACTCCCGGAACGTCTGCTGATAGCGAGGGGATTAATGAAGATGCCGAAGACAAAACGCTCCAAGGTTTGGCTGCATTTCACGTATAAAATTACACGTCAGAACGCCCTCTAGGTGATGGACGCTCTTACGCCCTCTTGACACTCTTACGTCGTCATGTTATTTTAGCGCGCGCATCATCTGCTCCTCAGATTTCTCTGCCGAAAAAGGAAGCTTGTCGGCAGCGCGAGGAGTTTGGCAGCGAACGCAGCGTCTCGTTCCCTATTCAGAGAACATGGGTTACACTAGTAACCAGAGACGTTCTCTTTCATAGGTTTACTCAAAGCTGCGTAGCTAAGATGCAGTGGGAACAAAATACCAAACTCACCAAGCTAAGCGCTGCGTAACTAGCACAATGACCAGATAACTTACATGACTGGTTCAAGCAGACAAAACATGGGAACCTGTAGCCATGTCGATATTAGATTACCCTGGTTGTAATCTCTATAAATCTTCAGTATTATTACATTGTTTGATACAATATTGTTTTATTTGATATTATGTAAATGTGAATTTTTATTTTATATTGGTTTATCTATTATTACCATATGTTACTTGTATTTATATTGTTTAAAGTTTTAAGTTAATATTGTGTCCAGTTTGGCCCTGTAAATAAAAGGGTATTATTTTTTTGACAAAGTGTGTGTGGTTTCGTTTTCTTAAGTACCGTTTCAAGCACCGTTTAAGCACTGGAACCGTTTAAAAAATACAGAGTAGGTACTGGTATCGGATAAAACCCAACCCTACTCAAGACTATCTTGATTCTTCTTTAATGAACTCGGGAGTCGTGGGTAACTACACACATTTCACATGTCAATACTTCCCAGGTGTGTACTCTTTTTCCATTCCCCACTCCAATAACATATTCAACAATAGTTCCTATTGTTACACAAAATAGATCGTAAAAGGAAACGTGACCGGAGATTACAAAAAACACGAGTTAATGTCGGGATAGCTTTTTCCAGGTGGATAGAGCTAATGCAGGAGAAAGATTTCAAAAGAGACGCTGTCCTGCTTTCTTCTCGACAGGTAAATCAATGTTACAGTCTTAATTACAAGCTTTTTTTCATTGTTTGGTTGTGTACTTTATTTTATAGAGAGGAACATTTATAGTTAAAAGTTGATGATCATATCTAACAATGCACGTACTTAAGAAAATATAACGAATACAGAAGGCATAACTACTTATTACAATAGTTCATGTTTTTCACAGTCAGTAATTCATACTGTAACATTCGTTTGTTCGTTGTGTCAAGTTGCCGTTTGCTTGAAATAACAAACCTGTTCACCCAAAGGAACACTCGACAAAGTGCTATTAGAAGACATCCTGTCATAGCTTTTTGGTACATAGTGGCTACCGTAGATGCAACGCGCATTTGAAAAAGCGAGGCGCTGGAGAGCACAATTCGTTTGAATGCAAAATACATTTTCACCGCTAGATGGGAGAAATTCCTACACATTGTCCCTTTAAATGAAATTATAGAGCACCATTAATGTAGCAAAACTGGGTAAAGCTGTATAAAATCTGACTTTTTTCTCATCATCCCTGAGTGTGTCCATGCTTATCTTTTCTGTAGCTAGCTGACATTTCAGAGTAATATTGTCAGTAAGCAGTCTCTGGTGATCAGCTTGTATTTTGTAGCACACTTCAAATGTGCACGTATCTTCCTCAACAGTCTCAAAAGCATACATAACCTCATTGTAAGCCTCTGTAGTGTTCATCCCTGGGCTGCCACACTCCCTGAACTTGATGCCTGTGTTGCACCCTGTTGTACCTGGCCATTACACATCCTTTTCTTTTTAATGTGAAGTCTCTTGCTCTCTCAGCCTTTCCTGTCTGACCTGTCTCTCCTACCAGCTTCAATGAGGGGGCCCAATCAGGATGAGTGCTGTCATGTAAACATGATGGCTTACCTAAAAGAAATCCACACAAAAGGGACTGTTCACCCTCAACCTAGTCAGGGCTCCAGACTAACTTTTACTTGGAGTGCTGTAACAAAATAACACATTATCATACAAGCACTAATTCCCTACCTAGTATCAATGCCAGACCTAAATGTTCATAGGTAAGCTACTGTAACTACTAACTGCAAATGACTGCATGATACTGATGTCTGATAATGCCTGAAAACTCTGTATAGGTATAAACTGTTTTGGGGATCTGGCAACTTAAGCCCACAAAGGACAATATCAAAATAACATAACAAGTATGCATTTATTAACAGCCCAGCAAGCAAGTATTATGATATAAAGTTCTTTGGCGTAACCTCCGTCCGTAGCTCGCAATCCGAGGGTACGGAATCTGCATTTCCTGCCTGAAGACGCAGCCAACCCCCCTGGGAGGTATGGGAAGGGACCATCCTGGTGGTGGTGGGGAGGATGGAGAGGAAAGGACATTCCTGGTGGTGGTGGGGAGGATGGAGGTGAATGAAGGCGTCAGAATCTGCGAACTCAGACATGTGAAAGTACCAATCTTTTATACTACAATTATTAGAACACGATTGGATAGATGAGAAGGTAACAAGTGATGTAACAATTGAGTCTTCCCAGCAGAACTTATACTAAAGCTTTCATTTCTGTGATATTCAACACAGATATACAGATATATCAGTTTTGTTGCCGCAAGTCTGAGCTGTTGCTGTAGGGTGTATGCTTCCCCTGCCAAACTACAATAGTTTTAGCAATAGTTCCGCGGTTATACAACATGCTTGTTGTATCAGATTTTGCTGCCGCTAGGGGTGTAAGCTTCCCTCAATAGATCCCATACAACTGTTAAATTGGCTACAGCAACACGCTTGCTGCAATGTGTCCTTGTTTGCTCCAGCTTGGGGTGATGCTTCCCCCATAAGATTGGATATAATAGTACTCAACATATGCCACTAACATCAGGATGTATTAACCATTCTATCAGCATCAGCTGGTTAGGGGTAGTGTAAAAAAAGAAAAGAAAAACGCATCCAGATTTTCGCTGTCAGTTTGTGTTTGGGGGATATTGGCATATGGTTTTGTTTTGGGGGGTTATTGCTGCTCTCCCTGCTCTTATCCATGCTAGGCTGCATGGATGCGCAGGGAGTTCTTGCCTAGAACAGAACCATACCACCAATGCTAATTGTCAATCGTATTTGACGATAGTGGTCCTGACAGAACTATGGGTGTAATGTTAGTTAACTAGTTCAATACTTCTAATCCATTTTTAGTTTATCAAAGCACATTTTAAAGAATACTCTCAGTAATCTTCTAGTTTAATAGTTTTTATACTGCAAGAATACAACATTTTCTTGAACTCTTTCCCCACCATTTTTCCATCATTTATGACAAAATTATTTATTAGACTACTCAAAAGAGTAAACAACTACAAGCCAAGTATACTTAGAATATTTAATTGAACTTTTCTTTAGTATATCTCGATGAAAGATAAAGTACAAGTATAGGCCAAATACGTATACTTAGACCTTTCAGTATGCTTGTATTTGCCAAGAATACTTAATGTGTTCCTATTATGCTTTTTCCAATAATGTAATGTAAAATATCTGCATAAGTGCATGACAAATAAAGTTGTTGTCTCCTAAAAGAAAGTATCGATCCTGAACTGCCGAAAGAGTCATCAGCGATCCCAGTCAAGTCACCTTCATTTATGTTGCGATTTTTTATATTGTTTCAAAGCAGCTTTACAGTGATAATAGGAAATTAAAGTAACAGAGATTGTTTTGGCTTTACAGCAGCTCTAGAACAAAGTTATTGTCCAGCTAATGTTAGTTTTTGATTGATTCACTTCCGTTGCAAAGATCATTAGTTATTAACTTAGGGCTAACGCCATTCATACAGTTCAGAAGTTCACTGAACTTCATACAGTTCAGCTCACTTAGCACGTCGTTCGTGGTTTGACTAGTCGAGACTGTTTTCCAAAGATGGCTCCTGTCTGTGTACACGAAGTGGACTGTCTTTATAAAATATCTTCTTATTAAACGGTCTGTACACTTACAAAGTTCTCAATGCTTCGTTTTGCATGTAGGGACCCTCATTATGTTACTGTGTTCGTGTGGGGCTATTTTGAGCCTTGTTAGTGGTATTAACTAGCGATTTATTTTTACTTATTAAATGCCCCCATTACTAGCGTTATACGCTAAACAGTTTTTAGAGATAAAACTCTTTACATTCGATTATCATGAAAACAAATCGCAGAGAACGGTTGACTAGGTACCAATGTTTTATTAGACCAAAGGTTCATTTTGCGCCGGAGTTCTCCTTTAAGCCTTTAACCAATGGCAATCAATACCTCATTAAACAGAAGTAACTGCAGCTGCTTGCCAATCAATTCTGATTATAAAGTACCTTACCATTAATTTAAAAGTGTATTACATATTTTTTTGAAGTCGTCAAAGCCATGTCAAGAAACAGCACAAGTGGCACAACGGTGTAAGGAGAGTGGATGATTAGTGAGGGATACCCGGTTCGTCTACCTGTCACAACATATCGTGTGAACATATTACTGACAATTTGATCATTTAATTAATAGTCTATATTTTACTGATAACTTAAACTACGTTAAAATAAATGTTACTGGAAAAATTTGAGGAATGTTTCATTTGCATAGAACGTGTTATCTTTCTTAACGCCGTAATGCACCTTCGCGTGAAGTGGAAAAACGATTCCTGAGCAATCGATGCCAACTAATTCAGCACCTTCACTTGGGACAGCGCCTTTGTAACGTTGAACGTAAGAGGCAGCGTGTAAAGAAGCTTCCTTAGGGACACCTCGGGGAACACACTTAGGAACATAAACAACTTTGGTAAGATATATCTTTCGAGTCTTCTTAGCGCGCTAAGAGTGAGCGTTATCGGGGAACCGATTCCCTGTTCTTTTTCATGGTATGATAGACCCATGTTTATGAAGATATCCAATTCAAATTAATGTAGTATCGATTTTTTGTTTGTCACTTTTCAAAAGTACTTTTGTCCTTTATCTCAAGAATCAGTGATATTATATTTTACTTAACCGGTTAAAAAAGTCTTGGTTATTTAATGTAAGTATATAAATATCTGTCATGAACATTTTTAGAAGTTAATGCAAAAACTGCCTTATGTGCAATTAACATGTTTGCATACAATTTGTTATTAGAGTGTTGATCATCATATCTACAAATAAATCACAACTGGATTTAGGCTAATAGTTTGGGCTGTGTTGTTAACCTTTAATATTTTAGTAATGTGCAAGTAAGTGCTCCCTAGTTTACAGCATTAGCAAAGAAAACATTTTTATTCTTAAGAAACTTTTAATTATAATTGAATTAATTTAAAGACAGAGACACAATTTGTTCAGTAAACCGATGTTTAATAAAAAAGGAGCAAATTTATGTTTAGTTTTCTCTCCCCTGCTGTGTGGAACCGAACTGTGATTTCAAAACCGCGGTATGTACCGAACCATCAGTTTTGTGTATCGTTACACCCCGAATAATGACAGCCTATGGTCTTCACTGGCTGCCCGCAAACAATGTCTACTTTGATCCTCAAACATTGTAGCTGTAGCTGAGACTGAAACAGTTTGCTTCATTTTGTCGATATGTCAAGATGCTGTTTTCAGCGCTTCAAATCCACTTTGCATGTACATTTCAAACGGAGAAGGACCTGCGCTGGAATTGATCCGGAAAAAAACTTTCGTATCACTGTCTATCAAGCACTGAGGAAATTCTGAGTAATTCAGATTTTCCGACAGTTTCAGACATGCACTGTAAGCAAAAGACTAGGCTGTATGGACAATCAGAGCAGAGTAGGCCAGGCTCAGTAAGGAGGGATTTAGAGAGACTGAATCTTCTAACAAACCATTTTCAGACTCTTTGAGAAATTAGATGATGTGCAATATATATTATGTGTTTTTGACCTTGGATGCATATAAACCTATTGTAGAACTCCACAACAAAATTAGGAACCTTTAAAATAGCACAATAGGATCACTTTAAGTATTATTTTGTTAAGTAGTAGATCATTTTGGCTTTGTGTGTGCGTGTGTGTGTGTGTGTGTGTGTGTGTGTGTGTGTGTGTGTGTGTGTGTGTGTGTGTGTGTTTGTCCGTCTCACAGCTGTGCTCTGTGCAAAAAAGTATCTAAGTCAGTGTGTCACTCTGTTTGTCATCCCAAATGTCATTCGGGTTCCAGTTGTCTCATCTGAGCCAACATTTGAGTAAAAAGATACAAAGAACACAGAGTGCTTCCTAAACTTTCAGATCAGTCCATACAGTGACCATTTTTCACATCAAATGGCACAACACTAAGAAGTAAGTAGATACATTTTAAACCTAATGTTTTATTTTTTTATTTTACATTTACGAATTTGATCTACATTTCTGAGGGCAGATTCAAGATTTCTTGATTCTTGAACAAGAATTGTTTTAATAAGAAAAGGGTGAATTCTTTCATCATGTGGTTTACTGATAATGGGCAACAAGATAAACATCCCATTTGCATGTTATTATTAGGTTTTCAACCAAACCAAAAAAATAAAGTGCATTTAGTTAAATACAGACAAAATTGTTAACAGATATTAGTCTCTGGTATACTTTGTTTCAACCCATGTTTAGGTAAAATATGTACAAATCCAACCGTTGGTTTTAAATTGTCTTTTTTTTTTTTATAATCTATTATTCTACAGGCAGTAATATATCACTTTTACTCAAATTACCAATAGACAGAATCCATCCCTGGTGGGATAGAACAGAGGGTCTAGGATGCCTGACCTGATGTCTGGGATGATACCAGCCCGCCCCTAAGCCAGAGGCGCCTGCTCCAGCCACGGTGCCATGAGGCTTAAGCTTTTAATCACTAAGCTTAATCCACTGGACAGCTGTAGAATCTTTACGAGCCAAACTGTGCATGATGTAGCCTGTTAGTGTGTCCTTTATCTTTATCTGATTCACAGTTATATTAGGTTGATGGGAAGTAAGCCCATGAGACCATTGGAATGTGAAACCACAAAAGTCCTATTGGGAATGTTATATCACTATCATGTTAAAGCAAGTTATTGTGCTTTATGAGCTTACTGTTTACTGTGTCTTGTAGGACCATATTTGAGTCATTATAGAATATTTATCTATTAGTCGGCTGATTTCAAACACTCCCGTGAGTTGTGTGAGTGTTCTATGAAGAGCGTCAAACCTTTCTATTTACAACGTGTTTTTGCACCGTTTAGCATTGTTGCCAATCACAGACATTAGTTGAGTGTGTGAACGCAATGGTCAATCACAGGCATTTAAATCATTTCAAAAATCCTTTTTACTGCGTCCCAATTCACCTGCCTATATTATGCCCTAAAAGGATTTTGTGAAGAAAAAGTACATACTTTCGATTGTGTAGCATACTTTCGAAGAGTAGGCAGTTTGGGACATACTACTTCGTCATAACTGCTTCTTTAATGGGCTGCTCTGCCGCTTGGTTACGTGCATCCTGTAAACATTTAAACTGCCCTGTCAATCATCTTGTCACAATTAAAGTCCTCCACATTCAATTTAAATTTAATTACCTACTGTTTCGGAGAGAAATGTAGTAACACATTGATCTACCAGTCGTGGGTCTTTCATGCGTTTTCAATTTGCATAGTACATATGACAATAAAGATCTTGAACTTAAACTAAGTACAATGAAATTCTTATTTTGTTTACCCCTCAGGTGTTACGGAACAGAGACTCACAACAAGATTGGTTAAGGTGAGAAACAGATTTATTATTTTCAGAAGGTTGTGAGGGTATCACGATTTGGTCTTGTCTCGGTCACGTTTTGGTTTTGTTCATGTCATCTTCCATGTCTGTCATGTGATTCCCTGTTTGTCATGTGATCTTGCCATGTGTCTTGTCATTGGATAATCGTCTATTCATTGTTCACAGGTGTCCCTTGTCTTGTCATTAGTCTTGTGTATTTAAGCCCTCATGTTTGCCATGTGTCTTTGTCAAGTATTGTTTCCTGTAACCACTGTTGTGTAAGTCTTTGTCCACGGTTTTGTTTCATGCCACGTCATGCTTTTGTTTATGTTTAAATCTTATGTTTATAAATAAATACTGCACTTGGGTTCTCGCTGCAACTTGCCTCCAGTGTATCCTTTACTGAAGGGCAGCGGGTGCAGGTAAATGAGAGAGTCTTTGAGAAATGGAAAATGGAGACAGTAATAACAATAATAATTCATTACATTTTATATAGCGCTTTTCTCGGCACTCTGACAGTTGCTGACAGTTCTTTCTGTTGTAGATGGTTGAGGAGATTGTGGATGACAAGGAGGTAGATGGCAGGAGCACACACCGATGCTGGACGAGGAAACAGATGAAGGAAACCAGGAAGATGATGGAGACTTGGAGGAACAGGATGGGAGACGAACAGACGTAGCATTCACTTCATAGGAGGTAAGTGCAGACAGGTAGGTAAGGCCTTACTTATGAACGAGACCAGACAAAATGCCAGAGTGAGGTATGTGCATATATGTGTCTGTGATGATGAGCAGATGAAGTACAGGTGATTGAGTGATGATGGAGCCTGGCTGATCCATGACATCAGGAGAGAGGCGGGGTAGAAGGGGAAACGGACAATAAAACTACAAGACATTTGAAAAAAAAAAATACAGGAATATATATAAAAGGACAAGGCAATAGAATATCTAATAATATACCATAAAATACAAAGCAGAAATAGACAATGGAAAAAGTATATATACTATATGAATAAATTAATAAATTTCTTCACAGTATAAAGATGCAGTGCATGTACGAAAAAGTGACAGCAGTGGTAAAGTGTTGAGTCTCTGTGTAAAGTCCAGTGTTAAAAGAGTCCAAGCCTATCAGTCTAATGCATTAAGAGGTATACATATGAAATACCGAAGGAAAAAGTGCATAGTGCATTAAATGAACAGAGGACCATTTTGTCCTGATGGTCCAGGTGGGAGTGGCAGTGGGTGACTACTGTTTATCAGTCTAATAGCTTGAGGGTATAGACTGTTTTGAAGCCTGGATGTCCATGAGGGTGAAGAAATTGTGGGTGGGATGAGTTGATAATCAGGGTCGCTGATAATGTTGCTAGCCCATTTTTAGATCCTTTTATTGTAGATGTCCTGCAGTGAGGGTAGATCTGCCCCTGTGATTTTCTGTGCCAACTTTATCACCCTCTGTAGTGTCCTTCTATCATGAGCTGTGCTGTTGCCAAACCACACAGCAATGCAGCAAGTTAGCACACTCTCCACAGTGCATCTGTAGAAGTTATGAAGTATGTATGGTGATATGCCAAACTTCCTCATACTCCTAAGTATTTCGCATTTCATGGAAGGAGAGCTCACTCGCATACAGAGATGCCTTAAAAGCTGCTAGATCTGCTTATTTTCAACCCTATTAGAAGAAAATAAACAAAACCTGAGGTATTTATTTGAAACAGTGGCTAAACTAAAGAAAAATAAAGCCTCAAACCCAGAAGTTTCCAAGCAGCACAGCAGTAATGACTTTATGAACTTCTTCATCAGGGAGAAAATTATAACTATGCAACCGTCTACTACAGCATCGCATCAGGGAGTGCATTGTAGTCTCCCTAAGGAAAAATTCGATTAATTCATTACTATTGGAGAGGAAGAATTGTTTTAACTCGTTAAATCTAAATCGACAACATGTATATTAGACCCTATACCAACTAAGATAATGAAAGAGATGCTTCCAGAGGCCAAAGATCCTCTTCTACAAGCAGCCTCACATTTAATACCCCGTGTTAGAGATGAGTCGGGGGTGTTGGTGGAGGAACCTGACCTTATTAATTCAGTATTTTCATCTTTTTATAAATCTTTGTATAATTCTGAATTTCCATCGGACTTGACTGATATGGATGCGTTTTTGCAAGACCTAGATTTTCCGGATATGAGCACAGATGCAATTGATCAGTTGAACTCTCCACTGACTACGCAAAAATTTACATTGGCTCTACAAAATATGCGAAATTATAAGGCACCTGGGCCAGATGGGTTCCCGGTTGAATTTTTCAAGGCATCCACAATCAACTCATTCCGCTGTTACATGCTGTTTATGTAGAATCTGTCAAATGGCTCTCTTCCTTTCACTTTGAGACAGGCTTCTATTAGCGTTCTTCTGAAAAAGGGCAAGGATCCCAAACTATGTACTTTGATGAATGTCGATACCAAGGTTCTTGCAAAAGCTTTGGCACGTCGTCTAGAGAAGGTGCCTCCAACAATTATATCTCAGGAGCAGACAGGCTTCATAAAAGGAAGTCGGCTTTTTTATAATGTCGGTACTTTATGAAATGTTATCTACTTGAAAGGAACCGCTGCCATTCCAGAAGTTGTAATATCTGTTGACGCAGAAAAGGCGTTCGACAGAGTTGAATGGAGTTACTTGTTTGCAGTTTTGATGAAATTTGGTTTTGGTAATGTTTTTATATCATGGATACGCCTTCTCTATACATCACCTTGCGTCAGTATCACAACTAAAAATGGTCAATCTAGTTATTTTTCCTTAAATCATGGCTGTAGACAAGGTTGTCCTCTGTCTCCCCTCCTTTTTGCTCTTGCAATAGAACCTTTGTCCATTTATTTGAGGTCTTTCCCCATGTTTAACGGCATTACGCGTTCCTGTGTCGAATTCAAACATTCTCTATATCCTGACGATCTGCTACTGTATGTCACAAATCCTGTAGGGGCGTGCCCTGTTATCCTTTCTTTTTTTCATAGATTCGGTTCATTTTCGGGATACAAGATCAATGTCTCAAAGGGCGAATGTTACCCGGTCAATGCCCTAGCAATGCAGCTCTCTCAATCTAATATTCTCTTCAAACGGAGTCCTTCGGGATTTAAGTATCTGGGGGTTCATGTGGCCAGGTCCTACAAATCTCTTTATGCTGTAAACTTTTTTCCCCTATATTGACTGAGATTAAGGCTGATTTCCAAAAATGGGGTTCCCTCCCCCTTTCCCTGATTGGTAGAATTAACGTGGTTAAAATGAACGTCCTCCCAAAATTCTTGTTTCTGTTCCAGTGCCTACCTATATTTTTATCTAAAGGTTTTTTCAAAAGCACTGATTCAGTTATATCTCAATTTCTGTGGAACGGTAAGACACTATCAAAGAGCTATCGCACTATCACATCCAATTAGGATACGTGCCCAAAAATTTTATGATTAAACAGCTTGTTAAAAAAACACAACTTGATCCTACAAAATTAGTCAATTACTGTCACGGTTCATGAATTCACTGTCTCTCTCGTCTCAAGTGCTGTTGTGTGTGTGTGTCTGTGGGTGTGGTCACTGATCATTGATGATCAGCAGCGCCAGCTGGCTTCAATTTATTTGTCCCTTTATATGTTTAGTAACTGGTGTCTCATGTTGTCAGATCGTAGTGGTTTTCCTGTTGGATTGTGGATTCCCTGTGTCGTCGTCATTCTCCGCACCTTAACTGGATCACTGAGCACCGTCATGAGGGACATTCACGGGATCAGAGCACCAGCACCAGTCGTCCTCCGAGGTCCCTGTGTCACCATCCATCCTGCGTTGGTGTTTGCCCGACTGTCTACTGTGTTGGCTGCCATCTGTGTTTTGTGCCTACTGACCTCCTCGTCTGTACACTCTAATAAAGAGCGTTATTGCATTTACATCCTGTTACTGTCGTCCGTTACAACTACAGGCTGATCTCGAATCTACCTTTTGTCAAAGATACTAGGAAAGGCAGTATCTTCACAACTGTGTTCCTTTTTAGAAAGAAATGATATCTGCGAGGATTTTCGGTCAGGATTTATACCGCACCATAGTACTGAGACCGCTCTCATTAGAATCACAAATTATTTCCTCTTTATCCGATCGTGGTTGTATCTCTCTATTAGTGTTAATCGATCTCAGTGCGATACCATCGACCACAACATTCTTTTAAATAGACTCGAAAATTATGTTGGCATTAGTGGAATTGCATTAGCTTGGTTTAAATCATACTTATCTGACCGTTATTGTGATGTGGAGAGAAGGATGACCCAAGAGCGAAATGCAGCAATACAGCTTTTAATAAACAGAAATTTTAGAACAGAAAAAGGTTTAGAACAGAAATCTTCAGTATATAATAAATGTAAAACGAAAGTCTTCCAGAGAAACCGGTTTGACAGAAAGTAACTTAGATCCTCCGTTCAGACAGCAGAGCGTTCTCGGTGATAGAAAACACCGTTGAGGTGCCAGCCAGCTCAGGAACTCACAGGAGGTCAGATGGTGGGCAGGTACTCTGTAACAAGCACAGCTTAGTAGCAAATACTGAGAGGTTGAACAATCTCCAAAAGAGCACAGTACAAGACAGGAACGAGAGGTAAGTGCTTAGAGGTCTCATACGTATTACTCTTGAAATAATCTGGCAAATAGACAGGGAAAAACAGGACTAAAAGAAGCAGACCTAATTAGAGAAAGAGAGAACAGGTGTGGAAAGGATGACATGATAACGAGTAGAGAGTGGAAACAGCTGGGGGTGATGAGAGATGTGTGTGCGTGATGAATGGTGTTGTAATCAGTGTATGTGTGTCCAAAAGGGGGAGAAAGAGAGCCAGGATCATGACAGTTATCAGTTTATAGCAGTAAATGAAGAGATGTCCTATCGATCACAAGTTCAGTATGGCGTACCACAAGGCTCAGTACTAGGACCGTTACTGTTCACTCTGTACATGCTACCCTTGGGAGATATCATTAGGAAGCATGTTATTAGTTTTCACTGTTATGCTGATACGCGGCTTTATATTTCCTCACGCCCTGACGAAACTTACCAATTAACGGAATGCATAGCTGATATAAAAAATTGGATGACTAGTAACTTCCTACTACTTAATTCTGAAAAAAACTGATATTCTAATTATTGGACCAAAAACTTCCTCAGTAATAACCTAGAATACTGTCTAACACTTGATGGCTGCTCTGTCAAGTCTTCGTCGTCGGTTAGGAACCTGGGTGTGCTCTTTAATAGCAATCTTTCATTTGAAAGTCACGTGAATAGTATCTGTAAAACCGCATTTTTCCATCTTAAATATATCTAAATTACGTCATATGCTCTAATTGACAAATGCGGAACAGTTAGTTCATGCGTTCATGACATCAAGGCTAGATTATTGTAATGCTCTACTGGGTGGTTGCCCTGCATGCAAAACTTTGGAACAGTCTTCCTAACAGGTGTCGCCCAGCCCCCAACTCTAGAACATCTGTCAGCGAAGCACTCTGTGTCAACGCCTAGGCGGGAGCACACACTCACTCAAGAGGAGCTCACCACCTAAGTGGACATGTGCATCTCGGGTTTTTTACCAAGATGAAGACAGCCACCATTCAGTGGGCCAACCTAGCTTGGAAACAGCCTTCCCTCTCTGCTGATTTCCTTAACAGACAAGAGCTGGTCTGAAGTCCTAAGGCTTGCGTTCTGTGAACTTATAACTGCAATAGGGCAGCGCTTGCAGGCTCACCACCTAGTCCCAGTTTAAGGGAGAGGTAGGAACCTTGGGCACATATCCAGGCCGGGGTCTCAGCTCGTGAGAGTTAGCCTGCCCGAATTCCAGGCACAACTCGTTGACTGGGACGCCATCTTGGGACCCAGGGACGGAGGAATTTGCTCTCTTGACAAGTCTTTGTCGTCGGTTAGGAACCTGGGTGTGCTCTTTGATAGGGAAAGCACAGTTCGCAATTGCAAGCACAATTGTCTCCCACACGTATCGAGACGATTCTGGCAAGCCCGGGGAATGAAGACTCCACCCCTAGACAGTGGAATTAATGAGGTGGACGTGGACTTTTTTTGCGTCGCAAGAAAGCACTCACTGACCACTCTATTTCTCCCTCGCGCATCCAGCTCCGCTGGGAATGTGAAGGCCATGCGGGGTATGCCTTCAACTCTGCTAGTGAGAGCTTATTCCACCAGAAGTATGGCAACTTCAAAAGCCTTGTTGCCGGGAGCCTCCCTCCAAGGCATTTGTGATGCAGTAGGTTGGTTGGCCCTGCACACATTTATAAGGTTTTTCAGACTGGACCTGCTGGTCTCGGGTGCTTGCGTCCTGAGTTGTGCCTATACAGCTTCACACCAGGACAGGCATTTTTCAGGATGGCGAAGTGGGTATCCCTGAGAGTGGAACGAGTTGCTGCGTCCCCTTGCCATACTTCCTGCATGCCTGGGAGCGGCTGTTGGCTGTGGTGTTGCCGGCTTGCCTTTATATCTACCCTTTATAGCTAGAAGAATGGCGCTATTAGCGCTGCGTTCGCAAATGTACGTACATCTGGCCCTCAGTGTCTTCTACCACGCCAGCCTTAATGAGCAGGCGAAGGCACGCCTGCCAGCCTTCATGGTTCACCTTCTTCCTTGGACTGAGATGTTACACGTGCTCATATTTAATGTTGGCTTTAAAGGTGCCCTAGAATGGGGTTATTTTATTATTTTATAATGTTTTCTTGGTTGCCCTTATAATGTTAGTATGTTTTTTAGGTCAAAAATATTAATAATTTAGAAATAAAAGGCATTTTTCCTAGCCTGATTTTAGCCTCTGATTTGAACGCTCTGTTTGAAGGGGTGTGTCTGCTGTGGGATTCAGTGGAACCGCCCACTGCTGTGATTGGCTGACATGCTTGCATATGAAATAGCTACGTATTACATGTGAAACTCTCTCAAATACTTTTACTACAGCTATTATACGTTTTTACTATTATAGCTATCGAGATTAACGAATCGTGAGAAGTTTTTAAAGTATTTAGATCTATTCTTATCACATAAAATGTTGCCGTGATGAGCATTGAGCAAGCAGATGACAGTCTGTTGATCGCGAGAATGAAGATCTTATCAATGCAACGCAGGTTCTGCACTCTCTCTAATGCTTTCACCAATGCAAACACGATGATGTACATACAGTAAGTGCTTCGTTGTGCAGTGTAACGTGCGTCATTGATTTCATAACGAGTTTGGCAAGAGTCCAAATAAACTCGCGCTGTGTGGAAAGATTGTTCTTTGATCGATCCTGTATATAATTTATTCACAATTTAAATAAGGTTTTTTTCATTCTACTAAAAGAAACGATGTGAAGTTGATATTTTAGTCACTGGCTTGACTTACTGATGCATAAACAGTATTGAACGATTTTGAGAAAGAACCTGTCTGAACTTGAACAATTAGGCTACACATCAGAAATTGTTGCTTGGTAACGTTAGCTCGATGATTTATTTTCAGACGTTCATCGAGGCCAGCTCTGTATTGGCCCAAGTTGAGGAAACAGTCGTCTGTGAAATGTTTGGACCATACACAACTTTGGGAAGTTGTGTCGGCGCATTTCCAGATAAAATAAAATGAACCCATTGTTTCTTCAGAGGCTCGGATGAAGGAACTAAAAAATACTTTTGTGTCACGTGTACATCCAAACACTGAGCAACTGCAATGCTTCGGCTGCGCAGTTCCGCCTGTCATTGAACATGGGCTGGCATGCAAATGTTTGGAGGCGTACATATTAATGATGCCGACTGTTGCGTCACAGTCGGTGTTATGTGGAGATTTGCCTATTTTTCAGGGGTGTTTTTCAAAAACGAGATTTAAATAAGGAGAAAACAATGGTGTTTGAGACTCACTGTATGTCATGTCCATGTACTGAACTCTTGTTATTTAACTATGCCAAAATAAATTCAATTTCACATTCTAGGGCACCTTTAAATCAAATTATCCACCTCTGGCTTCCTTAGTTGGGGACACTTATTACTCTTAATATTTTTGGTCTGCATGTGTGACAAAGCTGTCGGATCGTCACCGCTGAGGGAGCAGCACTGGCACGCACATACAAATACACTCGCATACATACTCCATTCACTCTTCATTCCCCATCCTCACCTGTTGTTTTCGCCATCGGCACCGCGGGTGCACACGCCGGTCCGATGGTTCACGTTCATTTCTCCACGCCACATCTCCCTTCAGTTCAGTCGCATAAATGATAATTTCACATACACACATTGTCCGTGTCTTGTGTTTTTTTTGCGTGCCGTCGCTCGGTTGTTTGTTTGTTGTATGGGAGTAGTCGGACTTTCGGTGGGTAAACGCTGCGTTGGCCAAACAGAGCAGACGAAGAATGCATGTTTATGACGTGATAGTTGGGTCGCGCCGGCGCAGTGTCGCCAAAGCCGGTGAAACCATTGTCTTGTGATTAGGGGGGGAGTGTATGTGAATTATGTGTTTTGATGTTTACGTGTTTCTGTGTTGTTAATAGTAATTAATAGTTAATAGTAATTATAATTGATAATTACCAGTGAGAACTATTAAGGTTGATTGGATGAACGTCTTTGTGTGTAGAAAATTACGGGTAAGAACTTAAATATATATTTACCTGTCAATGGGCTGGTTGCCAAAAACAAGGCGGAGTCTGGCCTATAAGAAGGGAGGCCAGACTCACAATCAGGACTTGTTAACCAAGTCGGAGCAAGAGTGCAATTGCGGTGCCACAAGCAAACCTGTGTATATGGTGGATACGTTTTGGGGAGGTTTTTTTGTCTTTTTATTTATTTATTTTTTTGGTATCTTTTTTTTTTAGTTTTTGTGGTCACCTGTGCATACTTCACTGTGGACTGTTTTTCTTATTGGCACTGTAAATAAATTACACCTTGCACAAGAGTGCTCTGCGAATAAGCCATTTTTTTCATCCTCACGGACCCCAGTTACCGTTTTCCCCGCCCCTTTCCCCTGAAGCGAGCAGTGGCACTCGTTTCATCACAGTCTGCCTGCTTTGACAACATTGTATAATAACTGAACTGAGCTGGACTATGACATCACTGTTTTCTCCAGATAACAAATGAGTTTACAACAGAAATGAATCAATGCTGAACTTACTTAAACTGGACAATATCTTTCTTCTAGAGCTGTTGAACAGCCAAAACAATCTTTGTTGGATTCATTTCCTGTTATCAATGTAAAGCTGCTTTGAAACTATCTGTATTGTAAAACGTGCTATATAAATAAAGGTGACTTGACTAAATGTTGTGAGACATAATACAAATGATTTTGAGCTGGGTGGTCTGTAATCTCATTTTGTGGTTACTCAAGCTTTTCAGTATTATCTAAATGGTAACATAAAAATCCATTAAGTGAATAAACACTGAGACACTGAACAACTAAGAAAGAAAAAATAGAAGCAATGGGGACAGATCTCTATCTTTTAAATATCATCTTGTGCCTTGGCCAAGTGAGATTCGCTAAGCTCTTATTTTTCCCTCTGTTTCGAAATGGGTTCATAGAGATTTATGACTGTCATTCTGTGGACCATATTTCCTTTAGCAGTTACGCTATTTACTGTCTTATGTCTTGTCTAGCTTTTTACATATGACAACCACCTGTGGACATAGAAAAAATATTGCCCTCTGTGTCAAGGTATTCCATAATGTTTTCCAAAATTACATATTCCATAAAGTAACTCAAATAACAGACACCTGATTAGTTCATAGTGGACAATTTCCACTCAAGTGATCATGCTGGATTTCAGACAGGAGGGGGGAAACTCTCAAGTTAAAACTGCCTATGTCTGACCTTAAAGTGTTGAGTCATGCCAAATAAAAATGATATTATCACTATTTAACTGGCTATTCACTAACTAACTGGTTAGTTGTCTTGGTAGAAGCCCATTATCAAGTAAAATAGGTAAAGCATTAATTGATGACCACTTCTCACTGAAACCCTGACCCTCACTCCATCCTTAAGCATCATTTCACTGGTTATTTTCAAGTTGGAGGTGGGATAATTCCGAGTAGCCTACCAAGTTCTAATGATCCAGATTATTCTAAAGGAGGAAGTATGCAGTTAGAGCAGTTAGCAATTATTTGTCATTCTCTGCAAATGTATTATGCAAGTCTTTTGTTATAGGTCTAGACTATATGCAGAACTTATCCTGGATTGAGCAATAACACACAATTTTGTAATAGGTCACTTATTATAGAGGGGTCACACACCAAATGAACCTAGTGTCCTAAAAATCAAAACTATTATTGTCTGTGGTAACCAGTGTTGGGCAGTAACGCGTTACTAGTAACGCGTTACTGTAACTCAGTTACTTTCGACAGTAACTAATACTGTAACGCATTACTTTTTAAATAAATTAACTCCATTACCGTTACCATATGGCGCGTTGTCCGTTACTTTTTTAAATTAATTACTTGCTGGGGCGGCTGAGAAGTGTGCGCTGTCATTACACAGTACGAGAGCACTGAAGAGACTGCTAGCATTATACAGAGCGAGAGGACACCTGAGGACACATAACAAACTCACTGGCTGAGTTGTTTACGTACACGTGAGGCAGCGCGAGCACGGAGATTACAAGCTGCACGGAGAGCGCTGAGCACTTGATGCGCATTTAAAACACAGACAGCGAAACGGTATGAATACAGAACACTTAAGTACACATTGCCATATCATTATAAAGTAATTAATTTTTTTACTAGATGCTGCATCAGCAGAGAAAGAACAGAAGCTTGCCGTCGAGTCTGAGAGGAATAACAGTAACGGCTAACTTACCTCAAGCGATTAAAGCAATGTGACAAAAACACACGCAGACCTGACCCACACGTTTTATGTCGCAATTGTTACCATCTATTTGCATTAGTTTATATCCAGCTGGTCACTTTTATGCATTCATTAGCCGGCGAAGTTGTATTTTTAAAACTAGTGACGTGATTGATTGCTTACATTGATATGTTCATGCAGCCGACATCAAGTCTAATCAAGTGTTCTAAAATTTATGCAAATAAAGTGAAAGACTTTACATGTAATATAGGTCTACATTTATGTAATTTTAATGCTCTGGCCTTTGCAGATATTTAAATATGGCCATCTTCTTTAAGCTTGAATCATATAAATGGTAACACTTTACAATAAGATTACAATTTTAGCATTAAATATGGTTAATACATGTTGTAGAAGTATCATTCATTGTTAGATGTATTTGTATCTCCTTAGTTAATGTAGGCCTACTATGAACTAACAAGAATGATCAAGGTACAATTGTATTGCTCAAATATTAATTCATGCAGTAAAAACCACAGTGGTAAAAACGTATACTGTCAGCTGCATGAACATATCAATGTTGAGAAAGCAAACAAGTCACTAGCTTTAAAAATGCTTGTTTTGTTATTTATTTCAGAAATCCTTGATATATTCAGTTTGTGCTAGTCTGACTTAAATAAAATAGTGTTTAAAAATTACTTTCAGTTTAAGACAGTTTTGTGTTTGTATAGACCATAACGCATTAAAGGGCATTAATGGGAACATTTAAGAACTTTCTTTAAAAAAGTAACTAAAAAGTTACTTTTAACAGTAACGCATTACTTTTTGGTGTAAGTAATCAACAAAGTAATTGAGTTACTTTTTGAATGAAGTAACTAGTAACTGTAACTAGTTACTATTTCTTAGTAACTAGCACAACACTGGTGGTAACAGGTGTCACTCAGTGTGTGCGTGTGATCCACCTGTAACTTTTGAGACTACTGCTGTACCACTGAGCACATAGTTTTTACACATAGTTGTCCCTAAAAAATAACAATAATAATAATTAAAAAACGCTAAACACTTTTCACTTGTCGAAGGTCATGTGGCTTGAGTTGATTCTAAACTTTGTCGCAAATATTGAAAAAAATCTCAGTCCAATTTTATTGATGAACTGTTATTACAACATGAAAACATACAGGTTTTAACCAAAATAGTCAGTGAGGGAGGCAAGGTTAGTGAATGAGATCCAGTGAAGTGTAGGGTACTGAGCTAACTACATTTTGGAATATATAAAAAATGATAAAATATTGCACAATATAAATTAAAACAATGTACTTGACACACATTTCTACATAAATGTCTATTTAGACCTTTACCACTATACCTATGTGATTAAAATGAATAATGGAGAACTAGGTGTAATTTCCTAGATTCATGTAGGTTGTCTACAAATCAGAAGATTGGTGGTTCAATCCCCGGTTCCACCTGACCAAGTGTCGAGGTGTCCATGAGCAAGACACCTAACCCCAGCTGCTCCTGACTAGCTGGATGGCGCCTTGCATGGCTGACACCGCCGTCGGTGTATGAATGAGTGAGTGAATGGATGAATGTGAGGCAATATGTAAAGCACTTTGGTGGCCATTGGGTCTGTGAAAGTGCTATATAAATGCAGTCCATTTTCCCGTTTTTTTTTTTTTTTTTACAGAAAACACATGTAGCATCTGCCAAAAACTGAGGCCCAAAGGACAAATCCACTTCATGTTTATCTCATTTTATTCGAATGGTATGGTATCGCAAAGGC
Source organism: Tiaroga cobitis (assembly GCA_030578255.1). Classification (NCBI taxonomy): domain Eukaryota; kingdom Metazoa; phylum Chordata; class Actinopteri; order Cypriniformes; family Leuciscidae; genus Tiaroga; species Tiaroga cobitis. Next base: position 12,048,727 of record CM060592.1, read on the forward strand.
TTTTCCGTAGCTGTGCAAGTATGGCAATGTAAAAAACACATGCTTGTATTATTTATTGGTTGATTTGATTATTTATTAACAACCAGTCCTCCTTAATTTCTGGTCTGGGGTGCCACAGGGATCTGTGTTTGGCCAGATCCACTTGCTGATATAATATTTCTGGGCCAGGTTATAACGTCTCAGGGCTTTTTGCTATCATTCTTTCTAGCATGATACACAACACTACCTGTTATTTGAGCCTTAAAACTTTACAGTCGAAGCTCATATTTCTGCCTACCCTTCAAACATTGTGACGTGACGTCATCACCTTTAGCTCAACCTTAACACGCATTATTTATAGACTTATTTATATTTATTATAATTATCTTCTTCTTTAAGGAATATATTATCTGACTATGTCCGATTTTAGGAAGAACCTTATGAATTATTAAAGGTTGTAATGTTTGGCACTAATTTAGCAGTTAATTACAACGGGCACCAGAAGTTAGTGGGTCTCACAGGTGGCACCAAATTATTATAAGTTTTGGTCATATGTCACTTAAGCCGAGTTCAGACTGCACGATTTTGGCTCGCCGACAGGTTTTGAGAAATCGCCGACAAATGCCTGAAATCAAAAGCAAATCGGTGCTTGTTCACGCGATTGACAATCACGCAGTGTGAATGAGCAAAGATGCGATCTGAGAGAATCGCCGACGAGTCGCCTATGCCCGTGGGATATTTGGCATGCTAAATATCGTGACAAAATCCTGCTGTGTGAAAAGTGTTCTGACTGAAAACTACATCGGCGATGACCGACAGCCAATGAGAGAGCAAGATACAGGACAGCAGGATGTTCGGGGAGGAGTTAGACCAGAATATCAGTATTTTAATAGATATATTTACAATCATATCAAACGGAAACAAAGTAGCCTACACATTTGCTTGACCAGCAGCACATTGCAAAATTATTATTTTTTACCCCCAACTCTCTTTGCAGAACACACAATCCTTGCTCTCGTCTCCCCATCAGCCATATTCTTTTAATTTTTTTCGGGGTTCTAAACTGATCATTGTGCAAAAAATGTTTCTTTTTTTTTTCTTTTTTTTTTGCACCGCCATTTTTGTCCTGGCGTCTATTTTCAAATAGACAACTCCTATTTCGCGTAATTTTTTGACAAAGTTGTTGTCAGCTCGTGTAGTGTGTAACCCCTGTTGCGGATCATTTACATAGGCCTCGTTTACACTGCAGGTCTTGATGCCCAATTCTGATTTGTTGCCTATATCCGATTTTTTTTACCGTTCGTTTACACGTTCTTTAAATTGTGACCCATATCCGAGTCATGTGTTTACAATTGACTGAAACATCGCGCATGTTTACAGGGGTCTTCTTGCTCAGATGGACGAACACGCAGAAAGATCTCAGGACTGGTGGGAACATACAACAGTGAGTATCTATAGCACAAATTGTATTTCTCATGCCATTTATATGCCAAAAATAGTTTATGCTTGCATATGATACACACTGTAAACGTGCGTATTAAACGCCATAAAGTGCGTAGGCCTATCATGCACGCAAAAACTATTTTTTGGCGTAAATGGCACGTGAAAAAAAATTCGTGCAATAAACGCACTTTCATGAGATCGTGGCGGGCTTTAACGAGGAGCACTGGGTCCGAAATTTTAGAATGAGCAAGCCAACCTTTGATATGTTGTCAACGTCAGTGGCGATTCTAGGGGGTGGCCTCCCTGAAAGCTCATTGGCCAATGGCCACCCCAGATCTGATAGGCAGTTGATCAAGTTCGTCAACACAAGAAACCAGAGAAATGCGGTCAATCAATGATGACAGCTGATCAACTGATTTAGGGACAGTTTTACATTTTTAACTAACACCGTAATAATGGTCGTACTGAGGCTGTGAGAGCTGATTTCTGCTCAGCGGACGTTTGGCCATGCAGCAGGTCAGGTGACCCATGAGATGAGCGCGCTGGTTGCTGCTGCTCCGTGAAACAGGAGGACGGTCGGTCACAGTTACAACAGCAACAATACAACAACGATAAAAACGCTGGAATCTGTAGATTGAGAGGTATGGTAATTTAATGTTTAGTTATATCATAGTTCCCTCTGAATGTGTAGGAAAACTGAAAAAGTTGAACAACTGTACTAGCTAGGTTAGCAGCCTGCAAACCAAGTTAAGAGTGCAGACAGTTGAAGAGGGCGCGCGCGCAGCTCTTAAAGCGGCCACACCTTATTTCTACTCGTTACACCGCCATGGAATATATGCTATTTTCTGGACTGAAGACTTGAGGGTGTTTTTTGCAGATGTGTGTGTTCATCAATAGAGCTAATGTTATATTTTTTGGCCAACCCGTGCATAGGCGTCATTTACGGGGGGGACGGGTGGGACATGTCCCCACCACTTTTTGCCAGGGTCGATATTGTCCCCACCACTTTTGAAACATCTCGCGGCACGGATGTACCAATACAAATAAAACATCTCCAGTTAACTAGCAGCATTCGTTTCATTCATTTGTTATATAAGAGGCGATCTAGCGCTGAAATGTGTTGTCTTCACTCGGACGCGCGCTTCAATCCGTTGCGGAGATTCTATTCGTTCCGGTGAAATCACAAATCAAAATGCACACAAACGTGTCCCTGCTTCTCTGGGTTCTAATCCGACCGCACTCGTATAGTTTTTTTCCCTCATCAAAACCGATAATGTTTATCAGTGATAAATAGGTGGTTGGGACTGTTTTTAACAGGATAATCACCTTTATTTGACAGTTATGAGACAGGAAATCATGGGAGAGAGAGAGGATGTGACATGCAGCAAAGGACCGGGATTCGAACCATGGTCGGCTGCGTACATATACGCATTAAACTTTGCTATGCCATGGCCACCCCACACTAGCTTTGTGTCCCATCTTGGCCTGTTGACGGCCATCTTTTTACAAGATGGCTGATGTTGATCGAGCATTCGTGGAGAGAGTCACCGCTCTGTATTTGCTCTGGAGAGCAGAACAACGGCGTATGGGTCGTCGCGCCGTATTTGGGTCCACGAGACCCTCCGGAGGCGTTCCCAGTTCGGCTCGTTTCACATTTACTCGCTCCAGGAGCTGCGCCTGGATGATGGCCGCTGTCAGCGGTACTTCCGCCTGTCCCGCGCCCAGCTTGATGACTGTTGTCCCGCATTAACCTGTCCTATGATTTTTTTCTCTCTTACGTCCAGACACAAACTTATGCACATATATGTTGGTTGTCTTTACATCATAATATTTCATATAATCTAGATATGGAATAAATAACATTCAATACAACATGAACATGTCTCGTATATTGAAATAAAGTTTTAAGTGATAAAATATTTGCTTTGTTGTGCATTAGAACCACACGCAGTCATTTAGTCATATTACAAAATAATTTATTGAGGCATCCAGACACTTCACCACGTGACAGCAGCAAGCAGCTAAGCTCCTGATTGGTTAACGCAGCGCGAATTGAGGCCAAAGTTCAGATTTTTCAACTCGGGCGGCAGGCGCGAATTCGCGTCAAACGCGTGAATGCACAAATAGCACTAACTAAATCATTCGCGCTTAACGCGCCAGATGCTCAATTCGCGCCATTCGCGCGAACTTCACGCGCGAATGAGGCGTATTCGCGTCTACCGCGCCGCGCTCTACGCCTCATTCGCGCCGCAGGAATTTTTAACGCGCGTAACGCATCTTTGCATTGACTTAACATTGAAATCACTCGCGCCTGACGCGCTATTCGCGTCCGGTGTGAACGTAGCATCATGCCTCGGAAAATCCGATCTGCCTGTTTACATGACAGTCGCATTGGCACATATCCAATTTACATCTGATTTATTTCCACATATGAACGAGGCCATGAAACCGATCTCAAAATATCCGAATGCATGCGTTTTTTTCCTGTTTACACTGTCATAGAACACATCCGATCTGTGTCGCATACGAGTAAAACATCGGAATTGGGTCACATTTCACTGACAGTGTAAACGAGGCCATAGTGTCATGTAGTGTGAACACCACAACGACTTCAAGACTCCAGAGCAAGTCATGTAGTCTAAACAGCACAGCGATCTGCCGACGTTTAAAGTTGTGTAGTGTGAACTAGGCATTAGAGATACGATGTGCCTTAAACCCCCAAATAAAAGAGAAAATGATCGAATCTAAATTTTTTTAAAAAGTTCTGAAACAAAAAATTATGAAACAAATATAAAAACCTTGGAAGGGCCACGATTTTATAGCATTAATACGGACGACTAACGATAGTGGCAAAACCCTCCATTTTTCAATGGTAGATTTAAGGCTCTTTATCGCAGCCATAAAATTAAGCTTGTGTCTTTTGGATCTGAGGGAATAACCAATCCAAAAATTCGTAAAATGATCCTGAACAATTTTAAAAGGGATGGACTCTAAGAAATTATTAAGAAACTTTCTGCCAAGGGGAACAAAGATGCTTTTATTCAAGTTAATTGAATACCCAGACAAAGAACCAAAACGGTTTATTAAATCCATTAAAGGGGGTAAAGAATCAACTGCATCTTTTAGGAATAAAAGCAAATAATTTGCAGATAAAGAGAGTCTGGTCTCTACAGACCCAATTTTAATGCCACTAATAGAAGAATGGTGCCGAATACATAGAAGCCAATGGCTCCAGAGCCAGATTAAAAAATCAGGGACTCAGGCAACAGCCCTGACTCGTCCCACGATAAAGAGAAACATAGTCTGACTTGTCCAGATTGCTAAGTATTGCAGATTTTGGGTTTGCTTAAAGCATTTCAATATATGTACGAATTTTTTTACCAAACCCAAACTTATCTAGCACTGAATATAAATATTGCCACTCGATCTGATTGAATGCCTTCTCTGCATCAAGTGAAATAATGGCTTCCCTAGACTGCTGAGAGCCCACCCTATACATAACATTTAACAGGCGTCTAACATTTGAAAAAGAAAATCTACACACAAAAAAAAAAAAAAAACAGTCTGATCCTGATGAAGCAGTGTGTTTGCACAGATGGATGGCCAGGACTTTGGCAACAATCTTCTGGTCACAATTAAGCAAGCTCAATGGTCTTTAACTGGAAGGATCTGTGTCATCCGTTTCTTTTTTAATAGTAAACAAATGTTCGCCTCATAGAGAGAATTCGGGAACAGTTTATTTTTAAAAGAATGATTTATCATTCTTAGTAGTAGTGGGGCAATTATATCTGCATGAGCTTTATATAATGCAATACAGAACCCATCAGGCCCTGAGGCCTTAGCGTTTGAAAAGGACTTGATAGCCTTCAAAATTTCATCCAAAATGAACTCTTTATCCAGCTCTTCTCTGGCAGCCTCACTAAGCTTCGGAATGTCAATAGTATCAAGAAATTCAGTAATATCTCAGTAAGGCACATTACATTTTGAAGTGAAAAGATACTTGTAGAATTCCAGAAAGCAGGCATTAGTTTTCTTTGGCTTAGTTAACAGCACACCAGAGCTTGATTTAATTTGAAAAATGGCTCTATTAGCCTGTATGCCTCTTAGTTGACGAGAGAGTAACCTTTCAGTTTTGTCACCCAACTCAAACTGCTTACGTTTTATTTTAAGAAGCATATTGTTGACCTGATCACTCAAAATATTATTATATTCGTATTTCAGTTTTAACATATCATTAAGATCAGACTGTTATTTCGATAGTCTATATCGTCGCTGTCCGATGAAAACCGCGTATGTCCATTTTGCCGATTTTTTTATTTTTCGATGGATAGAATGTCCAGGTTCATTTCCGTATACAGTATGCTTCACATTATCTAAATGACCAATGCAAAGTTGTGAAATCATGTCATCTGATTTCCACGTATATCCATTTGCTGTCAAAGCTGTCAATCACGCCGCGTATCTCCCGCCCTGTGGAGGCATCTCGCCGGTCTCGGGAAGTTCGTCTCTGGAAGCTCAGCATTGGATAGCCGAATAGCTAACACTGTGAGGTAAAGTATCAGCAAACGTTTGTTTTTGACAACTGTTCTCAAGTTTATTATATATTCACAACTGTTATTTACCGGTAAATGGTCTAGATGAAGTAATTGTCCACAGGCTTACTTAGTTCTTCACAGATTAGCTTGCTTGCTAGTATGTAAATAAACTTGGTCTCATTGATAAGATTTATACTTTTTTTTTTTAGTCAAACTGATCAAATTATAGCGGAGCAGAGGGATGATTTATAACGACAACTTTTGATGAATTTATGAGAAATCTATAGACGCAAACAGACAAAGTGTAGTAAAAGAAAGACCTAAATGTGTATTTCAGACTTTTTTTCACCACAAGTCTGAAAGAAGACATGTTATTGAAGACAAATATCCCAAAATCTCAAAATTGACTGGTGAAAAAAAAAACGATGTTTTTGCCTGCCGTGTCTCGCCTTAATAAACTGAGCGTAGCCTATTCATCTGTTATCTGAAACGCGACTTGGTCATTCTAATTAATGATCGGAAGAACGCGTATCGACCACCGTTACTGTAAAATATGCACGTATGTCCATTTAAACTCGATTTTGGTCAAATGTGGATTATATCATTACACTGGCAAGAATATGGTTACATTTAAAGATGCCATACCAAGTATTACAACGCTACGTTCAACTGCTGTGAAATTACGGTGTTTTTTTCACTTCCTGAAAAGTAACCGTTTTGGACATACGTGAGTTTCATCGGGCAGCGACGATATGCCTGCTCCATGGCTGGAAGCAGGGCTTCAATTTCAGCAAGACATTTGCGTTTCTCCTTCTTCCTGCTCGATTCATATGCAAATATGTTGCCCCGCAATACTACCTTAAAGGTCTCCCAAAGAATGGAATCAGACACATCTATGTAAGTAAAATAATGTCACAGTGGTCAAAATCATTCTCCTTCAGAATGTCAATCGGAGAATCAGGCAACTGTAATAGGGAGAGATCTTGTGGCTGGCGCGCCACGAAACGCGCTCTATGGGACAAACGAGCAAATAAAATATAAGACAAGATGGCAGAAGGGTAACTAAGCGCAGGATTACATTGGCTTTGTGTTTTCATGCATCAATCGGAGCAGGGTCGGCGCTATGGTGGGGCATTCGAGGGCCGTGCCCCCCCTAGCGCTCATTGATGCCCCTCCTACCACAGTTTCTAGTACAATGCTAAATCATAAATCAGATGTAGGCTATACAATACCAAATGTCCAGCAATGTGTCAAAATGTCCTTCTTTCTGAGGCCTTGCAGATGCAAAAAGATGCTACTGAAACCCTGGTTGCCACAGTGAACTCCACCCAAAAATGCACTGCATGCTGTAAAGTAAAGACGGGGAAGTTAGGAACCACCATTCCCAGTGGTCAAGTCTTGGAGGTAAGATGTCGATTAAAAGCGTGGTACAAGGGTGGAACCATGATGTTTGAACCAGCGTCAGAAAGTTTAATCCCAGAAGGTTTGGAGTTATTTCCTGCTATTGTAAATGTACCTCCTGGTGCCTCTAAGACGGTGAAAATCCCAGTTCAAAATCCCACAAGTCATAACATCTACCTACCCCAGAGACTTGTGTTAGGTAACATCGAACCCATCATGGAAATGAGACCAATATGTACGTCATCCAATGTTAAGGATTCAGATAAGCAGGCAGACAGCGCGCTATTGTGTTCATCCCAGCTCACATCTGCAGATGATGTCGGTAGAGGAGAAGAACATCATGAGAGTAGAGTGGGAGGAAAATGGCACCCACCGGTTGATCTTGAACATCTCAATAAAAGGGAACAAGACATTGCAAGACGAATGTTGTTTGAAGAATCAAATGTGTTTGCTCAGGATGAGGGAGACATCGGATGTATCCACGAACTTCAGCTGAGAATCCATCTGTCAGATAACACACCGGTCCAGAGGTGTTATAATGCTATTCCAAAACCCCTTTATAAGGAGGTCAAGGACTATGTACAAAACCTGTTGGACAGAGGTTGGATCAAAAAGTCATCCTCTTCATATTCGTCTCCAGTGGTATGCGTCAGAAAAAAAGACCACAGCTTGCGCTTGTGTGTCGATTTTCGAAACCTAAACCGTAAGACCATCCCCGATCGTCATCCCCTTCCCAGGATTCAAGATCTCCTAGACAGTCTCGGTGGTAATACTTGGTTCTCAATTCTAGACCAGGGTAGCGCTTACCATCAAGGGTTCGTTAGTGAAGAGTCAAGACATGTGACCGCTTTCAGCACCCCATGGGGCCTGTACGAATGGGTGCGCATTCCATTCGGTCTGACCAATGCACCTGCAGCATTTCAGAGGTGTATGGAGTCGGTGTTGGAGAGTATCCGTGATGAGTGTTGCACACCGTACTTAGATGATGTACTGTGTTTCTCCAAGTCATTCAGTGATCATGTAGAACATCTTAGGAAGGTACTGCAACAAATGAGAAAGAATCTATTTAAATAGTACATTGTGTTTAATTTGTTGTCTAATGAGAGTTCCAAGAATTTTCACGTGATGAAATACATATCCATCGAGCTTTGTATCAACGTGTGTAAATGGTCCAGTGGCAGAACTTTAGAATAGCGTGCAAGAGATTCAGGGTTCTAACCCACCCTCGCATTATAATTTTTTTCCACTCATTAAAACCGATTATGTTTATCAATGTTTTGTCAAGCAGGGACATGTTTGATTGCGTTATACTTTGTGATTTCACTTCACCGGTACGAATAGAGATTTCTCCGCAACGGATCAAGCGCGCGTCCGTGTGAAGATGTTTCTTGTGGCAGCGCGAGCCACAAGAGAACACTTTATCCGCACCATCGAGTCAACGAGCACTGATCACTTGATTTAAAAAACAACACATTTCAGCTTGCTATATCACCTCTTATCTATCAAATGAATGCTCTGCTAGTTAACCGGATATGTTTTATTTATTTGTATTGGTACATCCGTGCCGCGAGATGTTTAAAAGTGAAAACAATATCGACCCTGGCAAAAAGTGGTGGGGAAATTCGGAAATAATAATTATTAATAATAATTATAATATTAAAAGGTGTTTCTTTTTTTTTCTTTTTTTTTGCGTCAAAATATTTCTCAAGCGGCAGTGCCCCCCCCGCTGATGACCCAATGCCCCTCCAGTAGATCTGCTCTGGCGCCGACTCTGAATGGAGTGTCTGGTAGATTAAAACAGTGAGAGAGCGCGTGGCTGCCCCGACGCTAGTAAGAGCCACGAGACGCCCTCCAATACGGGCAAAGGAGCGAATAAAATATACAATAAGATGAAAAAATGGTAAATAAGAGATGGATTGCACTTTATGTGCTCTCATCGGAGTGTCTAATTCATGTAAACAGTGAGAGATCTTGTGGCAGGCGCGACGCTAATAGGTGACGTGACGCGCGCTCCAAATGGACAAAAAGATGTAAAATAAGAAGACAAATACCCCTACTGTAGCCTACGCAGCCCTGGATAATGGCGGAGACAATTCACGTTATAACACAGAGATTACCAGATATCATGGTAGAGATGTAATTTTTAATTTATAATTGCTGAATTTAATTTATAATTGTAATTTGGTTGTATTTAATGATGCTATATTTAAATAAAATTGCCTTTGCCATCATGTTAAACCCAGCCATCAATTTAGTATTCCGTCATAGTGACTAAAACAAACAATTCACTCTGTCTCAGTGTATTACAGTTGTTTTACTAAAACTTAATATCAATGCCAACGGCGAGAGAATTTAGTTTTGCAGTGGACAAATCACCTTACTTTGCACGGGGGTAAAAATAAGTCTCATAAGACACTTGAGTAAACGCTTGTGTGTTTTGTGTCTTAATCAACGTTTTCCACACACATAAATTATAACTCGTACTCATCGTTCTGTCCATTTCAGCAAATGACGTTTTGTGAAGGCCTCTCCTGTTGCTTTGGTGCTTGTCAACACGCGTGTGCACCCCCTGCTGGTGAAGCTGACTACAGCAGATGGAGATTATGATCGGTAATCTACTGCTTTTCCTGCAGTTCCTGCATGTCGACGTTGAATTTACTGTTGAATTTGAACCACTGAATTTGTGGAAGCGAATTTTCAAGGCGAAATAAAATGGACCGAAAATTGCCTGTTGAATATTATAGGTTGTATTTTTAAACAGTTGTGAATATGGATTATTGAATTTTTAATATTGAAAATGTGTTTGAAATGTTTTTAATTGAAATATTCACAGCTTAAATATTCAACCATGTTGAATTTCAGCCCATAAAAATGCAAGCCTTAAAAATACAATGGATTAAAATACAAGCATGGTTAACGCAATGCATATTTTTTTTTCAAATGGTGCAATTCAATATGCTTTTTGTTTCAAAAACATTTGACATTATTTTACTTCCATACACATCACCTTTATCATTGAATTCAAGAAACTGCTTAATGTGAGAGGAAATGTATGTATGAAATTGCTCTTGTAATAATAAACCAGAGTTCAAACGCCAACAATTCTGAGACAGAGAGAGCTTAATGGTCTATGGGCTAAGTGGATGTAGTAGGTTGAAAAAGTGTCTAGTAAAAATAAGAGACAGGAAAAAGTACCCCCCCCTTTTAAAATTTGTATTGTTCAAAAAGGTATGAGCCTTCGTTAAAATTTGGTTCCAACTATTGTTACATTCTTTGTTGTGGGTGAAGAAAATGTTCCTGCTATTATTGTCACCTGTAGAGGGCGTTAAGCGCTGTTAAAGTAAAGTACTGCACCGCACCGGGAGCTTCAGAGTTAATTAAACTTTGCCGAAGCTTGCAGCCAGTACTCCTGTCTCACAGCGTTTGTTTTATCATTCTACAGGTGAGCAAAAAATATTCAAAAACTGATCGAAACTGATGTTAAACATTGTGTTTCAAACATGTATATGTTGATTTTTGATGGGTTACTGAAAAAGACTGTTAGTTTGTTTAATACGCATGCAGTGGTAATGAGTGATATATCGGATTACACACGAGTGACAAATATGCGAATTTGTAGTGAAATGAGAGAAAATACTCATGTGAAACGAGTTTAGAAATGTGTATAAAGTGTTTTATATGTTGTTTGTAATTGGAGGATAAAGTTTAAGCGAGTTAAATATACATTTGCTACTGGAGTTATCTCGAGCCAAAATGGAGGCGCGTGTATGCGTGAACTAGAGCCAAAATGGCGACTTGCATGTACAACATGAGGTTAGTGTGAAGCCAAATATATGAGATTCATTTGTGTCAGTGTGGAAACGGAATGAGTGTTTATGATGATGTGAAAACACTGTAACAGGTTAATGTATTGGGATTGATTATAATGTGTTACAGACAAAAGTAACTTCTGAAAAGCTTTATTGAAAATATATTTTCTTTATTGGAATCTGTTGAGTAATAGAGAAACGAGTAATTGTTGTTCTGTAAAGTTACTTATGTTACTGTTGTGCATACATTTGAGAGTTAAGGAAAGCTTGAGAGTTAATTAAACTTTGCCGAAGCTTGCAGCCAGTACTCCTGTCTCACAGCGTTTGTTTTATCATTCTACAGAGAAACAAAGCCGGCAAAGGGTGGTTCATTCAGATTATCCATCCAGGCTTCCCAGTCTGGAGGCGGGTAACAATTTGGGGGCTCGTCCGGGATCAGCGCCACCTTGTGGTCGGGTGCTGATCAGTAAAGAACCGCAGTGGTTAAACGTCATTCATTCTAGACCAGCAAGTTGAACGGCAGACACCAGCAGTCCAGTTATGGCTACTCTTCGGAAACTACGGTGGGAGATCGAGAAACAGCTTCACCTGCTGGTCAGCTCTTCGAACTGCGAAGCACTCTACAAAGTAGCCCTGTGTTGCGCGGAGGAGGAAGGAGAGGTGGTGCCAGGCGGGGATGCAACAGAAATGGAACTCTACGACTTCGTTGTTGATTTCATGCGAGGAGAACAACTGCAGAGTCTAGAGGACCAAGGAATGGCTCGCTTGCTGACCCTCCATGACCTCGTTCGTGAGTTGACCGCTACAGAACAAGGCTTCGCTTCCAACGTCGAAGAAAACGAAGAGGCTGTGGGACTGGTATCCCAATCTGCACCGACATCAGTAGCAGCAGGTGTGCAGGTAGCCCAAACTACAGGTCTTGCGTCACATGCAAGAGCTGAACAAACTGTTCCATTGCCTAAAGTGACTGAACACATGACTGGTCTGATCAAATTCTCTGATGTGGCATCCTATCTGCCACGTAGAGAGTTAAAAATTTACGGTGGACAAATTTCTGATTTAAATTCAGACTTGAGTTTCAACAGCATTTGTAAACAAATTGATGAAGGTATTGCAGATAATTTTTCAGAGTCAGAAATCATACGAACAGTGTTTAAGGTAATCAAACCTGGTACCTTCAAAGAGATGCTTATCACGAAAGACAGTTTTACAGTAGCTGAGTTGAAACGGTTCCTTAGGGCGCACCTTAGGGACAAAAGTAGTACTGAATTATTTCAGGAATTGAGTAATGCAAAACAACAAGACAAAGAATCTCCTCACCAGTTTGTGTATAGGTTAATGGGTCTCAGGCAGAGAGTGTTGTTTGCTTCAGGACAAACAGAATGTGAGTTTCAGTATGATCGTAAACTGGCCCAAGGTGTTTTCTTACACTCACTCTATCAGGGTCTGAATGAAAAACACACATTTGTCCGGAGGGATATTAAGGCCGCAATAGCAACACAGGCAGTCACAGATGATCAGATTTTAGAACTGATTACACAGTCTGTTAGTGAGGAAACTGAAAGACAAAACCGAATAGGTCACACACACAAATCCAAAGTCACAATTGCAAGTGTAACACAGCAGGATGACGTGGATGGACAATGTTCTCCCCTGAGTCACGCAGAAGTTAAAGCCAATCGTGATGCCATTCATGGACTTTCTGCTCAAGTATCTGCGCTGACTAAGAATCTGGAGAAAGTGGTTATGTCCATGGGGCCTGGTGTTCAACAGCAAACCAAAGTAGTCGCAGCAAGTGCACAACCATCAAAATCAGCAGTGAAGGGTAAATGCAAACAGTGTATCGCCCAAAATGTTGAAATGTGTACTCACTGTTTCTTGTGTGGTCAAGCAGGGCACAGAGCTGTGGGATGTCTCATGAAAAGCCAGGCGTTAAAAGAGAGGAGGTCACTGGGGAGGGACCACCAGTGACCGCTGAAGACGCCGTGTCCCAACCGTCTTTCCGTGCAATTAGAGGTGAGCAAACTGGAACGCAAAATGCATCCAACAGAGCAAATGAGGTTGGAAAGAAACGTGTGGCGCAGCTGATCGGCAGTCGCTGCATGATACTTTGCCAACTGAATGGTGTTCAGACTCAAATGCTGTTGGACAGTGGAGCTCAGGTTAGTATAGTGGGACGGGTGTGGCTAAAGAAATGCTTACCCAACATCAACATCCAACCACTAGAATCTTTACTAGCGGATAGCCAGCTCCATGTCACTGCAGCAAATGGGACAGCCGTACCTTTTGATGGATGGGTGGAGGTTTTATTAGAAATCGCAAGTAGTAAACAAAACAAAATCGCCATCCAAGTTCCCCTTTTGGTGAGTCGAAAGTGTCTGGATTGTCCGCTGCTCGGCTTCAATGTAATTGAGGAGATCATAAGGGAGAATAAGAGTGGTACAAATAACATCAGCCTAATTGACCTTCTTTCTGAGGCCTTGCAGATGCAAAAAGATGCTACTGAAACCCTGGTTGCCACAGTGAACTCCACCCAAAAATGCACTGCACGCTGTAAAGTAAAGACGGGGAAGTTAGGAACCACCATTCCCAGTGGTCAAGTCTTGGAGGTAAGATGTCGATTAAAAGCGTGGTACAAGGGTGGAACCATGATGTTTGAACCAGCGTCAGAAAGTTTAATCCCAGAAGGTTTGGAGTTATTTTCTGCTATTGTAAATGTACCTCCTGGTGCCTCTAAGACGGTGAAAATCCCAGTTCAAAATCCCACAAGTCATAACATCTACCTACCCCAGAGACTTGTGTTAGGTAACATCGAACCCATCATGGAAATTAGACCAATATGTACGTCATCCAATGTTAAGGATTCAGATAAGCAGGCAGACAGCGCGCTATTGTGTTCATCCCAGCTCACATCTGCAGATGATGTCGGTAGAGGAGAAGAACATCATGAGAGTAGAGTGGGAGGAAAATGGCACCCACCGGTTGATCTTGAACATCTCAATAAAAGGGAACAAGACATTGCAAGACGAATGTTGTTTGAAGAATCAAATGTGTTTGCTCAGGATGAGGGAGACATCGGATGTATCCACGAACTTCAGCTGAGAATCCATCTGTCAGATAACACACCGGTCCAGAGGTGTTATAATGCTATTCCAAAACCCCTTTATAAGGAGGTCAAGGACTATGTACAAAACCTGTTGGACAGAGGTTGGATCAAAAAGTCATCCTCTTCATATTCGTCTCCAGTGGTATGCGTCAGAAAAAAAGACCACAGCTTGCGCTTGTGTGTCGATTTTCGAAACCTAAACCGTAAGACCATCCCCGATCGTCATCCCCTTCCCAGGATTCAAGATCTCCTAGACAGTCTCGGTGGTAATACTTGGTTCTCAATTCTAGACCAGGGTAGCGCTTACCATCAAGGGTTCGTTAGTGAAGAGTCAAGACATGTGACCGCTTTCAGCACCCCATGGGGCCTGTACGAATGGGTGCGCATTCCATTCGGTCTGACCAATGCACCTGCAGCATTTCAGAGGTGTATGGAGTCGGTGTTGGAGAGTATCCGTGATGAGTGTTGCACACCGTACTTAGATGATGTACTGTGTTTCTCCAAGTCATTCAGTGATCATGTAGAACATCTTAGGAAGGTACTGCAACAAATGAGAAAGCATGGAATCAAACTTCGCCCAAAGAAGTGTGAGCTCTTCAAAAGACAAGTTAGATACATTGGTCGGTTGGTGTCAGGAGAAGGGATTGAAATTGACCCTCAGGACCTGGAAGCTGTGAGAACGCTGAAAAATAAGGAACCTCGAACGGTGGGAGAGGTACGGACACTGCTTGGATTCTTTAGTTATTACCGATCATTTATCCAGGATTTTTCTCGTCTCGCAAAGCCTCTGTTCGAGCTTCTCCAATGTTCAACCGAAGCCAGGGGAGTGGTCTCGTCACAGTCTCGTCAGGGAGGAGGTAAAAACAGGAAACAAGAAAAGGGACAACTTCATTCGAGGACACCTGTGACCTGGATGGACAAGCATCGGAGTGTTGTATCTACATTCATTGACAAATTGACCAGTCCACCCATATTAGCTTACCCAGATTTTGATTTGCCATTCGTATTGCACACGGACGCTTCAAATGAAGGTTTGGGAGCAGTCCTTTACCAGCAGCAGGGCAATCGACTTCGAGTTGTTGGTTATGGGTCCCGTACGTTAACACCTGCGGAAAAGAATTATCACCTCCACTCTGGTAAACTTGAGTTTCTGGCACTTAAGTGGTCTATTTGTGACAAATTCAGGGACTACCTCTACTATGCACCTACCTTCACAGTGTTCACAGACAACAACCCATTGACCTACATTCTTAGTACTGCCAGGCTGAATGCTGTAGGACACCGCTGGGTGGGTGAGTTAGCAGACTTCCATTTTGATATAAGATACCGGCCTGGAAAGTCCAACATTGACGCCGACACCTTGTCAAGGTATCCTTTAAGCCTTCAAGATCACATGAGTGAGTATAACATGACTGTGTCACCAGAAACTGTTGCTGCAGTATGGCAGGGTAATAGAGCAGTGATGGATGATGACGTTCCTTGGATAGCAGCTTTACAACTCCAACAATCTAGTGAAGAACCTACAATGGGAGAGATTCCACCATTCTTCATCCTGGTGACAGAGTATTAGTGAGGAACCTGTCAGAGCGAGGTGGTCCAGGTAAACTACGTGCCTATTGGGAGAAGAATGTGCACAGGGTTGTAGAACGCATTGGAGAGGGCCCAGTGTACAAGGTACAGTCGGAAATGGGTAACAAGACTTTACGTGTGCTCCACCGCAACCTGTTGATGGCTGTGAATGACCTACCGGTGGAATAACCCTTGTCTGTTGCTAAAGAGACAAAGAGAAGACAGGTAACAACTCAGCCAGTAGAATGCTCAGCGACAGATAGCTCGGACGAGGAAGAGCATACTCGTCAATATGATTTGCGGAGAATCCCATGTTACAAACTGGTAGAACTGCCACAAAGGGTCACTGACACAGTACCGGTGTTACCGCAAAATCCATCTGACCTTCATCCAACTGCCCCTGAGTTTCAGCCAGCAAGAGTATATGATCTACCAGAGAGCGAAGGTCAGGAGTCGGGTCCGGAGGATCAGTTACCCAGCCCAGACTCAGAATTACAGGTTTCGGATGAAGACCGAAGAGGAAGACAGGATGTGCGAGTGAGAGTGGAAGAACATGAGGGTGAACATGGGAAAGAGAGAGAGATGGAGGAGATGACGGATGGAGTAAGAAGATCTCAGAGAACTAATAAACCCAAGGAAAGGTTCACTTATGATACTCTGGGTATTCCATCTTACCAACCCTGGAGCGCAGAGCTAAACTCACTACACCTCACACAGCCATACATATCTCGAAATGGGACACATTACTTTCAGTATTTGCCTACTCACCCTTGTTGTCATTGGTGTCAGAATGTGTATTGAGGTAGGGGTTTAAAGAACAGAAGGGAAGCATATAAAACAGTTTTAGATGTCAGGAGTCATCTAATAAAAATAGGGGAGAGTGTAGTAGGTTGAAAAAGTGTCTAGTAAAAATAAGAGACAGGAAAAAGTACCCCCCCTTTTAAAATTTGTATTGTTCAAAAAGGTATGAGCCTTCGTTAAAATTTGGTTCCAACTATTGTTACGTTCTTTGTTGTGGGTGAAGAAAATGTTCCTGCTATTATTGTCACCTGTAGAGGGCGTTAAGCGCTGTTAAAGTAAAGTACTGCACC
Source organism: Tiaroga cobitis (assembly GCA_030578255.1). Classification (NCBI taxonomy): domain Eukaryota; kingdom Metazoa; phylum Chordata; class Actinopteri; order Cypriniformes; family Leuciscidae; genus Tiaroga; species Tiaroga cobitis. The sequence continues at coordinate 12,065,660 of CM060592.1, forward strand.
GCACCGGGAGCTTCAGAGTTAATTAAACTTTGCCGAAGCTCGCAGCCAGTACTCCTGTCTCACAGCGTTTGTTTTATCATTCTACAGGTGAGCAAAAAATATTCAAAAACTGATCGAAACTGATGTTAAACATTGTGTTTCAAACATGTATATGTTGATTTTTGATGGGTTACTGAAAAAGACTGTTAGTTTGTTTAATACGCATGCAGTGGTAATGAGTGATATATCGGATTACACACGAGTGACAAATATGCGAATTTGTAGTGAAATGAGAGAAAATACTCATGTGAAACGAGTTTAGAAATGTGTATAAAGTGCTTTATATGTTGTTTGTAATTGGAGGATAAAGTTTAAGCGAGTTAAATATACATTTGCTACTGGAGTTATCTCGAGCCAAAATGGAGGCGCGTGTATGCGTGAACTAGAGCCAAAATGGCGACTTGCATGTACAACATGAGGTTAGTGTGAAGCCAAATATATGAGATTCATTTGTGTCAGTGTGGAAACGGAATGAGTGTTTATGATGATGTGAAAACACTGTAACAGGTTAATGTATTGGGATTGATTATAATGTGTTACAGACAAAAGTAACTTCTGAAAAGCTTTATTGAAAATATATTTTCTTTATTGGAATCTGTTGAGTAATAGAGAAACGAGTAATTGTTGTTCTGTAAAGTTACTTATGTTACTGTTGTGCATACATTTGAGAGTTAAGGAAAGCTTGAGAGTTAATTAAACTTTGCCGAAGCTTGCAGCCAGTACTCGTGTCTCACAGCGTTTGTTTTATCATTCTACAGAGAAACAAAGCCGGCAAAGGGTGGTTCATTCAGATTATCCTTCCAGGCTTCCCAGTCTGGAGGCGGGTAACATGGACTATGGTCAGAACTTATAATATTATTATACTTGGTCTGTATAACATTTGGAATAAGGTTAGTCAACAAGAAAATAATCGATTCAAGTATAAGATTTGTGCACGTGAAAAGACGGATTAGTCTCTAACAGATGGGTGTTGCAATCTCCAAATGTCAACTAAATTCAAAGATTTACATAGATGGTTTAACCCTCTGGGGTCTGAGGTACGTTTGTACGTTTTGGGAAAAAAAATGTCACCGCAATAAGGCCATTTAACACATACTGAATAGTTGTCCACAAGACTTTTGAGTTACTATTCTTGTAGGCTAGAATTTTTACTTCAAAATGAAGTGAAAATCATTCTGACCACTCTTTCACAAACAACAATATAACGATTTAAATTTCTTACGTCAGTTTTTGGGTCAGCACTGCTGTATGCGTGGGAGTGTGAATGGCCATGAATATTAATGTGATTTTCACCTGGGGAGACTAAAGACACTCCCCCAATGGCCCATCAAGGTGCTGTGAGGCAGCCTGAACTAAGAATGATTCACTGATGAATAAAAAGTTAAAAAGAACAGCATTTATTCAAAATAGAAATCTTTTTCTAAGAACGTAAAGACTTAAAGTCATTACTATCACTTAACACATCCTTTCAAAAAAACAAACATAAAAAGACCAAACTTGTTTTTTTTTTTATAAACAAAAAAAAAATATTCAAAGAATCCTAAAAAAAAACTATCACAGGTTAAAAAAATTAAGCAGCACAACTGTTTCCAACATTGATGTAAAAAAAATCATATCAGAATGTTTTCTGAAGGCTGATGGCTAGTTGGCATCACCATCTCACTGATGCTGACATATGTCCATTTATATTTGCTGCCTTTTGCAGTTGCCTTGGCAGCCTGAGCATTGGTGTTGTGGCACAGAGTTGACACAGCACTTTCTGAAAAAAATTGTTTGAATAGACCAGAGATGGGGACTCGAGTCTGAGACTCGGACTCGAGTGCGACTTAAGTCGCACACACAGTGACTTCAGACTTGACTTGAGACTCGTCCTCGAAAGACTTCAGACTCGACTCGGACTCGAGCTGCGGGACTTGTGAACAATGTTTATTTTTAGGAAACGTCTGACGAGCTCGCTGTTATTCCCCTGCCTCCGTTACCTATAACCTGCCTACGTAACACGTACTACGTATCAACTGCGCGCGCGACCACACATAAGAGGACAACAAACAAACATGTCAACTGCACCGGCCGCTGCTGTGCCATTCATTGTAAGCTTTGGGTTTAAAAACTTCAAACAAGACGGCCCAAACAAAAGAAGCGCTCAATGCTAAATATGCGGTATCAGGATAAAAGATTCTGGCTCAACCACATCTAATTTCATCAGGCATCTGAAAACACACCCTGAGGTCAGTAAACATGTTCAGCTCAGCATTGACCATCTACCGTTAGCTTGCTTCTTGCTTTAGCTACAACCTAGGTTAACTCCGACTGTCTTTCTTGTGAAATATTAATTAGCGTTTGTTTAATTGCCAAACTTGTGGTAGTCGATTAACGTAATAATTTGCCGCTGGCTTTCATTACGTTAATTATTAACATTGTCTGCAAACAGGTTACAGGATTATTGTTTTTTCATTTAGTTATAACGTTACACTGGTTTGAGAGTCTGGGATGTGTTGCTGACTTACAGTAGTTTATAAGCTATGATTAGTTGCGTAGGCTGTGCACATTAGGCCTACATGGGTCTGCAAGTGATGGTGGGGGCGTGGAAATCACGAGCCGCACGCGGCTGAGAGATCGCACAAATTTTTTCACGGCAAAATACAGATATTAACATAAAAGCAGTGTTGGGGAGTAGTTAACTACAAGTAGCGACGCTACTAACTTAGTCTCGCGTAGCCAGACCTTCAGACTGACGGCTGAAGGTCTGGAATTCATAGCAGCTTTCTTTGGCCAAGGCCCGCCCATAAGGCTGTTTGACCGACATGTAAAACAACCAATTACAGTTCGTTTCGTTCAGCGTCACGTTTCGGTGCGTGGAAATGTCCCCACAACAACAGACCTGCGTGCAACAAGTCAGTCAGCATAGAAAATCAAAGAAGGAGAAGAAAACTTCAAGAGTCTTTCCCGTGAACCTCGCATACTTTTGAGAATTCTACGTTTAGCTGATCTTGATAAATGCTCATTGTCACTCATGTAAACACAACAGTTTTTCTTCCGCAATCACACGTCTGCGCTTTGTTTCCCGGCGGACCGAAAATAAACGCGACACTCGCGCCCCCCGGAAATCCGTTAAAATTCAACCAATCAGATGACGACTTCGACATTCCTGAAGTGTTTCCAGTTAAGTGTACCATATGCATCAGACGTTTAGCCAACGTTCCGTGGGCGTGACGTCTGAGGCTGAGACTACTACTAACTTAACTACATTTTTCAGTAGCTTAGCAGTAGCTTAGTTGCTTTTTAAACAGTGTAGCTTTTCCAGTAGCTAACTACTTTTTGCAGCAGCGGTGTAGCGCGAGCAAAAGCTACATTGCGTTTTGTTGAGCCTGCGCGAATCAGCGCGATGCAAGGATATTCTTCTTCTTGTTAGATTACAAACTAAATTTTTTTGCCATTACCGCCACCTGTTGTTTAATCACGCATATTGCGGCTAACGGTTCACTGACGTACAGAAGACCTCAAGCACTAATTTAAGGACGCACATACAGGTGATTAATGGCCAAATGTATTAATTATCCTGCTTTATTGCTCTCTGTTACATCAAATTTCTATTTCTGATTTAATTACAATGAACCGCCATGATCTGTCCGCGAGTTTGGTAATGAACATAAAAGACCACTAAAGTTTGCGCCATCGTGTTTGTCAGTTGAACAAAAAATGTAATCTTAGTTTGTTTATCGCACGACAAAGGCTTTGATCTATTTAAATTGAATCTATTTAAACATGTCAACATCAGTCTCTGTTTTCCATGACAGAGTGACTGCCTGTTGCTCGTCTGCTTGTTTGCCTTGGCTCTCTTCGGAACTGGTGCTTGGACATGTTCATTGTCACATCTGTTATAAAAAAGAAGAAAGAAAAAGTGTGAGCATGCTGATAACACAAGCAAAGAAACTGTATTATTATCATTATCAATCACTAATTGCCATGGATAAATTTTTTTTTTATTTTTGTAATTTCACACAAGAATATGAACTTATGACTACATTATGACGATGTAAACACAATTAGGCTACATTACATCTGTAAAATATTACATCTATGCACTTACTCAGTATGATTCTCGATCGCACCGAGAACTGAACGACACCTGCTGGAGAAGGAGAGCATGATGCAGCCACATTCCTAAAAAACAAAACAAAAAAACTGTTAGCACATTATCCAAAGTAAACTGATGGACAATTAATGGGTATGGATGCACAATGTATGTATATATCTGTTGATGGACGGAGAAACATCTATTGATGGGCCGTAGACCGCGTCACCGCGAGTATCTGTTTATGGCCCATATAGACGCACGCATTTACTGATACACTCAATGAACGGATCGTTCGCGAACGATAAATCACTACATTTCAAATATTTACACATCTATTCACAAACATATGTGCATAAGGCAGTATTTACGCATGATAAGTAGTGTCATAGGCTAACCAAAACTGAACATTTATATATAAAAAATATATTGTATTTAACGTTAGACAGTATCACATATTTTACCGGAGTCTGAAATATATTTCACTAAATCATTATAACCTAAGCAGTTATTCGCAAACAAAATGCAAACACATAAGGCAGTATTTACGCATAAGTAGTGTCATAGACTAATCTCAAAACTGAGTGAAATATATGTAGTAGGCTAATATCACATTTAAAAAGTTTACACGGGCGTATAGGCCTACACGAATGTTAGGGATATTGTGAGGTAATCTTTCCTATGTCAAAAGCTAGCCAAAACTAGGCAAAATATAGTCTGAAAATTCATTTGAGCTCTATGATCAGAAAAGGAATTATATAAAACTAAACAACTTACTCCGAGCTTGTATCCTCGGCGGGGTCAATTCGTTCTTCAAAATGCAGCCGTTGGTCGTCCGAGTTTCGAATTCCTCTGGGGAAAAGGTGAATCCTCGCTGTCCAGAATCATCTGAAGGAGTAGCGTGCCATTCTCAAAACGCGATGAACTATCAGTGAATCTGATGAAGAAACTTTGTGTTGTTATGGCATTGATCGGGGGACGTGTGCGATGCGTAACGTTAGATCGCCTATTTACCATGTGAAAAGCTCTGGGGGTGTGGCGGCCTCGGCTCATTAAAGATAATGAAGGGAGAACGAAAAAACTGTACCTCTCCTTGGTTTCAAACGGATTACATAAACTGGAAATATATATATTTTTAAATAAATTACTTCATTTAAAAGAATAGAATTTCAGCTTCATAAAGAGAAATCTCTCGTATCTCTGTGACAAGTATTGACTGAATTACAGTTAATTTTACGGACGCGTTTCAGAATGGACCTCACTGACAGAGAGAAGGCAAAACGCGCATCATGTTTATTTGTCTTAATTTGACGAAAAGCACAACACTTTGTTTTTATTGTGAGTACCCACAAAAATAATAGAGACTTAACATGATCTAATTATGTACAACACTTATGTAAGATCAAAATCAACAGAGTAATTTGATTCTCTTTTGCACTGATAAGGAAAAAATCGAGCTCGTCGCGCCGGCGCGATAGCCGACCTCAGAGGGTTAACCCTCTGGGGTCTGATGTGTTTTCTGGGTCCTGGAGGTGTTCTTACATGCTCTGACATTTGTGTTTATTTCTGATACTTGTGACATTTTCATGGCTAAAGTCTGATTACACTGTATTTAGCACAAACTCTCCTACAGTAATATGTCAGCAGCATGTATGTAAAAGTTTTTAGTTTTGAGATAATGACGTTTGTGCGTGGTTTGTGAAAAAACAAAAAACAAATATCACTGAAATAAGATCATAAAACCCTTACTAATTATTTCTTCACAAGACTTTTGAAAATTGTATCACAAAGCCTAGAATATTTGCTTCAAAACTATGTGAAAATCATCCTGACTACTCATTCAGATAAGTCAATAAAGTCTTTTAGAATGTGTATGACGTGTTTTGGGTAAGAAAGCTTTATGCGAGAAGGCGTAAACCACTGTGAATCTCTCATTATTATGTATGCTTTTCACACCTGAGGAAGACAAAGACCCCTCCCATAATGGCCCTATTAAGGTGCTATCAGGCCCTATCATTAGGAGCCTTGCACAAAGAATGAGGAGAGATTTAAAAAAAGAATGGCTTTTTGATTGTTTAGATTTATTTACAACACAACATAATCCAAAGATACACAACAAATGACAAAAAAGCACATTATTGAACACACTGATCTTTAGATCACACACACTCTGTTCAACAGAGACCTTTGTGACATTCCTGAAACATAGTACATACCTGTCCATGTTCCATTTACCATGTTCATGTACAGACTACAGAGACTCATGTGAATGTCAGCAGGACTCAGTGGTCCCTGTAAAAAAACAAAACAACAGCAAACAAAAAAACAACTGTGAATGCTGATATCAAGAGAAAGGCTGCACAATTTTGGGAATACATTTGAGATTTTTCTGGTTAAAATATCTTTTTACAATTTATAAAATACACACACACATATATAATGAACACCAGGTGTGTTGTGCAATTCATATAGCCAACGTGTATGGCTGCATAAAATAATAACAATAGTCTATAGCAGGCGGCCTGGTAACACTACACTAGAGAATAATGTATTGATATGTTACTTCAAATGTTTACAATCGTTATGACGTTCTGACATAAACCATGAAACCTAATGTTTGGTGCGTTTTGCTTTTCAAACTCAGAGCGCGCGCAGAGAAAATTTACTGGATCGAGCAACTATGAAACATTATTGTTAACATATTATACATATCTAACGTTACGTTTGAGCAGATATCCACAAACACTGTATTTAACAGTAAACCCGGATCTAAACATTATAATATTCACCTTAGTAGAGTAAACACTAGGCTACTAGCCTACTATATCATGCTGTGTTTTATTATCAAACATAAGAAAAACCTTGTGTCGTACATGAATATAAATTTCGCATTGAAAGGTATGCCTGCCTGTCTATAGTTCATGTTTCAACATGTTTCTGTCGATTTCATACATTTTAGTCTAGCAACAGCTTAACTGCAATTTAACAATAACACTAACTAATATTATTCATAATACATTTCTTACCTTACATCTTTCTTGTCTTCAAATCGCGATCTTCTTCTTCTTCTGAGGTAAGTTAAATCCAATGTAAAATCACAGCGTGTTTTCCAACCTCGGCGAAAAGCATTGGACTGATGAAGTTTGGTGCGTTGTTTTTGAGGTAATGAGGGCGTTCGCGTTCCTTCACGTGGATATTTGCATATCAATCTCTTTTGCGCACGTGGGCGTGGTTGAATTAAAAATAATGAGCAAGCGTTTGAGAAACTGGAAATCTTGTTGGTTTTATACAAATTACTTAAACAGAGAATATTTGTTTTTTGTTTTGAATCAGATAATTTAAAAGTACACACTTACATCTTTATAAAGATACATGGTTCATAAATGTGAGACGTGTATTCGCTGAGTTGTTTCAGTTTATAGACGTGCTTAAGAAAAAAAAAGTTCACCGAGACGGAGAGACAGAACGCATACCCCGTTTATTTTCTTTATTTTACAAAAGCACAATGGTTTGTTTGGTTTGTTTCACAAAAAAAGAAATCCCACATATTCTTTTTTCATGTTTTTTTTTCTGTATGACCATAAATGACGGAGTATTTTAAGTCTATGTTGCTGCTATGTGAAAAAAATCGAGCAAATCACGCCGGCGTGATCTGCACACTTTTTTTCGTATCAGTGCAAAACAAACTCAAAATACTTTGTTGATTTTGATCTTACATATAAGTGTTACACATCATTCAATACTGTTAAATGTCTTATTTTTTTTGTGTACACTCTTATTAACATCAAAACCTTGTGTTTTTGTAAAATAAATAAAATAAACAGGGTGCGCTTTCAGCTCACACTGTCTCCGCAAAAATCTTTCTGAAACGCGCCCGAAAAATGAACTGTAACTCAATAAATACTTGTCACAGAGACACGAAAGATTTCTCTTTATGAAGCTGAAATTCTCTTCTTTTAAATGAAGTAACTTATATAAAAAAGCAACTATTCTCAGTTGATGTAATCTGTATGAAAAGAGAGAGATGTCGGTCTTTTTCCTTTCACCTAATTATAGCGTATGACGTGTTAATGTGACCACGCCCACTGAGAGCGCGCGCTATTCAAACGTTAATGTTGAGGCAAGCCATGAAAACACCCACATCAGAACGCCCTAACCTTTATCTCGTCTTGCTGCGCAGTGAGGAATAATTCCTGTAAAAGTTAACTCAGTTACCTGTTTCATTTCGAGGAGCGCGTTCATTCACTCTCGCTTCTACATTAGTAAGACTAGCCTACTGAGATTTGTTCTAATCGCAATATAGAATAGTATCTGTAAAACCAAAAAGACTGTTTAAATATGAATCGGGTGTCTGGGTGTGTGAACAAACGAACGCACAGATGCATAGCCTACTGTTACAGACGAAATAGATTAGAAAGTTTTTACTATAAAATAGACATCAAATAAGCTTTAGTTAGACAGTTTCTGCTCATATGTTAAATGTATAGTATGTTTTGTCAAAAATAAACTAATCAACTGTTATCCAATGCAAGCTTATAATACTTTATATGGAAAAAAAAAATATTTTCAAGATGTTTCCAACTCTAACTTTGAATCAATTCTATACAATGAGCCATATAACCTATTTGACCAGGATTTGTTTCCAGGTATGACTAAAAATGGGGTTTTGACTTTCATTTATATTTTGATATATATATATATATGTATGTATGTATGTATGTATGTATGTTGTCCTTTCAATTTTTCCTTGTGTGACACCTGAATGAAAGGCTCATTATTATGCGGGTCAGGTGAGAATCATGATGGGGTTGGGACTGTTCAAGCCCATTCGCATATTGCCTTGGCAAACAAAAAAAAGTTTTTCACAATAAAACCCAATTCACAGTTTTATGTGAATGATTAGGCAGGATGTTTTTCAGATCATTTTGAAGGAAAAACACTAGGCAACAACATCCATTAGTCAAAAGTCTTGTGGACACATATTTATTATGTGTTTGTAGCCTTATTTCAGAAACTTTCATTTTTAGTTTTTTCAATAACCACGCATAAACAATATTCTCTCAAATATACAAACATGTACATACATATTATATCACATATTATCGTAGCCCTGTTTGTGCTAAATATAGTGTAATTTCACCTGTGCCATTAATATGTTTATAAGCAACTGAAAAAAAACACAAATGTCACAGCATGTCAGAACATCTCAAGGACCCCCAAAAACACCTTAGACCCCAGAGGGTTAATACTGGCAGCAGGTCGACAACAATTGTTATTTGAAGCTTCAAGCTAATTTCAAAAGGTGATCTGCTCTTCTATTTTGATCACTACCATATACAATAGTGTTTATATTCAAACTATAAACTTTTATCCCAGTACTTCTGATAATTTGAATATTTGTAACACAGTTAATGATAAATAATGATACAGTGAGGTTGAAAAGACTGTTTGTGAAGCTTTTTCATAGGTGTGACAAATGCTCTCTCTAGGTCAGCGGCAGCACCAACACAGATTTGAATGTTCCGCTGTGATTTTGTCAAAGGCAAATTGTTTAGGAATAAGATCGAAGTGTTGTTTGAATCGAGATTGCGATCTTTTAACGATTAATTGTGTAGCTCTACAAGAAGAGCAGCAAAGCTTCTTTCCAAGAAAAACATCAAGAACAGACTGAAATTCTGCAGGAAGTACAATGATTGGACAGCTGAAGAGTTATTTTCTCTGATGAAGCCCCCTTCTGACTCTTTTGGACATCTGGAAAATCAATTGTCTGGAGAAGAAAAGGTGAACGCTACCATAAGTCCTGTCAACAGTGAAGCATCCTGAGACCATCCATGTGTGGGATTGCTTTTCATCCAAATGAGTGGGCTATCTCACAATTATGCCCAAAAACGGGACGCTTTCTGTGACACTTCAAGGCATACAGCCGTCTGGTAGAGGGGGCTATAGTCTGTGTGGCGAGCGGTACGTTTGATGAGAGAGAAATAACTTGAAAAAGACAGGGAGACAAAGCAAGAAAAGAGAGAGCAAAGGAGGAAGAGAGTCAACTACGTCACCCTGGTCACTAAGCCAGGGAAGTATCTTAGTAAGGACACACAGGTTCAATGTTACCCTTACACAGAGACTCTGAGACGTGGATATGATAATGACAAAAATATTCTTTATTGGACTTTATTGGATTCTTTATTGGACAAAGATAAAATGCTGGAGTGCCAGTCAGTTAGGCTCAATCATAACCACAACACAGCAAAAAATAAATAAACTCACAGGACTCATGATTACCAGAAGCAGGACGAGCTAGTGCCAGACGTCGCTAACATCAGCGATTGTAAAGGAGCACCCACACGTGCAGTACACTTCACACACACACACACACACACACACACACACACACACACACACGTCAACCAAGATCAATTACTATGGGTTGCAGACCACACACTGTGTCTCATCAGGATCCGCCACAAAATGCTGCAAAATAGAGCAACTAGCCCTCCTGCTCCAGACTCATAGTGCCTGAAACACAAGAAATACAAATTACAAAAAAAACTATAATTGTACCTACATGTGGGTACCCAGTTTACAAGACACAAAATATTTTTAAAAAAAACCCACATAAAATAACCCGCATAACTAAAAGAAAAGAAAAAAAACACAATCCACTCAAACCTGCAATCATCGGTTTCAGTGATTGTGAATAGGCCACTGCTGACTAACCTGTCCAGGCTTCACAGGCCGGTTACCAATCACAATCCCCATTTCCATTTCGCAAGCAGAGGATCACTCACAGTGACCAAAAAAAAAAAAAAAAAAATTATTCATAACACAAGAAAATACAAAGACTGCACCCACAAATAACGAAGAAATCAAAACAAGCAAAATAATGCAGGAAATTAATAGATTAATCACAAAAAATAAAGCAAACACAAGAACCAAAAGAAGAAGGTAAACAAAAAAATCGATACTCAAACAAACTGGGTTAATTACACTCGCCCAACTAACAAAACAAAATAACTCAAACAAACAAGCAAGCAAAAGCCAAACATTAACAATGCAGAAGCGTGCTCACACGTGAGCAACTCCACCGAAGCATGATGATGGAAAAAAATAAAAATAAAAACGAAATATTAGAATAGTAGGAACAAAACAGCAGCGATGAAAGCCCTAAGCCAAGCAGCTCAGTCTTCAAGTGCCCTTATACAGGCGGATTAATTCACCTGCAAAAGCCTGACTGTGAGCTAAAATATACGTTTAAAAATATACGCATTAATTCATCATTGTTGTACAATGATCCCACATACCAAACATGCGGAGATCGCATCATTCGTCCGGCAGCCAACAGATGAACAAAGTTCACAAAGACGAGCTGGAATACACAGATAAACCCCATCACTATACACCACTTAATAAAATAAATTCTGCAAGGGCTACAAGGCTACAAGGGCCAGAAAGAGACCTACCAGGAAGCCAAGCAGCAATACACTGGCGATGCTTAGTGCAATAAATATAACATGCGTTGGTATCCGGCAAACGGCACGTATTGCCAAGTCTGGTTGGGGCAGTAGGGCATGATCATTAGGACTTGTTCTTCTTTGAGGCATCTGTTGTGACAACAGCACACCTGGACACTCGTTCTAGAGGAACACCTGCCCGTAGAAACACGAGGTCTAATCAAGAAAGTGAAGGCTGAAAGTGTGAATACAGATCAACGTGAGGGCCAAGTGGAAGCCATATGCCCCAGGAACCCCTAAAAGTATTTCAGTGGAACCGCTGTTTTGTGCTTGAAAAGATTCAAGCAGTCCAGCACCAACCAAGCACGCTCCTCTGAGAGACATGCAGCCATAGTGACCGAGTCCAACTTCACACAGAGAAAAGAGATGCTCTGCACAGGAGAGAGCTTGTTCTTCTCCCAGTTGACCCAATGTCCCAATATGGCTAGGTTCCTGAGGACCAGTTCCCTGGTTAACAAATGTGCAACTCTCAAGTGAGCCAGAATTCGCCAGTCTTCGAGGTAGTTGAGTATGCGAACGCCCACTTCCCTGAGAGGGACATGGGCAGCCTCTGCGACTTTCGTGAATACGTGAGGAGATGGGGAAAACCAGTGGCCATTACACAGAGCCAATGTAATTATCTGTACAAATCCAATAAAGCTTCTAGGCAGAGGTGAATGGAGAGATTGGAGAGAGAGCACAGAAAAAAATTGGAATTAGTGGATGCACGGCCCTCCTTTATACACATTTTTTTTACTTTGAACTTTTTTCCCCGGTTTTCTGTTTCCTTTTTTTTCCTTTTTCCCCATTTCTAGTTAGTCTCCTAGGTTACTCATTGTTTCATTAGTCATGTCGATTAGCGAAGCACGTAGGCCTACTTGGGCGAAGTGATTACCGCAGCACCCGAGACGCACCGTGGTGAGGAGCAGAGAGTTCGTTCAGAGTTGCTAGATAGTAAAAGCATAGTTTACAATCATGGGTGTTCGCTGTATTGTAAAGAGCTGCGTCAATAAACAGTGGAGACCAGGTAATACCACGATGTTTCATTGAATTCCAACCAAAAACGCTGACCTGATGAATCAATGGATAAGTTACTTGCTCTGGATATAACGATAAGATCCAAACACACCTGAAGAGATCATCAAGGACCATCGTGTTTGCTCAGTACATTTCACTGAGGACGACTATTTTGAAAAAATGGAATTTGCCACACGGACCATGAAAGGATGAAACCATGTGCTGAAGGATACGGCCATCCCATGGATAGCACAGACAGGACAAAGTGGATCACCTGCGGCTGCTGTAAGTGTTCCGTTATGTTTTTAGATGACTAGCCTACTGTAACATTGCCATTAGCCAGATCTAATTGACACCATTGACACCATTATATGAATAGGGTGATCACTACTATTGCAGTTGTTCCCGGTCTCTGTGTGTCCCTGAAAAGTTGAGATATTTTTATCTCGATGCGGCGCGGATGTGCTTGGAAAAAACGAGCTTCCATTATGAGCACGCATACCGCGCGCCTACTTTTGAAATAACGAACTTGAGCGTGCAAAAGACGCGATATGTGAGCAGGCCCTAATGTTAGTATTGTTTTGTCACAAACGCGCTCTATCGCCCCTGTAACAAATGAGCAGAGCAAGAGGTAAACTCAGGACTGTAGCCATCACCTTGCTAATGAATCAGGATGCTAATTGCTAATGAATTTTTTTTTTTTTGAGAAACAGTGACCTTGTCCAGTACGGGTAGGCTACTGTCTGTGGGTTCATTGTGTAAAAACCATTTGCCTTGTGCAAGTTGTGCTATTACTTTCCCCTTATTTTAGCCTATTGTTATGCAATTATCTAACATTACTGTATGCTGTTGAATACATTTGGTTCAGCTGTAATAAATTGCATTTAAAATATATCGATTCCTGTAATAATAATTCTTTATTCGTGTTCTGCAAGGTTATTATAGTTTTGCTTTTTTAAATTAGTTTAGTTTTAATATCGTTTTCAATTTTGTTTAAAATTTCAGTTTAGTTTCAGTTAGTTTCATTAATGGTTTTGTTCGTTTTAGTTTAGTTTTTATTTTGCAAACACATTTCTATTTAGTTTTTATTTTATTTAGTTTCAGTTTTAGTAATTATAGTTTAGCAGAGCAAGCAGTGCACTTCCAGTGTAGACCAAAGCAAGAAGTTTAATTTAAGTTTAATGTTTGCACAGATTACAGTTAACTCTTGTGCAGACATCTTAATAATAAAAATAAAATAATGGTTTGAGATTGAACAAAGCACCAAATGGAACTTAAAAGTATATAAAATGTTATTTCATGACCAGAGTGAGGGAGTGTGTGTGTGTGTGTTGTGTGACGTGTCCTGGTATTTCATAGCCTACATTGCAGGGAAATGTCTCCACAAGGATAATAATATTATTAGCAGTAAATGTTTTATACAAATAATAACAGCACCTTTCAGCCTTTCAACCTTCATGAAAACATGACCTCTCGTTTCTCAAACATACATTAGCCTAGGACATTAAGTTTTTTTGTGCTTGACGAACTTGTTTTAGTGTTGCACACGCGTCTCGAAAATGAAATGGCATTCTAAAAATGCTGCGCTCAAGTTAAAAGAAGTCCAACTTGCGTCTTATCGCCTCGTGTTATTTCCGATTCCACCGCAAAAGATGCATCCTTTATGAACAGCCGCTGAGGACTAGCGATGTGTTCTACGTTACGGTCCTTCATTGAGCGCGTCACAGGACAGCGGTTAATCGCCTCAGCAACTTCACGCGTATGAAGCGTCAAATCAGGCATTTTCCTAAACAGCCACAGGTCAGATTTTTCCGCTGAAGTAAAGAGTTTATTAATCACGAAAACGATTATTTATTTTTGCTAATTATTATTTTATTTCAGTTAGTTTTTCAGTAACTGTTGTTAGTTTCGTTTAGTTTTAGTTTTTCGTTTATTATGAATTTTTTATTTTATTTCAGTTTACGAAAATGATTTTTGACCAATAGTTTTAGTCTTAGTTTCAGTTTTCGTTTACGAAAATAACCTTGGTGTTCTGTGATATTTATTAATCAGGATTGCTGCGTTAATCACTCCGCCCAAGTAGCAGTGCTTCGCCGTCTGCGATTATAGTTCTCAATATTTATACGGTTAAAAGATGGCTGTGTCTCATTTGACCTTGTTATTTGTACACTCTGTGACTATACAAATCACAATATGTAAATAGGAAAATGTTTGCGTTATTTTGTCACTTATTGGGATTATTATGCTAGCTGGAGCCATTTACATCCAGTCTTTGTGCTAAGCTAGGCTAGCGGTGGGTGCGTCAGACAGAGTTACAGCACGCACAGAGATGAATATACAGCTGATACTCAGCTGTATATTTCTTCAAAATCCAACGAAACTTACCAATTCACAAAATTAACGGAATGCATAGCTGATATAAAAAATTGGATGACTAGTAATTTCCTACTACTAAATTCTGAAAAGACAGAGATTCTAATTATTGGACAAAAAACTTCCACACGTAATAACCCAGAATACTGTCTAACACTTGATGGCTGCTCTGTCAAGTCTTCGTCGTCGGTTAGGAACCTGGGTGTGCTCTTTGATACCAACCTTTCTTTTGAAAGCCACGTGTCTAGTATCTGTAAAACTGCATTTTTCCATCTTAAAAATATATCTAAAATACGCCATATGCTCTCATTGGGAAATGCGGAACAATTAGTTCATGCGTTCATGACCTCAAGGCTAGATTATTGTAATGCTCTACTGGGTGGTTGCCCTGCACGCTTAATAAATAAACTACAGCTAGTTCAAAACGCCGCAGCTCGAGTTCTTACCAGAACCAGGAAATATGACCATATTAGCCCGGTTCTGTCAACACTGCATTGGCTCCCTATTAAACATCGTATAAATTTTAAAATATTGTTGATTACCTACAAAGCACTAAATGGTTTAGCTCCGCAGTACTTGAGCGAGCTCTTAACGTATTATAGTCCTTCACGTCTATTGCGATCTCAAAATTCCGGCCAGTTGATAATACCTAGAATATCTAAATCGACTGCAGGCGGTAGATCCTTTTCCTATTTAGCACCAAAACTTTGGAACAGTCTTCCTACCATTGTCCGGGAAGCAGACACACTCTGTCAGTTCAAAGCTAGACTAAAAACACATCTCTTTGACCTAGCATACACATAACACACTATAGACTTCTATAATTCAATGTTAGGCTGCATAGATTAGGTCAGCCGGAACTGGGAACACTTCCCTTAAATCTTGATGTACTCGCTACATCATAAGAAGAATGGCATCTACGCTAATATTAGTGTCTTTGTTTATCCCGAGGTTTTACCGCAGCCTGCCGGATCCAGGCCGTGTCCAGATCTGACGAAGGAGATCCGCCTGGACCCGATGACAATGCAGTGCTGAAGTATCCACTATCCTCTCCCTATGGAGGATCCCTTTCCCACTCTACAGATAAAGCGTTGTGAATTCCGGCTCGCGTACCCCGAAGTGATAAAATAAAACAAAATTCTGTATCAAAATTTATAGGCAAGAAAAGTAGTTTGTTTAGGCTGGGTTGTATGAATTATAAACCTGCGCACATATTTTAAAAAGCACATAACTATAGAATCCATTCTGAATGAGCATGTGAACGCCGTCAGCGTTAATCACAGGTTCGCGTTTAAAGTCTGATCATTTCGACGGAGGTGAATCAATCAAAGTTAACTTTAGCTGGAAATAACATTATTCAAGAACCGCTATAATGCCAAAACAATCTGTTACCTTAAATTATATGTTTATCTCTGTAAAGCTGCTTTGAAACAATCCATTGTTAAAAGCGCTATATAAATGAAGATGACTTGACTTGACTTGACATGAAAAAGGTATGTATGGACTTATCTAACTCTGGGGGATCTTGGGAATAAGCCAAAGTCCCAAAAAGTCGGAGTGTTCCTTTAACATCAGCGAGTGGTGGACAAGACCTCATGCCTGCGCCTTCTCTGTGAGTTGTGAGATTTGCAGTGCTTTATATATATATATATATATATATATATACTTTTTTTTTTTTTCACGTGTGATTACTTGTGTGGGTTGCAGTGAAACACGAGTGTGGGAGTGAATTGCGGAATTGCATTGGTGGTCCTAGTAAAAATACTCGTCTCTCTGTTTGAATCCAGTTGCAGAAGACGCTAAAAGCTGTGAAAGCCCGTTGAAGTGGTTGAAAATATTCATCTTTTTCCATCTTTGAAATCAGTTACAGAAGACGCTAAAAGCTGTGAAACCCGTTGACGTGGTTGAAAATACTAATCTCTCTCTCTGTTTGAGTTCAGTGAAGAGCTTGCTAAAGCCGTGAAGTGTACTCACCTACCTTCTCTCTTCTTGAGTCCTGTGAAGAGCCGCTACAGCTGCGAAGTGTACTCACCTCCCTTCTCTCTGTCTGAGTCCAGTGAAGAGCTTGCTAAAGCCATGAAGTGTATTCACTTTCCTTCTCTCCCCTTAAGTCCTGTGAAGAGCCGCTAAAGCTGCGAAGTGTACTCACCTCCCTTCTCTTTGTCTGAGTCCAGTGAACAGCCGCTAAAGCTGCAAAGTGTACTGGCCTCCCTTCCCTCTGTCTGAGTCCAGTGAAGAGCCCGCTAAAGCTGTGAAGTATACCCACTCCTTCCTCCATTCGAATCCTGTTGAAGAGAACGCTGAAGTGACTTCAGTAATTGTTTTAAAGAGATGTTTTAAAGTAAATAAAGAGATCTTTATACTTACCATTTGTTGTCCTGCCTGTTGTGTCCTTCGGTTTAGCTCCTCACGGTGGTGTGTATGTCAGGGGTGACGGCCGGTTAGTTCAGCGTCTACTCCGACCTGTGACACATAGCATACATATGTTTGCTTGATGATCTTTTGGTAGGAGCTCTATGATTTGACACTGAATAGACCATATCTGTTTGTTGTTGCTTTCAAAAATTGGAATTCATTGACACTTCCATTAAAATAATAGATCATCACCTTAAATATCTCTGGAGCAAAAATTGGTTTTACAGTGTTCTCATTATAATGTTATGTATATCATGGCAGTCCCAATCATAGTCATTAATGTTGGGCATTGCCATTTGAGATGTGAGTGATGAGGATTAAGAGTGAACGAACAACGGTAAACTGAAGCACTTTGCTAGCGGGTTAATTCATTAGTCATGTGTAAGCACAGGTGAGCCTCTATTGTCAACTCTAGCCTCTACAATCGACTTTCACTGAATAGGTGAAAGCCCTCCACCCTTCTTGTGAACACACCAATGATATCTCAGTGTTCTTTCTTTCGAAAACAGCCTCCATAATGACCGTTTTATAGCAAGGGTGGACCAAAGCACATTTGTTCATTGTCACACATACACAAACTAAGGAACTAATTAACAAGGCACACCTAAACTGAGGAACCTAATCAAATCAGTGGATATCAGACCATGACGGGACGAGACTCTGGAAGGGCGGCCATGACTGGACGAGACTCTGGAAGGGCGGCCATGACTGGACGAGACTCTGGAAGGGCGGCCATGACGGGACGAGACTCTGGAAGGGCGGCCATGACGGGACGAGACTCTGGAAGGGCGGCCATGACGGGACGAGACTCTGGAAGGGCGGCCATGGCGGGACGAGACTCTGGAAGGGGGGCCATGACGGGACGAGACTCTGGAAGGGCGGCCATGACGGGACGAGACTCTGGAAGGGCGGCCATGGCGGGACGAGACTCTGGAAGGGCGGCCATGGCGGGACGAGACTCTGGAAGGGCGGCCATGGCGGGACGAGACACTGGAAAAGGGGACTGGAGAGGAGAACATTTTTTCAGGGCTACCCGGATGGACATGATAGAAGGATCCACTACTTTGGACAGCAGGTCAGCACTGTTGAATACCACCTTCCATGCTCTAAGTATGGGAACCCAGAGGTTGAATTTGGGATATAATGGGACTTTAGGCGATAAGAAGACACCAACTGCGTAGGGAGAGCCACACGTCCAGAGACCATAGCGTTCAAGATTAAAACTAAGATCACCTACTGAGTATTCATGGGGCAATGTGTGGATCCAAACCACTCCAAAACAACTCCATTAGCTGGTGGTCAGTCCAAGTTGATTGAGTATATTGCAGGAATTCCTCCATGCAAGCTTCAATTTTCCCTGCCATTTTGAAGTTTTAGGTTTGTTTGTGTGGTAACAGAGAAATCCACAAAAATGTTAAGGAAAAGTGCTAGACTAATCCCCACCACTGAAAATGTGGTCTTGCTACTCCTTTGTGGTCAGATAGTGAATTCAAAACACTGTTAGGGGAACAAAAGAACCTAATAGTCACTGATCAAGTTAGACAGGAACTATGAGATTCATCCAGACAAGACTTGGTCAGTAGATGAGTGTAAAAAAGTACTAGGAGCAAGTATTTGCAAGAACAATGCGAAAAGCAATTATCTGTTGTCACATGGAGTTTCATTTAGCAAAAGCTACAGAACAGTCTCAGCATAACTCAGAGCTAGAGAACAAAGAGCTCCGTGCTAGAGTTTCCGCTTTGACCAAGAAATTGAACCGCAACAAAAATGCAGAAAAAACTGATGTGGAAGTAGTAAGTCAGCCTGATAACATTTACCCTGACTTACAAGCGTTGTTTGAAACAGATGTAGCAATCCAATCAGTAATAGATAAGCATGTAAATTCAGTCAATGTGTGTGGGGCTAGAAAAAGATCACAGGGAATCGAGGAGACGGAAAGTGTTCCTCCCAACTCTTCTATTGTCCAAATCCAAACTGTTGTTATTTGACAAAGGACCTCTAGTCCGCATCTGGTCACATGGCCGTGTAGCTGAGTACAGAAGAGCCTTGCCATTCCTAGATCTAACTTGGTCTTACAGAACTCTCAGAAGTAACCTAGACAGGTTAGCTACATGGGAAAGAGTCTCTGATGTTAAGGCAAGAGTAAACATTGCAGCAGCATCCTTTAAGGTCAACATAGAGAACCAACAGAAAGGTAAATGTCCTAAGAGAGAGGGCAGTTGTTATTACTGTGGTAAGCATGGACACTGGAGAAAAGAGTGTAGGAAAAGCAACTTTAGAGCTTTAACTTTAGAGAAGTTAACAATGTTGCTGTAGAGATTCTGGAGTCTTCCAGGTGGGCAGCTTCAACCGCACAGTTGGAAACCTTCTTTAAAACAGACTGTTCTGCATTAATCATAGACTAACGGATCTATAAATGAACATGCTTCATAACATTGGGTAAATGATTTACTGTCTTGTGTACTATTATGTATATATTACGGTATGTACCTGGGTATACAACCAACTAACGGTCAATGTAACCTCACCTGTATCATGCCTCCTACCTAATTAATCCTCATTTAATGACACACACTTTGATGTACATCACCTTCTTCTAGAATGCAGCGGGGATGTGTTATATCTATCTGAGCATTAATGAAGGTATAATCACGCTCGGGACAAAGACTCGTAAATTATTTGAAAGCAACCTTCCCCTATCAGACATGTCACCCACGCATTGGTCCATTCAAACCTTAGGGGTTGGTTCTTTTCGAAGACTATATCAGGCAGGCAACAGTGACCACCTCTCTTCTTGATAGTTTTCATCCTTGCAAACACTATCTCGGGTGATCCGGGGGAACCCCCTCCCCCCTCCATGGGGCCCAGAGGCCTCCTAGCAGGCCTGGATCCCAACCAGATCCGGCCTCATGGAAGAGAGAGGACACTCTCTCACAAAGAACCAAGGACAATCTCGGGAGTTTGTAAAAAGGGCTCTAACCCACCATGCAAGTACATCATATCTTCTTCATCCAACAAAGAAGAAAATGATTGAGACTTCAAAATCTGACACTCGCAGAATCCTCAACAACTTCAGTTTTCAACAACTTTGATAACAGTGTACGCTACCCAGGCATGCAAGTATACTCTTGATTTGATGCTTTGAAAATGAAATGCTGATGTTCTTCTCATATAGTTACATGGAACTTCTCAATAGTTCCGTTTTCGGTTTCGTTCTACCACTCACCTATATATGTATTCATGTGTGTATGTTGTTTTGTTTATTTTAGTGCTGGGCAACGATTAAAAAATTTAATCGCATGATTTTCTTGCGATTAATCGCATTGTTACGCGCAAAATTGAATAATGAATTCTAAAGTACTGTTTTGCGCACTTTTGATTTAAATGTACTGCTACAAAAGTGCAATAACATGTGGTTTGCAAAAACTTTAAACAAATAAGGTGCTTTTATACCAGCAGTATTCCCTTTACACAGTATCAATAAAATATTTCTTGTAAATCTCAACTTAAACATTAATGTAATCAAATCAAATATTTAAACAAAGCTATTTGCCACTGCCAGGGCATTACTTTTTAGCTAGCTTGTTAAAACGAGTCCAGTTTTCTTTTTTTCCTGAACAGGTATCTTGTATCAGGGAGCAGCAGAAACAGTCTAAAAGGGTCATGATCACTACTACAGATATAAGTCGACCAACGTTACTTCTCTGATGCTTAGGTTTGGTCATGGCATGCCATGGTTTCCCACGTAAGATTACATTAAACAGAGGTAAAGCCCAATTTATACTTCTGCGTTGAACTCACGCCGTAGCTGTGTAGCGCGCGTACCCTGACGTGCATCTCTCCAAAAATGTAACGTCAATTTTACGCGTACCGCAAGCGCTGTGATTGCTAGAACCGCTCCCCGGGTTTCACACTCCCTCTGCATGTGTAATTGCGCGTCAACGCGGACAACGACGCATATATATAAAGAAAACCAACGCGTAGTCTATAGCGTAGAGGCTCCGGCGTTGGTCCGACGCAGAATTATAAGTGAAGTGGTCGAGCACAGGTGCAGCGACAAGCGGGTGAGTTCCTGTGAAACTGTTGCGGTCATGCTCGCCTCACGCACGCGCCCGCGCGTTGCCGAAGTTGAATTGTCTAACTTTTTGTACACGACGCGCAGCACAAATCATTGGAAGAGAGACTGATCCTCGGCTCGCTGTTTGTGAGTTTCCAGAATCTAAATAGTTATCAGGACATCAACAGGAGGGAATTCACATGGCAGAGCATCCCCGCTAAACTAAACACAGGCCTATCAGGTAAAGTTATGTATAATTTTAAGTTAAAAAGACTACAGCTGCGTAGCGCACAGAAGCCGTTGCCATGGTTACTATCCATAGAGCGCCTGTCATTCACTCGCGGAGCGCTGTCTCCCTTTCTGTTCACCTGAGAGAACCTGCCAAAGCCCCTCCACTGCTTGTTTGGGTGGGTTATTTGCTGGCTGACCAACATCCCATCCCTCCTGTGATCATGGTTTGACTGTAGGCCTATGTGTATTCAGAGCCAGTGAGCAACGGACTTTCAAAATAATAATAATAAAACGCGCGATAAAAAAATTGTCGGCATTAATTAATAAATGCGTTAACGCGATAATAACGCGTTAACTTGCCCAGCACTAGTTTATTTATATTCATATAAATATCTATTTTTAGTTAATAAAACTTGTACATAGTATGTATTTGGTTCTGTTTTGTTTGCAATACAAAGTCACTTTTACGATCGCGGTTTTGCTACTTGCTCAAAGTGCTGTACATGCTAAGAAATAATTATTCTTCTGTGGCCATGGAAGATACCCTTTTCTTAGAATAAATTAATAATCAAAAGAGTTCATTGGACGAACTGATTAATTGATTGTAATATTAATTCAGCCACATCAAGTTAATCCAATTAACTGACCCAAATATTCATAATTAATAATAATAAGTTATTATTGATTATTAATATTTCCAAAAAGCTGAGGTTCCTACATCTATTGGAGAATTTTAGGGCATTGTATAAAACATTGTATGCAAACAGACAGTAATCAATCATATGTTGTCCCATAAGTTGTTATTAACATCTCATACATCTCATACACACGCACAAGTATCTGAAATCAGCAAAACTATAGCCTGAATATGCCTTCCTACGAATGGCAGAAAGTTTCTCAAATCCTATAATACATATTTAAATCGTACGATAAGAAACTCCTGATATTAGCGAAGAAATCCTAATTTCAGATAGAAGTCGAGCGTACGTTAAGCCTTCTCTGACGAAGAAATCTCAGATTAGCCGCGCGTATAAATGGTACCAGAACAAATTAATCTGATTATGGATGAAGAAAACTCCATTCTCAGCATTTTGAAGGTGATCTGAGCGATGCTCCTCAGTCACCAATCAACTCCTTGTTGTTCGTTACGTCATTGTATTCATATTAAACCGCCGAAGCGCTCATATGAAACAATCGCGTCAAATTAGTGGTATAAATTCTAGCCTAGCTAACTAGTAATTTGCCATTGTCTGGGAAAGAACGGTGCTGTTTGATTTGTGAAAGAGTCACTCACATGCAACGTCATGTGCCTAAGAGAGAGACTCAGTGCAAACTTTCAGCACAGCTCGTCCGCTGCTCCGGCCGATCTGTGTTGTTAGTTGGCATTGCGTCCGGAACGCGAGCAGGCGTTCCCATCTAGTGTTTCTGATAAACAGCACCAATCTCACAGACCCTCGTGTAAATAAGCGACAGTTGTAGCCAATAGCTCCCTCAATCCTAACTTACACGCATAACCAGTGGCGGAGCCAGAGGGGGGTCCGGGGTGGCACTGGACACCCCTGACATGCGATTGGCCACCCCGGGTGCCACCCCAAAATTTTATTTGCTACTGGCAGTTGCTGATGCTGATTTAAAAAAAAAAAAAAAAACGTTCGCCGGCAGCGCGGCGCGCGCAGTTTTCAAACGGTCGAGCAGAGGACGAGAGATGGTTGCAAGATACCGAACTTCACCGAATAGGAAAACATCATATTTGAAGTAAGCTTTTAAGGTTTAGCATCAGGGTGGTTTGCTCCCAATAGCCTACATTAGGCCGCCTAATACACGCATATACAGTACCTTGCCGTGTGTAGTACGTTACACAAATGTTCTAGCTAATGTGAGGATAGGAGATCAAAACGCAGGCAAAGAAGAGCAGAAACAAGCGATATCATAATGCGATCACTATAGGACTATGAAGCTTTATGGGTGTAGGTTGTTGATGGACTCGATCTACTGTGTTTTGATCATCCTTATGAATCTTATCTAGATGTAGTCTTTGATAAAAATGCGATTTTCTCAGCTTTTTGCTCATGTTGCTTTTTATGAAACTTGCCAACATTCAAGTGTTGCTTAAAAAAAAAAGACGCACGAAGCTAGAATAACATTATTTTTTTGTTTTGTTTTAAAAGCACAGGGTTTGTTCTTTCTTTTGGTATGTTCAGATATTCATACAACAAAATATTCTAGGGTGCCATGAAATTGTGAAAATTACCAAAACCACATTGTTTTTACACTGGCGAGAAAGAGTTAAATGTTGGTAATTGGATGATGATTAGAATATGAATATGATTGGAATCATATTTTAAATTTGTCATATTTTTGAACAGGGTCAATTAAACATGAAAAGAAAGGGAGAAATATCAGAGTTATTTTAAAAGAAGCACAAACATAGTCCAGTCATTTTATGAAAAAAAGTTTGAACAAATTGCAACAGAAGCAAACTCAACAAAATAATTTTGTATCCTCATTATGTCCTGAGTAAGGAAACAAAGTCCCTAAGAATCCCATTTGGGGAAAGTTTCGAAATCTGTTTCTGGGGATTCACTTTTTATTTTACTTACCTTTTGTCTTCTGCATTCTCCTTACCCTTGTCTCCTGTTCTTTCCTTAGACTCGTCCCCCAGAAACAGTCGCACAGACCCTGCCCCAAACCCCAAACCCCATCTCTTAATAATTAAAATAATTAAAAAAGGCTGGTTTCTAAAGTACTTCTTCCTGCCTCTATGTATTAATGCTCATGGGTAGCCTAAATGGGTTTCATTCAGACTTTAACATTAAGTATTTTACTGTTATGTGTCAACAAGATTCAACAAGACACTTTCACCTGGCTAGACCCAATGTTTAGATCTGTTGTGGTATTTATGCAAATTAGCACGTACGTAATTAGATTATGCACCGTTTGTCCATCTTAACAAACCATTTTAAAAAAACTTGGAATACATTTTTGTTTGTCTTGATGCAAGTAATCAACTCAGTAATTTTCATGGTGATATCTAAAGGTTAAACTTTTTACCCTATTCTCGTAAGAAAAAGAATGAATAGGCGTATGAATAGGCTATATTTTTTTTTTTTCCCTAAACTTTCCCTAATGGGATTCTTTGGGACTTTTTTTTCCTTACTCAGGACATATTGAGGATACAAAATCAGTTGAGTTTGCTTGTTGCAATTTGTTCAAGGTTGACCCCCATTTTGGCTTAAAATGACTGGACTAACAGGCAGATCAGGTGCAAACAGACCCCCCAGCCCTTGCATCACCACTGGCTAGTCAGAGTCAGTGTGGTCCGACTTCAGAACCAGCAACAGGTCAGAGCATCTACCAGACACAGGCAGTCAATCACATACCCAATTCAGGAATTTAAGTTGAGATGATTTTGCCAGATTAAAAGGATAGTTCACCCAAAAATGAACACACACAAAAAAAAAAAAAAATTATAAATTAAATAATTAGAATTAGAATTATTATAAAGAAAGAATTATGTTGTATTTAATCTTCCCAAGATGAGATTTTATATGATGGGCAATAAAATTGTTTAACTTTTTCAAGGACATGTCTGCTTGATGCCTGCTGTATCTAATAAAAGATAAGATAAAATAAAATAAAAAATAATTTTTTTTTTTTGGTAAATGTGATTTTTTTTGTAAATAAATGCAGCAGTTCATAACAGACACATGCAGTATCTTATCTACTTGGTGCTTCAGCTTTGTTTTCTGCAAATATTTTGGATGTTCAACACTTATAGACACAAACAGAGTGACCCAATTCCTTCCACAAGCTTTTCCACTGTGTGTGTGTACTGTGTACCCCCGAAAGTAGCAGTGGCCACCCCCTGGCCACCCCATGTATAAAACTCTAGTTCCGCCACTGCGCATAACTTACAAGTAAAACCCTCTACCTCAAGTGATAGTTTTAGCATCGCCTAAAAACTTAGACACGTTAGAGCGTAAAGTGTAACCTTAAACCAAAGACTATAGATTTTGCGTGATTTGAACTGAGTGATTTGAACAAGAGTAATGAGAGTCAAAGCTTTTCGAGGCTTTGAATCAAAGAAGTCAACTGCGTCACAAATGATTCTTTGTTTGAAGCGCCCTCGCTGGCGACCCCTGCTGGTCAAAACAGTGGAAGTGTAGCGAAAACTCAAATCAATGAAACACCTTTTCAAACCAATCGCAAAGGTTTTATCAAAAGGTGTAATCAGGTAATGGCAATCCGCGAGCTACCTAATATCGTTTAATATGAAGTGTCTTTCAAGGCACAATATCTTAATAAACTGTAGGGCTCGTTTTATGAAAGCTTGACTTGAAGTCAATCAGACCCTTTATCAAATGCGTCATTAAATGTGTACGAATCTATAAAGTGATACGAGATCACAGAGACCAGATACACCCTGGTTCACGAACCGTTGAAATTCAAAACAATTTCGAAACAGCTATGAGGCGTAACGAAGCCCAGTTTAATAAAATCACATGACCTTAGCAGTGATATACACTCCGAATGATTTGATAGATACGAATGATTCACCCTGGTGTCAGAGCTTCACAAAGCACGTCTCATAAGAGGGTTAAACCACTCTCTTTTCTCTCTCGACCCCTTCCTCTTGGTTTCACTTTCAGATTGAAACCCAGATACTGTGGTTTTCATTTGTGTTTCTTTTATTTTGACCTAAACCTACCCCTATCGTATTCTGTGGGCTACCATAATATGTTAGCAACATGCATGTACATGTTTGTATTTTTGAAAGAATATTATTTATGCGTGGTTATTGAAAAAACTAAAAATAAAAGTTTCTGAAATAAGGCCACAAAACACATATTGATTATTTCTTCACAAGACTTTTGAAAATTGTATCACATAGTCTAGAATATTTGCTCCAAAACTATGTGAGAAACATCCTGACTACTCATTCAGATAAGTCAATAAAGTCTTTTAGAATGTGTATGACGTGTTTTGTTTGAGAAAGCTTTATGCGAGGAGGCTTGATCTCTCATTAGTATGTATCCATTTCACACCTGAGAAAGACTAAGACCCTCCCATAATGGCCCTATTAGGTGCTATCAGGCCATATCATTATGAAGAGCCTTGCAGAAAGAATGAGGAGATTTAAAAAAGAATGGCTTTTAGATTGTTTGGATTTATTTACAACACACACACACACACACTGCTTAGAATAAGTGAACACACCCATGCTAAAGTTGACTAAAAAGAGGAATAAAAAATCGTAATGCCTTAATTAAAAAAATGAGGAAAACTCCAACCTTTAGGGACATGAATAATGTCCTTGAATTCTTTGTGAATGAAAAATTTATCACAAATAATTAAATGTTCTTCTTTAAAATACAGGGTGCATACGTCTGGACACATCTATCACACACCCTTCACCATATAGACAAGGTTTTATTTCAGTTCAAAGTTAGAGTTGGAAAAATCTTGAAAAGAAAATTGTCTTTTCCATAAATGTCTTGGTTTGATCATACATATTTCAAAGTTGAGGATTCATTATTTTGATTTAGCTTGGATTGGAACAAACACTAGACTATAACATCTTAGTTGATTAGTTTATTGACAAAACATACTATATATTTAACATATGAGCAGAAACTCCTAACAAAGCTTATTTGAAAGCTAGTTTTTAGAGTAAAAACTTTTATTTCGTCTATAACAGTGTGTATCTGTGCGTTCATTCATTCATTCACACACACACACACACACACACACACACACACACAGAAACATGATTCACATTTAAACAGTATGCTATTTTTCCGTTTACAGACACTAACGTTATTCTATATCGCGATTAGAACAAAGCACAAGCATAAAACACTTACACACTTCTCAGCTGAATCTGTTGCTCCTCCTCGTGGTGAAAATAAACCAGCACTTGTTCTGAGGTAGGTAAATGTCCCAGGATTGTTCCTCATAGCCGCTCAAGATGACAGTAGATTAATCTGACTAAAAAATATAGTGTGTTTTCAGAGTTTATGGGCGTTAACGCGTCTCAATGTGGTGCTTCACGTATTTGCGTTTGAATAGCGCGTGCTCTCCGTGGGCGTGTCACATTACCGGAGATAATGAGCTGAGAGAAAGATAATTAGAATGGCTGACACGTCTCTCTTTTTATATAGATTACATAAACGGAGAATATTTATTTTAGTTTTGAATCGGATCATTTAAAAGTACAAACTCAAATGATTTAAAAGATATATTGCTCATGTCTGGGTGAATAGTATTTGCTGAGTTTTGTTGAAGATTAGAGACGTGCTCCAGGAAAAAAGTTCACGGTGACTGAGAGGCAGAACGCACACCCTGTTTATATTCTTTATTTTACAAAAGCACAATATTTTATTTCGATTGTATGTGGGCACATAAAAAAGTAGACATTTAACAGATTATTTTCTCATATTTCTTAACTCTATATGAACAGAAATGATGGTAGTACTTTAAGTCTATTTTTCTGCTATGTGAAAAAAACGAGCAAAACGCGCCGGCGCGTTTCTGGTCCCCAGAGGGTTAACATCCTACTTCCTGTCTGTGTTTCACCCCTCCTCACTCCTTAGCACCAAGCTAAGTACATGAAGTACGGCTAACACAAACGCACTGTAGGCCCCCGACAGGACTGGAAACCCTGCCCGTTGTTTCTTCTTCTGTTGACCCTGATGTTTGATGTGTCCCTGCTAGTTTAGTCTAAACAGCAGCTTACCCATAAGTGACACTGTGTCTCCTAGCTAAATTTAAATAGGTAAACCACTCCTCTTTTCCTCTTCCTTTCTGGTTTCATCCTATTTTTATTTTTATTTAATTTAATTTTTTTTGTGTGTTGTCTGTTTCATTCTATTTGTAACATGTGAGAAGAACCATCAGCATTTTTGAGTGATAGTTGTGACATGTAAAAGCCCAGTCATCAGTCGACGCTGCCTAAAGCACGTCAACTAGGATACTCAAAACATTTTGTTATGAGTAAGCTCATAGCTCACCACCTCAGTAGAAACTTGCATTTGCCTTTGCCCTCTCTATCTCGTGTCCCACAAGTGTGCCAGTGGGCCTCAGACTTCCAGCCCTGCCCCCCCACCAGGACCCCCTGGAGACCCGGCAGAGCAGTGTCATGGACATCCATCAGCCTGAAGCAGGCAACGACCTGCCACGGCAGAGGAAGGAACAGTTAGACGACAACGAAAGCGGACGTCCGGCCCGAGCCACCAAGAGCTGACCAGCATCATCTTCTCCTTGGCCGCGCTCCCGCAGGCCTCAAACAGGAGGTAAATTAACTAATGCTGCCAGCCACAGAATTCCACAGAGAACAAACCCTGTTCAGCGTGAGAGGACACCGGACAGATGCAAGGACCCTGACAGAGCAGAGCAACTGAAAGAGATCATCAGTTTTCAGGCGGACGACAGCTCTGAGCACCTGCAAACCGACGGGTAAAGAACTGTTTCACTCAAAGAACTTAAAAAAATGGTTGAACTCAAAGAGAGCTAAAGCCATCAATGTGCAGCGGAAGTCCGAACACTGACTTAGCGATGCTGTAACATTATTGACGCACTCCATGTGGTCCAAAGAGAGCTGCAACAGTCCAACCCACTGCAAATGGACCACACAAGAAAGAGGTTCCCTGCTGACCTTCACATCCGCAGCGTAAGATTCCCCAGCCCTGCACAAAGGGGGGAGGAGCCAAACCCTTGGCTTAACACTTCACCAGCCAGTGTCCTGCAGCTGCAGGAGGAAAAGGTAACTCAGACAAACCCTGAAATGGCACATGAAGTGACACTCAACAATCTCAAGTGAAAGGTCAGAAACATCCCTGCCAATCTACGCGACATTGATTTTCACCTGCAGTCTCCAACCGGTGTGGCACACCGAGTCAGACTCCATCTGATCTGGACACATCCTGCCAAGACACCAAGCAGGACAGACCTAGAAGGGCTTGTGCTACAACCACCGACTCCGAACGAACTTTCTGTGGAACTTACAATGAATCTGTGACGGAGGAGGACACCAGCTTCAAGAAACTTTTCCTCCAAAACCATTTAGTCACCATATTTTCACCTGCCCCCACGCAATGCCCACTCAACGATGCGTGACCTGATGCAGAAGGCCTCTAACACAGAAGGCCTCCTCAGAAAGGGTTCCTAAGACCCCATTGATTCTGAACTGCAAACCCAGAAGGCACACAGCATGAACACACTCTGCTAAAAGGTCCCTGGTCAGCATAGGACATAAAACTTTTAAAGTAGATGAGAATGTGTGCTCAAAGAGCAGCAAGACTGCATTAGTAAAAGTAGAATTTTACTGATATAAAGAAAATCTTGAATGGACGTGTAAGCCTCACCTGCCAACAGACTATGCACGACTCTCTTGAAACAAACATGTGCTACATGCTTGTTGAATTGGCCCTGCTAAACATTAGTTTCCATGACAATGAAAGGTTACAGGAAACACTAGCTCCAAATAAGGCATATGTCACCTTGATGCCAGAGTGTAGGAAAACCACCTGAGTTTTAAACTACTGTTAACCTACAGGCGTGCATTTGATCATTGCGATCCAACCGGAACACAACATGCGATACGCATTTTGGTCACTGGTTACTGGCTTGTCTAAATGCAGATAAAACGATAGCTGTAATAGACATCTCTACTGTAAGGGATAGAGCCTTAGATTTCCAACTGGTATAAGTAAGTTCAGCATTAAAGCGTAAGTCTGTTTGACAAAGGAATCTCATCTCAGCAGCTTGTAAACTGCACCGATATCTATCCTGCTGTGGTTAAAGAAATACAAATTGCAGTATTGCTAAACCTGTTTCTGACAAAGAAAGCTCAGGACAGTGTTATATATATGTAAACCTGGGTGATGCTCCCCTTTCTACAATGTAAAGGCCTTACAAATTATTGTTAGATTGATGTAATTTACCAAAATTTTAGCTGCATCTACAAGCAGAGAGCTACCTAGCGATCAAAACTGTTCACTCGCTGAAAAGTCAGCATTTATGCTAAGAGACATGCTCTGGTTCCCATGACAACGACTTGTCACAGGAAGCGCTCGTGATGTCACTTTGTAAACAAACCAGCCTAGGTGGCTAAGCTATCCTAGCCTAGCATCCATCCAGCTTACGCTAAGCTAACCTAACCTAGCATCCATCCAGCTTACGCTAAGCTAACCTAACCTAGCATCCATCCAGCTTACGCTAAGCTAACCTAACCTAACATCCACAGCTAAGATAAGGATACAAGACACAATTCACTGTCTAGCTACACGTGACACACATAGCTTTATGCTACATTCCTAGCAAACCCATTAAATCGTGGTTCTAAACTTTTAGGGTCATACATTAGTCTCACCACAAGTATGACAAAATGCCACAGAGCCCCTGCTTAACCTGACCTTAACCTTCCAGCTTACCAAAGGCTATGACAAACCAATGTACACTGTGAGAAACCACCTCTCATACCCCTCCAACCACCCACGAACGCCGTCTGCACCCACCGACAACCGGTGCCCCAGACAACCAACGTGAACCAGCACATGCAGCGTGCACAGGACAACATTCAGCGTTCTGCACCTGATGCCATCACTGCGCCACAGCTTGTGGTGCCACAGTGCAAAAGGGGGGTCATGCCAATGTATGCCCATGACGCACCATGTGCTGCACACCGCAGCACCAGAGACACTTGCAAGACACCGAAGCAAGTGGCATACCGGCGTCCTCAAAGCGAAAAGACTGTCCTAGCCAACCAGGACGACACTCGCTGAAACTAACTCGACACTCCTAACTCCATGAAACAGCTGTTTACTGTCTTCCCGAATGACTTTGCTCAAACTCAGCTGGTAACAGCCCTGATGACAGACACTCTGCCAGAGGTGATCTCCTCCATTAACAGCCTAGCCATGGGTAGGATTCCACTGCACCTGATACCCTTAAGCCTTGTGCAAACCGTGCTGGCTTCCGCCATCACCACGCCAACTGACTCTCTACAAATACACCTTGCCGACTTGCTGGGTAGTGCCAACCCACTCTGCGTCGACCCCAAGCAGAGAGAAGTGGGTTTTGCTCCTGAACTTGCTCATCATAGTCAAGCCGAATCCACCGGCTCAAGAACATTGTCAATGTCAGATTTTGAAAGGTAACACTCACCTCAAGATCCGCACGCCGTACGTGATTGACTTGCACGACAGCGACACTAAGCTGTCCCCAGCTCCGAATCCACACATGTGCACATTGACCAAAGACATTCACTATCTCTGCCCTAACAAACCTTTCCTCAGAGACAACACTGACGGAATCTGCGGCACACGCTGCCCTGCTAAAGCCAAGCCTCGCACTCAAGTCACCGAGACCCAAGCAGAGATTGTAGGTGGCAGGTGGCTTGTTAACACTCCTGTGCGCACAGCTGCACTCACTTACGACTAGAAGGACACTGACACCTGTGTCACCTTGCTCAACCAGAGCATGTCATCCAAGTACCAAAAGGTGCCATCCTTCACCATGACGACCTGGCACGTCGACTGCCCATCTTGACTACCTCACCTGTTGTCCAGTCCTGGACCACAGCTGACACTGCGCTGTGTATCTCTATGGTACTCAGTCACACAGTCACACACTCTGACACTAGGCTTGACATTCATCCTGTACAGGAGGCTCAACGAGATGTGAACATCTACAGCCAAGCTCACGAAATCCTCAGAAAGAAGGTACCACGCCATAGGCTGCTTTGAACCTCATCAAGCTGAGCCCTCAGCCCTAATAGCCACCTGCTACCCGACCATCATGATTCACCTGTCATCGATCCATGGTGATGTTTGTTGTCCAATGATGTCCACACCGGGACTTCATCAGACAAAAGGGGGGAGATGTAGAGATTCTGGAGTCTTCCAGGTGGGCAGCTTCAACCGCACAGTAGGAATGGAACTTCTCAATAGTTCCGTTTTCGGTTTCGTTCTACCACTCACCTATTTATGTATTCATGTGTGTATGTTGTTTTGTTTATTTATATTCATATAAATATCTACTTTTTAGTTAATAAAACTTGTACATAGTATGTATTTGGTTCTGTTTTGTTTGCAATACAAAGTCACTTTTACGATCGCGGTTTTGCTACTTGCTCAAAGTGCTGTACATGCTAAGAAATAATTATTCTTCTGTGGCCATGGAAGATACCCTTTTCTTAGAATAAATTAATAATCAAAAGAGTTCGTTGGACGAACTGATTAATTGATTGTAATATTAATTCAGCCACATCAAGTTAATCCAATTAACTGACCCAAATATTCATAATTAATAATAATAAGTTATTATTGATTATTAATATTTCCAAAAAGCTGAGGTTCCTTACATTGCTCAGCTCCTAATCAGTCTGCTTGGTACTTTGAAGCAGCCCCTCCCCACGTCATTAAACTTGTGGGGAAGCTTGTTGAGGTGTTAACCATTTGGGCTGTGAGTGCTTAATTTCCCCAGTAACTTACAACAGAGATAAAAGACTTATTTTTGTTTAACAGAACAAAGGGAAGTGACTGTCTCAGCTTTCCTTTGGGGGACACTGGTTAAGTAGACTCACAGCGTTAAATGTTATGCTACAGCACAGGCCCTTCATCAGTAATGAGTTTAGGTCAGGCTGTAAACGTAAAATGCCCTCATGCAGTGACCGCAATAATGAATCAAGCAAAAGTCACTTTTGTCACCTCCTCCCGTTGGGGAAATTGGTTAAATACCCTCACAGTACAGCATGCACCAGTCACAAACCCATCCTCATGTATGATGTCTACAATGACTGAAGTTGTGTTAGAGGATGAAGGAGAAATGACTCACGATTGTGTTATTAAACCGACAGAGCAGAGACGCCTGAGATCTCACAAGTATATCAGTCCTCTTTTTCTTCAAAGGCTAGGGGTGTTGCCATTTTATTTCGGAAATCTATCCCATTTCGTTTGTCGACTATTGTCGCTGATCCTGCTGGTAGATACATTTGTAGGGTATCTGCGTTGTCCGGATGACCCATTAAATTGTTGATGTCAAAATGCTCCTAACCTCTCAGACTCTGCGGTGCTAGGCCATATTTATGGACCAGAGTTAGAGTACTGATTGCCCCACTGACAACTTGGTGACACACAGAGGTTTAACAGACAACAACACACACATCCAGGGGTCGAGCTTCAAAAGGATTCCGAGGCCCTTTGCGCGCCCCACGCATGCAGATCCACCCCTGAAGACATTCCAACACACACACACACACACACACACACAAACCTTTCTGCAATATCCTCACTGAAAGACATTTAACCAGATGTATTCGATGTGTTTTTATGTGTGTCTGTTTGTCCATGTCACATTGGAATAACTATGATTTTATCGTAGCATAAAGTGAATTATAAATACCTTCATTATGCATTTTAACTATAACTGTATATTCCTTTAACTTTTACATAGCGTTCTTACTACCTGTAGAACACTCGTGGCGTGAACAACGCGAATATGCATAACATTATAGAGTAAAGTGTATGTTTGATAGTTTTTACTATCATTGAAGATTGAAATGTTTTAGACTGTAACTCCGCCCCACACACACACACCTAAGGAACTTGCGCTCTTAGACAAAGAGTAATAAAAACCTCTCGGTTACGTATGTAACCCTAGTTCCCTGATAGGGAACGAGACGCTGCGTCAAACGCTGTGGGAACGCCCCTGCGTTGTGCGTCATGAAGCACGTATGGAATCAGCCCAATGGAGAGATAGAATGTCATAGGCGGGTGACGTCATCGACCAGGAAACTATAAAGCACCCCAAAAACACAAGCGCATTAGCTTCTGATAGGCTTGAAGGAAGCGCTAACGGGAGTGCCGGGAGTATGGCGGAGCGACCCAGCGTCTCGTTCCCTATCAGGGAACTAGGGTTACATACGTAACCGAGACGTTCCATTTCAAGGGAACTTCGAGCTGCGTCAAACGCTGCGGGAACGCGAATACCCACGTCGCCATAGGACCAAATGACCGTCATGTGAGAACTAGCGCACAGAGGACGAGAGCACCTGTGCCCCAGGGGTAGAGCTTAAGTCTAGGTCATAGAACTTATTAAAAGTATGCGGTGAAGACCATCCAGCCGCATCACAAACATCACTCAGGGAAACCCCCGACAATAGAGCTTTTGAAGCAGCCATACTCCTGGTAGAGTGGGCTCGAACAGCCAAAGGTGAAGGCTGACCAGCCGACTCATAAGCAAGTGAGATAGCCTCGACCACCCACTTGCTCATTCTCTGTTTAGACGCAGGACACCCTTTCCTGGGTGGCCCGAAACATACAAAAAGTTGTTCTGATTTCCTCCACAGGGCAGCTCTGTGGACATAAGCGTCTAATGCCCTAACAGGGCAGAGTAAATTAAGTTTCTCCTGGTCCAATGACATAAATGGAGGAGGACAGAAAGCCTGCAGAACCGTAGGTCTAACGACATTAGTAGGGACCTTAGGAACGTAACCTGGTCTAGGATGCAGAAAAGCTTTAACCATGCCAGGCGAGAATTCCAGGCACGAGGGTGAAACCGACAGAGCCTGCAAATCTCTGATTCTTTTTAGTGAGGAGATAGCAAGTAAAAAGATAAAAGTGAGAAACTTCTTGGGAACTTCTTCGATAGGTTCAAAAGGAGCTAGGGAAAGACCTTCTAATACAATGGCCAGATCCCAAGTCGGCACCCTCGTACGAACTGCTGGCCTCAGCCTGAAAGTGCCACGGAGGAAACGGGTTATAAGCGGGTGTCTCCCAAGAGAAACTCCACTGAAAGGGACGTGGTAAGCAGCTAGTGCCGCCACATACACCTTTAGTGTGGAGGGGGATAACCCTGTGGAGAAGCGCTCCTGCAGGAATTCCAGCACTGCACCCACTGGGCAGTTAACTGGGTCCTGCAGGTGTTCTCCACACCAAGTGAAAAGTTTCCACTTCAAGGCATAAAGCTTCCTCGTGGATGGAGCTCTGGAGTTAAGAATGGTCTCAACAACCTCGGTTGAGAGACCGGAGTCTATGAGCTGGGCCCCCTCAGAGGCCAAGCCCACAGTTTCCACAATTCTGGGCGGGGGTGAAGTATCGTGCCGCCCGCCTGGGAGAGTAGATCCCTCCTGACCGGGAGCTCCAAAGGAGAACCGTCCAGGAGAGAAATCAGGTCCGCAAACCATACTCGGGCCGGCCAGAACGGGGCTACTAGTAGTAGGCTGACCCCGTCCCGGCGGACCATCTCCAGAACTCCTGGTAACAGAGCAATCGGGGGAAAGGCGTACAGACGTGACCTCGGCCACGGCTGCACCATAGCGTCCAACCCCAGGGGGGCTGGATGACTGATGGAGAACCACCGATGACAATGTGTGGTCTCCTTGGAAGCGAATAGGTCCACCTCGGCGCGACCGAAACTCAACCAAAGGAGCTTCACCACCTCAGGGTGGAGTCTCCATTCCCCTGGCCTCGGCCCCTGCCTCGACAGGGAGTCTGCTACCACATTCAAATACCCAGGAAGATACATTGCTCTCAGAGATAGTGGGCCAACTTGTAAAGCCGGCGAGACAGGCCCCCCTGATGATTTATATAAGAGACCACCGACGTGTTGTCTGATTGAACTAACACCCTCGGGGAGAATCCCTTGGTCCTGAGCCACCACTGTAGCGGTCTCATGTACAACAGGCCGCAAGGTATAACGTTGGACGCTGCTGCCATCAGACCCAACAGTCTCTGAAACTGCTTCACTGTGAGTAGCTGGCCTAGCTTTACTTGTTTCACAGCTGAGAGAATTGAAGCGATGCGGGTCAGAGAGAGTCGAGCCCGCATCGAGACCGAATCCCAAACGACACCCAGAAAAGTGGTCTTCTGGGAAGGAGATAATACACTTTTCTTTGCGTTCAGCCTCAACCCCAACTTTCTGATGTGAGCGAGGACGACATCTCGATGCCGAACCGCCATCTGCTCCGTCTGAGCTAAAATCAACCAATCGTCGATGTAATTGAGAATACGAATGCCCTGAAGCCTCAGAGGCACTAGTGCTGCATCCATGCATTTCGTGAAAGTGCGGGGAGATAAAGCTAGGCCAAACGGAAGAACCCTGTACTGGTACGCCTCGCCCCTGAAGGCGAACCTCAGGAACTTCCTGTGTTGTGGAAGGATGGAAATGTGGAAGTATGCGTCCTTTAGATCTATCGTGACAAACCAGTCCTCGGATTTGATTTGAGACACGATCTGCTTGATAGTGAGCATCTTAAATTTTAGCTTGCCTAACGAGCGATTCAATAGGCGCAGGTCTAAAATTGGACGCAACCCCCCATCCTTCTTTGGAACGATGAAGTATCGGCTGTAATAATCTGATTCCAAACTGGGAGGAACCCGTTCTATAGCCTCCTTTTGAAGGAGTGTTTTCACCTCTTGTTCCATTACCAGAGCCTGCTCGGGGCCCACCACTGTGTGCAGAACCCCTCTGAATTTTGGTGGACGACACCTGAACTGGATAGCATAACCCTTTTCTACTGTCTGCAGGACCCAATGAGATATTTTTGGAAGGCTTTTCCACTCTGCCAGAAAATCTACTAAGGGTACCAGTCTCTCGAGACTGGCCTCTGGTGTAACTTGAGCAGCAAACGCAGCGCCCAGTAACGGCGCACCGGCAGGGAACAACTGGTTTGACCGCTCTGAGACCCTCCTCAGAGGGAGCGAGCGTCCCTCGGGAAAGCGCTCGCTGGGACCGTCTGCGCCCCGGCATAAAGGCAGAACGAGCCCCTGAGGGCACCAAGGAGGAATGGGCACCATAAAAAGAGTTGAACACCTTTCCACCTCGGTGGGGACCACCCTCAGTATCCTGAACGCCTTGGCGTCAGGACTTCTTCTTAGCCGAAGCCTTCTTAGCCAATATAACTGTCCTCAGATCAGTTCTATTGCTAGAAGGCTTCGGCTGAGAGTGTCGCGGCTGAGCCCACTGTCCAGCAGGGGGAGCACGAGACGCGACACTCTGCCTCTGCTGCGCTCTATGTGATGAGCTCGTAGACGGCCGGGGCTGCTCCCGCCCAGCAGCCCCAGGGACGTGAACTTTCAGGGGAAGAAACTTTTTAAAAGCTGCAGTTTGTTTTTTCTCTTCCTGGAATTTGTCGATAACCGAATTTACAGCATCACCAAACAAACCCAGGGGAGAGAGGAGCATCTAAAAGAAAAGCCTTTTCTTTCTCTTTAATATTGGTTTGATTCAACCATAAATGTCTTTCTGCGGCCACCAGAGCTGCCATAGAATGACCCACTAGCTTGGCCAATTCTCTGGTGGCACGCAGGGATAGATCAGCAGCCTGACGCAGTTCGCGAACTACGTCAGTACTGACCTCCTCACTCTCACTCACGTCCCTTAGCAGATCAGCCTGTTATGCCTGCAAAATTGACATTGTATGCAGGCATGATGCAGCCTGACCTGCTGCCGAATACGCTTTACCCACCAAAGCCGAGGTGTTTCTTAAAGGCTTGGTGGGTAATGCCGGTGCCTTAAAAGATGATGCTGCTTCGGGGGAGAGATGGCTCGCAAGCGTCTCTTCCACGCAAGGCAAAGCACCATAACCATGAGCCTTAGCTCCCATAATATTTGAATATGTCGAAGTCTGGGGACTAAATACTCTATATGACACCGGTTTTCTCCACGATTTCGACACCTCGGTGTGGAGATCATGAAAAAACGGCAGGCACCGGCGTGGAGGCTGCACACGTGACGGCAAAAATCTCTCATCCAACTTTGATTTTGAAACAGACTCCTGTCTAGTCACTGGCCATTCAATACTGAGTTTTTCAACAGCTCTTGTTAACCCTCTGAGGTCGGCTATCGCGCCGGCGCGATTGTCTCGCTTTTTTTCTTATCAGTGCAAAAGAGACTCAAAATACTCTGTTGATTTTGATCTTAAATATAAGTGGTATACATCAATCGATCATGTTAAGTGTCTATTATTTTTCTGTATACTCACAATAAAAACAAAGTGTTGTGCTTTTCGACAAATAAAGAAAAATAAACATGATGCAAGTTCTGCCTTCTCTCTGTCGGTGAAGTCCATTCTGAAACGCGTCCTAAGATTAACTATAACTCCGCAAATACTTGTCATACAGGAACGAGAGATTTTTCTTTATGAAGCTTGAATTCTCTTCTTTTCAATGAAGTAATTTATATAAAAAACAAATATTCTCTGTTTATGTAATCTGTATGAAAAGAGAGTGATTTCAGTATTTTTTCCCCCAGCTCATTACACTTCATTACGCGTTAATCTGACACGCCCACGGAGGACGCGCGCTATTCAAACGCAAATGTTGAGGCAAGCCATGACAACGCCCACATCAGCCGTTCCACCGCGGCGGTAAAATGTGTGGTGTATTTGCTGCCTTTTACCGCTAAGAGGCGCTACAATCATAGACTCTGAAAAGTGTTCGTTTATTCTCTCTATTGCGTAATCTGCTGCCGCGCATTCAGAGCGATTGAAAGCTGGTAGCATATGAATTCAAGTGAAACGTAGTTAAAATAATTAATAATCACAATGCTGAAATTAGGCTACGCAACAACCCGTGATTCAAGGAGCTTCAATCGACCTGAGATCGAATCTCAGTGTAGCATACATGTTTTTAATCGATGTTG
The DNA here is from genome assembly GCA_030578255.1 of Tiaroga cobitis. Lineage (NCBI taxonomy): Eukaryota > Metazoa > Chordata > Actinopteri > Cypriniformes > Leuciscidae > Tiaroga > Tiaroga cobitis. The sequence continues at coordinate 12,104,997 of CM060592.1, forward strand.
GCCGACAGCGTTTATATTTTACCACCTTGATGCTTAAATAGGTAACTGTTTATAACTGTTTGCTTATTTAAAGTCAAGAGTTTTGTTTAATTATCATTACAACATACATTTGCTACATTCCCGTAGAACCGCAGCCGCTGCACAAACGACAAAAACTGATGAAGGAAGATTGTCAGCCGATTGCGTCAGAAAATGAAAATGAAGAAGCTCGTCTTTAGTCTGCTAAATTATTGTGTAATGTAAAAGAACACTTAAATTACTTAAGTTTGAAACCAAGTTCGAACATTTCAAGGTTTAAATGTCGGGACAGTTTTTTTTTTTTTTTTAAACAGGATTGCATCGAGTTTAGAGTTTATTTCTTTTGCGATGCAAAATAAGAAACACTACGCTAATCTTATTCTTGCGACATTTTAAATTTGTATTGCCAAAGAAATTACAGCTAAATTGAACAATTAAAACAGTACAAAACGAAAATTGTCCAAAGCAACATAGCCTAATTAAATTAAAAACATGCGTTTTTCTTTGCCTCTCTCGCGCTGGATCTCTTTTTAGCAAGTTTATTTAGTCCCCCTCGCTGCACCCGCCGGGTCTCTCTCGAAATTGAACATTTAAAAACATGTAAAAACACATCATACAGCTGATAATACTGTATATGTCGCTGCGTGTCAGCCATACAAATCACGAAATAAATATTTAGCCTTTAATTGTTGCTTCAAAGACACAGCATGCCTTGTTGAATTCACCTTACAATAACTTCAATTGCAATTTTGTGTGAAAAAAAAAACTTTAAATAGGCTACAATAAATAAACTACAATATTTATAATTTAATAAGATATGGGGCCTACATTTGGACACAGATTTATCCTTACAATAATTTTGCCTCCTCATTAGGCTGGCTATCCGACACTCTACATATGAAAGAGGAACATTAACACCTTTCTCCAGCAACTGTCCCTCCAACCCCCCACAGGCTATCAGTCTGAGGCTGACTTAACACAAAGAGAAGTCGGAATTCACACTTAAATCGCTATTCTAGACAGTGTTGATAATGAAGGAATTAAATGATTTAAGTTACATGTAGACTAGTGATATTTCTGTCATAAAAGTTTATTACTAAATATTTCATTATTTCAATAATTGATGAAATAAAACTGGTTTGGGCCAGCCTTTTCCAAGCAAAACTAAATATAATCTGAAAAAACACATGTTAATGTGTTGTCATGAACAAAAAACTCAATATTATATTCTACAGGGATCTTTGGATCCTTAACCAGGCATGCAATTAATTAAGGTTTTTCTTGTAGCTATTATTCAAATAAATATCGAACCACGGTGCTTCGTGGTAATGCTGCTAAATTAAATAACATTTATAGAATAATTATGAACTTAAATGAAACAGTATCGCAACATTTCGACAAATAAATTATTTGATCTGTTTTTACATTTTAATTCAGGGCGATTTAGCCTACAAAATGGAGCTAGATTTTCACCCTTGTCTTGTCATTTTCTCATTGGGAAGCGCTTACATTGAGTATAGATCCTCTGTACCTCTCGTTTTCATATGGATTACATAATCAGATAACATTTATTAGCCTAAATATTTAGACATTTAAAGACTTTAGACATAGCCGATTTGTTATCGTGACTGAGCTGAATCGGCTTTTGGTTCATTTTTGTGACGCGCAGTTCCCGGAGACAGAGACGACAGATATAAACTGTTGTCGTTAGCCTAATAATATGAATACAAGTTTACAGTTTTGAACGATGTAAGCTACTCTACTCTTATCTGTATGACCAAAAAATTACGGAGTCGCCTATTAAGTTATTTTAGCTGTAATGAGAAAAATAAATTGCCAGAATAAAACCCGACTTTAGAAAAATGCATAGGGCCACTCGGCGTGGTGTGCCAAAACACTTATAAACTTCAATATTTCGTTCAAAATAATCTCAAAACGCTTTGTGAAATTTGAAAAACCGTGCATGCATTAGGCCACTGGAACTAATGAACAACTGAAACGCTGGTTTTGATTTTATTGTTTGTCGTTTAAACGTGCCTGTTGCTTATCTCTATTTTATATATTTGATATGGTCTATTGGTGAAGTAGCCTAGCATTGATTAGCTACTGTGGAGGGAGGGGTGTGGGGATTAAAATAATTCAGCAGAAGCAGGGATGTTTAGACCAGAAGGAAATCCCCGTCCCCCCTGGCAAATCACACTTTACTTAAAACCATTTTTTTTAACTCTAGGTTGTAGGGAATCAAAAAAAAAAAAAAATATATATATATATATAAATAAATAAATATATATATATATATATATATATATATATATATATATATATATAGGCCTATATATATATAGCCTATATATAAAATTATTTTTTTTAACAGAACTGCTTTTGAAATTACGATTGGTAGCCTATTATTATACAGATGCAAAGTCGTTCTGTTGGATTTGTTCCTTAGTGTAAAATGGAAATGCATGGTAATTTTATTTGATAAATATAAGCAAAAAACTGTATGGTGTAACTAGGGCTGGGCGATAAAACGATAACGATAATTATCGCGATATCATTTTTCTCGATAAAACGATATCAAGAGTTCGATAAATGTTCGATAATGTTATTATGCGCCAATAGCGGAACGAAACTCATTTGAGCCGCGCGCGCCTCACGGACTGTTTAGCCGCTCGGCTCAAAGTCCAAACGGCAGCGCGCGCGAGCTTACTGGTGCAGCGTTTACTCTGATCGGCCTCGGTCACGACATCCAGTGAGAAGCGATTGAATTCAGCGAAGAATACTAATGAGTCTGACTTGTTGATTTAAACCAGTTTAAAGGCAGATGAAACAGCGCTGACAAACAGGAGAAACACTGTGCGCAACGATACAGTCAGAATCTGAATTGATACTGAATCCATTTACCATGGATTTAATGTAACGTTAGCCGAGTAATATTAACTGCACCATGAAATGTGGGATATACATATTGAATTGTATTATTTTTAATGTAGACAATGTATTAAAGAACTAATGGAATATAATTACAGTATATAATAATGTATTTAGGCTAAAGATTTTCATACAAATACCATAGAAACCATAAAGTTACATTTTGCCATGATAGTGAGGTGCTATAGGCTATGCCTGGTTTTATCTGTGGTTATCATGATCTAAATGCATGATACTGGATAACCAATGGTTAATTTGAATAAAACTCAAACAGTCAGAATGTTACATTTACCAAATAAAAATGTGGTTGTTAAATTGTTTTTAATAGATTAACGTAATTATAGAATAGAATGAACATAAATTTAACATAGTAGTATTAGCTTGAGTTAGGATGCAGATTTACTGTCAACTCACTGTCAAATATGCGTTTCGAGATACAACATCTAATATTAATATTGCAGCCTGCACTGTAAACTGTGCTGAAGATACGTGCCATCAAAGTCAGGCAACAGAATTTGTTTCAAGACTTGAAACAATATCCCCCATTAGCACATGCTAAGAAATACACTAACCTAAAGAATTATTAGGAACACCATACTAATACTGTGTTTGACCCCCTTTCGCCCTCAGAACTGCCTTAATTCTACGTGGCATTGATTCAACAAGGTGCTGAAAGCATTCTTTAGAAATGTTGGCCCATATTGATAGGATAGCATCTTGCAGTTGGAGATTTGTGGGATGCACATCCAGGGCACGAAGCTCCCGTTCCACCACATCCCAAAGATGCTCTATTGGGTTGAGATCTGGTGACTGTGGGGGCCATTTTAGTACAGTGAACTCATTGTCATGTTCAAGAAACCAATTTGAAATGATTCGAGCTTTGTGGCATGGTGCATTATCCTGCTGGAAGTAGCCATCAGAGGATGAGTACATGGTGGCCATAAAGGGATGGACATGGTCAGAAACAATGCTCAGGTAGGCCGTGGCATTTAAATGATGCCCAATTGACACTAAGCGGCCTAAAGTGTGCCAAAAAAACATCCCCCACACCATTACACCACCACCACCAGCCTACACAGTGGTAACAAGGCATGATGGATCCATGTTCTCATTCTGTTTACGCCAAATTCTGACTCTACCATCTGAATGTCTCAACAGAAATCGAGACTCCTCAGACCAGGCAACATTTTTCCAGTCTTCAACTGTCCAATTTTGGTGAGCTCTTGCAAATTGTAGCCTCTTTTTCCTATTTGTAGTGGAGAGGAGTGGTACCCGGTGGGGTCTTCTGCTGTTGTAGCCCATCCGCCTCAAGGTTGTGCGTGTTGTGGCTTCACAAATGCTTTGCTGCAAACCTTGGTTGTAACGAGTGGTTATTTCAGTCAAAGTTGCTCTTCTATCAGCTTGAATCAGTCGGCCCATTCTCCTCTGACCTCTAGCATCAACAAGGCATTTTCACCCACAGGACTGCCGCATACTGGATGTTTTTCCCTTTTCACACCATTCTTTGTAAACCCTAGAAATGGTTGTGCGTGAAAATCCCAGTAACTGAGCAGATTGTGAAATACTCAGACCGGCCCGTCTGGCACTAACAACCATGCCACGCTCAAAATTGCTTAAATCACCTTTCTTTCCCATTCTGACATTCAGTTTGGAGTTCAGGAGATTGTCTTGACCAGGATCACACCCCTAAATGCATTGAAGCAACTGCCATGTGATTGGTTGATTAGATAATTGCATTAATGAGAAATTGAACAGGTGTTCCTAATAATCCTTTAGGTGAGTGTATATATATATATATATATATATATATATATATATATATATACACTGAATAAATACTGCCCTGAGAGACAGTCATTTCCCTTGGGCCCATAGGAGGATCTGATGAGCCAGATTGCATAGGTGACGTGACCTCAGACCCCCCTGATGGTTGATGTAAGAGACCACCAATGTGTTGTCCGTGCGGACAAGCACACAATGGCCCCTCAGGTCTGGGAGGAAGTGTTTGAGAGCTTGAAACATAATTTCTAGCCAATTTATGTGCCAAGAAAGTAGATGGTCCTGCCCCAGACCTTTCAACGAGCAACCACTCATGATCACCCCCCAAACTGTGAGGGAAGCATCCGTTGTTAGCGTTACGCGATGACAAGGAGCCCCCAGCACTGGGCCTTGGGCTAGGAACCAAGGTTTCTTCCACATGACTAAGGCACGTAGGCATCGCCGACGGTGACCTTGATCATGCGAAACAGATTTCCCCTCTGAGAAAACCCCTTGGTTCTGAGCCACCACTGCAGGGGTTATTATTTGGACGTAGCTGCCATAAGACCTAACCAATCTCTGAAACTGTTTCACAGTGAGTGACTGGCCTAATTTTACCCCATTTACGGCTGAGATAATCGATGCTATACGAGCAGGGGACAGTCGAATCCCAAACCATGCCTAGAAAAGTGGTCCGGGGGTAATAAAGGCCTTCTGAAATGAAGCGATGCCTTTGTGTAAGAAAAATATCCATATTTAAAACTAAAACTAAAATCGACTAAAATAACTAGCTTCTGTAGACAAAAGTACACATCGACTTGCGCTAAAAGAGGAACCCTTGAACTTGACGCACAACATAATGACAGCAGTTGACGCCTCTCGCGGTTAAAAAAACAGGGGTGGGAAACCACGTTCGCCATTAAGTTGTGCGTAATTTTTTTTTTTAACCCCTTTTTTATTTAACTTTATTAACCCCCTGAGATTCGTGGAGCACTTTAATCATGGATGGATAGGCTTTGATGGACTTCAAAAGTCATCCAGTCATTCACTGGCATTATCAAGCTTGGAAGAGCCAGGACATTTTTTAATATAACTCAGATTGTCTGAAAGAAAAATGTCAGAAAGAAGAATGTCATATACTACTAGGATGACTTCAGGGTGAGTAAATCATGGGCTAATTTTCCTTTTTGGGTGAACTATCCCTTTAAACATTTGAAATGAATTGTTGATTTAAAAAAGCAGTTTTAAATGAAAAATAATTGTTATAAATCTGTTTTGAATTAAGTTGTTTTTCAAATAAAGGTTTCCGAGTCAGTGATATAAGATTGAGTGTATCTATTTTTATTGTACTTACCTTGTAACTACATGGAACAAGAGTGTAACAAGCACATTTTAATTTGTCAACATTTTAATTACGACAATATTGACGTACTGTACAGATAGAGTTTCCTACTGCTAATCCTCATTTACTGTTCAAAAATAGTATTGGTTCAATACAGGATTTAGACAGACTAATGTAAAGATGAATAAAAAGTTGCATGAACATGCTGTCTGACCTCATCTCTTGTGTATTCTGTTAACAGATGCTGTTCTTCATGAGTTTCTGCAGTCAACTGCATCTGATGTATAATGCATCTGTGTATAGAGGGTCAGTATGGTAGTGTCACGACACGCACACACGGGGAATAGAGATCCAAAAGTAGTGTTTATTTAAAGGGTAATCCTTACTCACAACCAGTCCAGGCAAAAGGTCAAAATCCAAAAAGGCAATCCAAAAACATAAAAGACAAACATTAGAAACAGGCTCGAAATAACAACGGAAGTGTGGGGACAATATAAAAGGGCTCCGTGACAAACACTGAAACAGACAGGGTATATAAACACAAGTGCTAACAGGGTGACGAGAAACAGCTGTAAGGCACTGAACAATCAGTGACCGACAGGATCATGGGAATTGTAGTGAGAATGCATAGACACCGTGAAAAACTGAGGACCTTTAGTGTTTAACCCAGGGAACAACCAGACACTGTGACATAACCCCCCCGCCCCTCCTCTACAGAGCGGCTACCAGACGTTCCAAGACAACACAAAAACAAGAATTCAGGCGGGAGGGGAAACAGTGCAGACTCAGGGGGAGGGATGGGGGGCCAGGTCCATGAAGGGGAACAGGTCCTAAGGACCTGTACGGGAGAGTAAGACGACCCCGCCCTACCACGAGTCATAGGGGCTCACCTTGGCCAAGTGACAGTACCCCTCACTGCCTCCCAACTATGGGTCAAATAGTAGATGTCAACGCAGTAGCAGGAGTTGGCAGCTGTTGTAGAGCATTGGAACGTTTTCCTGGTTGGTCTACCACAGCTTTCTCGGTTGGCGGATGATCCTTTGCGGCACAGCGGTCAGCGAGTATCAGGCTAAGTTAGCAGGCTACTGCGGGGCGATCCTGCGTTGCTCTTGACTGTCGTGCTTGCACTCCGTCAGATTCAGTGGCGTAGGACCCAGAGGGAGGCGTTTGTCCTGGGCAACATCCGTCTTCTGTACTCTTCCCTGGCACTCGGTGCTATAGCATGCATGGAAAGTCATAAACATATTCAACGACTGGCAAATCGGGAGCCCTTGTACTGTCGTTGCTCAGCAGGACACGCAGGAAAGTCAAGCACGGTCAGGTCGACATTCTGCAACTGCCTCCTCTTCTCTGACATTGGTATGCTGGAACATCAGAAGTCTTGGGGTGCACTCCGACCTCAACAGTGCTCCTCGGAAATCAGCCATCATTGATTGCGAACTCTCTCACCTCAGAATGGATATTGCTGCTATAAACGAGACTTGGCTGTTGGGTAGTGGCTCGGTGCGTGAGAGGAACTACACCATTTTCTGGTGTGGTCATCCAGACGACCATCATCCGATGCATGGAGTCGGTTTTGCTGTGCGGAACACCCTGCTTTCCACCGTCTCTCAACCAACTGCTTGCTCTCCACGCCTAATGTCCATGCGGATGTCACACTCTGCTGGCTTTCTCACTGTCCTCTCTGCCTATGCACCCACTCTTGGCATGACCCCTGAGGACAAGGACACCTTTTATGCCCACGTTAGCGAGGTCATTCGTTCCGTCCCAGCCTTGGAGGATTTAGCTCTGATTGGGGACTTCAACACCAGAGTTGGAAGGAATGTCACTGCCTGGAGGCCGATCTTGGGTCATTTTGGGATTGGTAGCATCAATGACAACGGCCAACGTCTCCTTGAGTTGTGCGCTGCTTAGGGCCTATGCTTACCGGGTTCCTTCTCATCTGGAACTATCAGATCCAAGGTTACCTGGATGCATCCTCGGTCCAAACACTGGCACCAACTTGATCACATTATTGTCAGGAGGCGACAACTCAACGCTGTCAAGAGGTACAGGAGTATGCACCCTGCAGACTGTGACACTGACAACGCCCTTGTCAGCTGCACTCTAAAACTCACCCCAAAGAAGATTCACAGTGCCACTCCAAAGCCCACTCCAAAGCTAAACATTGAGCCGATGCAGAAACATGAATACACGGCAAGTTTCCGTGCGCGTATGGAGGGCCTTCCCTTCAGAGTTGACGGCACTCCTGAAAACACCTGGGCCGAACTAAGAGGTTCCATGATGGAGGCTGCATCTGAGGTCTTTGGCCTTTGTAGAAGGAAACAGCCGGATTGGTTCCTTGCAAGCTCTGCTATTCTGCTCCCAGCCCTAGCTGACAAGCGTGCTGCCCATCTCAGTGCTCTCCAAGACAGTAGTGACTCCACCATCGCTCACTATCGTAAGGCCAGGAATGACGTCAAGCGTCTTACACGCCAGGCCTGCGAGCAGTGCTGGCAGGACCTCAGTGAGAAGGTAGAACGGTGTGCAAGTACTGGGGACATACGCGGCATGTACAGCGGCATCAATGAGGCATTGGGTCCTACAGCGAAAAAAACTGCATCTTTGTGAGCCATTGATGGTGCCGTTGTCAACTACCTCCCAGGGCAGCTTGGGAGATGGGTCGAGCATTACAGCTTGCTGTATGGCACTCCTGTGGAGGCCGACTTGAACGCTGTTTCTGCTGCTGTACCACAACAACCTGTCCTCAACGAGCTGGATACGGAGATCTCAACATTGGAAATAGAGCGCGCGATTGCAGCTTTGGAGAATAACAAGTCACCGGGCAGCGATGGAATTCCAAGGGAGTTGCTGAAGTGTGGCGGGGCAGTGCTGGTCAGGCAGCTTCACTGTTTTTTTCGATGCTGTTGTCAGAGCAAATGCATCCCTAGCAAACTCAAGAATACCAACATCGTCACTCTTTATAAAAATAAGGGTGACAGGCACGACTGCAACAACTATCGAGGCATTTCGCTCCTTAGCCTTCGGGGAAAATGCCTTGCCCGCATAATCCTTTCAAGACTGCAGCGCATTGCTGACTAGGTGCTGCCGGAGAGTCAGTGCGGCTTCCGTGCTGGTCGTTCGACCTTGGACATGGTTTTCTCGGTACGCCGGCTTCAGGAAAAGTGTGTGGAACAGCAACGCCCATTGTACATGGTGTTTGTCGATCTGACTAAGGCTTTCGATTATGTGAGTCGCTCTGGTCTCTTCCACGTTCTACAGCGACTCGGTTGTCCGGCAACTCTTTTGGCAATACTCCAAGGCTTCCATGATAGGATGCGGGCAACCGTACAGTTCAACGGTGCCCGCTTAAATGAGTTTGATGTCTGCTGCGGAGTAAAGCAGGGTTGTGTCCTCACTCCCATCTTGTTTGGCATCTATTTCTCGGCTGTGCTGCGACGGGCGTTTCCTGATCCGGTTGGGGTTCTGCTGCACACCAGGTATGATGGCAACTTCTTCAGCTTGGCTCGTCTGAGGGCCAGAACCAGGGTGAAGTGAGTCCTTTTGCTCGAGTTGCTTTTCGCAGACGACGCTGCCTTAGTGGCTAACGCTGAACAAGAAATTCAGGAGATGTGCAATTCTTTTGCCGCTGCCTGCACAGAGTTCGGACTTACCATAAGCCTCAAGAAGAGAATTAATTTAAAAAAGATTGCGATCTTGATTCAAACACCCACATTATCTTATTTCAAATTACATCGATTTTCCTCTCTGTGTCTGAGCCAGAGAAAGTAAGTGAACCACACAGTATTGTTATTTCTGTGTTACAAATATTCACTGTCAGGGTAGGAATCACAGGATCCAATAGCAAGTAAAAAGTATTTATTGCTCAATACTGAGTAAACAGTGAAAACAGGAAATCTGGTGGAGATCTGTGTCCGACAGCAGTCTTGGCAATGCGGATGACAGGAGTGGGTGAAGCGTGGTCCTGTAGCCCAGTAAGTCTGACACGAACCAGATAATCCGCTCCAGCAGAGAGTAACAACTCGGTCCAGATAATCCACTGAAACCGAGTGAAACGACACGAACCAGATAATCCAATGAGGCAGAGTGAGAGCGCTGGCAGAGAGCTGCAGGAATCCGTGAACGGGATCTGGGAACGAGACTGAAACAAACATGAGACCCGAACAGGACCAAGGAAAACAACGATCTGACACTGAACATGACAAACACAGCACTACATATAGGACTCACAAACGAGGTACACCTGCGACTGATCTGATTGCTCGTCAGCACAGCTGACGCTCAATGGCAATCAGATCAGAGCAGTACACAAAGAATGAGAAAGTACACCCGTGAACCTTGACATTACCCCACCCCCTAGGAGCGTCACCTGACGCTCCCAGAGGGGCCTACCTGGCGATTGTAAGCATCGATAAGGGAATGATCCAATATGTCTCGGGCAGGAACCCAACTCCTCTCCTCCGGACCGTAACCCTCCCAGTCCACCAAGTACTGGAATCCACGTCCCCTCCGCCTTGCGTCCAGAATACGGTTAACCGAATAAACTGGTTCCCCATCTACGATTCGCGGCGGTGGGGGAACCGGGACTGGCGGATTAATAGGAGAACGAAAAAGGGCTTGATTTTAGAAACATGGAAAACGGGATGAATTCTCCGGTACGCCGGAGGAAGTTTGAGGCGGACCGTCACCGGACTAAGGATCTTGGTGATGGTAAACGGGCCAATAAATTTAGGAGCAAGTTTTCTACAAACGGAGCGGAGAGGAATATCAGTAGATGAAAGCCACACCTTTTGACCAGCGACGTAGACGGGAGGCTTCGACCTGTGGCGATCAGCCTGGGCCTTGGTGCGCAAACCCACCCGGAGAAAGGGTCTCCCTGGCCGTTCTCCAGATGTGTCTGCACCTCTGGACGAATTCGTGAGCGGAGGGAACCGCGACTTCGGATTCCAGACTAGGAAAGATTGGTGGCTGGTACCCTAAACTACTCTCAAACGGAGACAGGCCCGTGGACGACACTGGTAATGAGGTATGCGCGTACTCAACCCATGAGATATGCTGACTCCAAGAGGACGGGTTCTGTGAAGCTAAACATCGCAGCCCCCGTTCTAAATCTTGGTTGGCCCTCTCCGTCTGCCCGTTGCTCTGGGGATGGAACCCGGAGGAAAGACTGACATTCGCCCCCAGCAACCGGCAAAACTCTCTCCAAAATTTGGATATAAACTGGGGACCTCTGTCAGAGACCACGTCCGTCGGGAGGCCATGAATCCGAAAAACGTGGTCAATGACAGCCACCGCTGTCTCTCTGGCTGATGGTAATTTAGGCAGAGGGATGAAATGAGTTGCCTTCGAGAACCTGTCCACCACGGTTAAAACCACCGTGTTACCCTGTGAGGCAGGGAGGCCTGTGACGAAATCTAGCGCAATGTGTGACCAAGGTCTCGAAGGCACTGACAACGGTTGAAGGAGCCCCGCCGGAGGACGAGTGGAAGTCTTACAGCTAGCACAGAGGGAGCAGGTCAATACAAAACGACGGGTGTCGCGAGCCATGGTCTGCCACCAGAACCGTTGTTTAATGAGAAAGATGGTACGATTGACTCCCGGATGACAAGCTAGCTTGGAACAATGACCCCACTGGATAATGTTGGACCGCAATCTCTCTGGTACAAACAATCGACCTGGTGGGCATCCGGGCGGAGGCACTACCCCATGTAAGGCAGTGCGGACCTTCGACTCGATCTCCCAAGTCAGCATTGCCACCACACGACTCTGTGGAACAATGGACTCGGGAGAAACCGGGCGTTCAGATTGGTCAAAAATCCGGGACAACGCGTCAGGTTTGATGTTCTTGGAACCTGGACGGTAAGAGATGGAAAAATCGAATCGACCGAAAAAAAGTGCCCACCGAGCCTGCCTAGAGTTAAGACGTTTGGCGGACCTGATGTACTCAAGATTCTTATGATCGGTCCAAACGATAAAGGGTACCCCCTAGCCCTCCAACCAATGACGCCACTCCTCCAAAGCTAACTTGACTGCCAACAATTCTCTATTACCAATGTCGTAGTTACGTTCGGCAGGAGATAAACGATGAGAAAAATACGCGCACGGATGAACCTTGTTGTCTGCGGGGGAGCGTTGGAAGAGAACCGCGCCTACCCCCACCTCTGACGCGTCGACCTCCACCACAAACTGACGGGATGAATCAGGGGCAACCAGAATGGGGGCTGAAACGAAGCAGTCCTTAAGTTTGGAAAATGCAGACTCAGCTGCACTCGACCACCTGAACGTCGTCATGGTGGAGGTCAAGGCGGTCAGGGGCGCGGCTAGTTGGCTATAGTTGCGAATAAAACGTCGGTAAAAATTGGCAAAGCCCAGAAACCTCTGCAGGGCCTTGCGGGAGTCTGGGGTTGGCCAATTCACCACTGCCTGAATCTTGTCGGGATCCATACGCATCCCCTCAGACGACACGATGTATCCTAGAAAGGGAACAGACTGTGCATTAAAAACGCATTTCTCCGCCTTGACATAAAGCCCATTCTCTAGCAGCCTCTGAAGCACTCGTCTGACGTGTTGAACGTGTTCCTGGAGAGACGAAGAAAAAATCAATATGTCATCCAGGTAGACATATATGAACTGATCGACCATGTCTCTCAACACGTCGTTGACGAGTGCCTGGAAAACCGCGGGGGAGTTGGAAAGCCCGAACGGCATAACCAAGTATTCAAAGTGCCCCCTGGGGGTGTTAAAAGCGGTTTTCCACTCATCCCCCTTCCTGATGCGGACCAAATGATAGGCGTTACGAAGATCCAACTTTGTGAATAAGGAGGCGCCCTGCAGTCTCTCAAAAGCTGAAGACATCAACGGCAAAGGATAATTATTCTTAACCGTGACGTCATTCAACCCTCGATAGTCAATACAAGGACGCAAGGAACCGTCCTTCTTACCCACAAAGAAGAATCCCGCCCCTGTGGGGGAAGAGGAAGGGCGGATGAACTTGGCTACCAGAGAATCAGAAATATATTTCTCCATGGCCTCCCTCTCGGGAACAGAAAGAGAGTACAATCTGCCCTTAGGCAGAGACGTACCTGGCAATAATTCTATCGCAGAGTCATAGGGACGATAAGGAGGAAGAGAAGCAGCCCGAGACTTACTGAACACCTCCTTCAGGTCGAGATATTCCTCGGGCACGTTAGACAGGTCCACCTGCTCCTCCTGCAACACAGAACAAGACACAGAAGAACACGCAGACACCAAACAAGACGCATGACAATTCTCACTCCAAGCCATGATAGAGCTCTGCCGCCAGTTAATGTGAGGGTTATGGAGGGTGAGCCAGGGGTGTCCTAACACCACAGGCGCAAAAGCAGAGTCAATGAGGAGAAACTGGATTTCCTCGACATGGAAAGAGGTAGTCAAACTCACCGGTCCGGTGGAGTGCGTAACGGGTGACAGGAGTTGACCACTTAGTGCGTTGACAGATATGGGTTGAGTGATGGGAAAGATGGGAATACCCAGGCTCTGTGCCAGATCACGGTCCATAAAACTCCCCTTCGCTCCAGAGTCCACGAGCGCATCACAGCTGTGGTGAGAAGTGGCCCACTGCAGTCTGATAGGCAGAAGCGTCGATTCACGGGAGGTTTTCTCAACAGAAATGCCACCCGTCAGTAACCTCCTTGCTACTGACGGGCCTTGGCTTTTACTGGGCACCTTATGGCAAAATGTCCCCCGGTCCCGCAGTACAAACACAGCCCCTGGGCTCTCCACCGCTCCTTCTCCTCTCGGGAGAGCCGAGCTCTGCCCACCTGCATGGGTTCCAGGTCGAATGTAGGACCGACCGCATCGCAGGAAGGTATAACCGGATGGTTCTGTACGTCTGGAATCGAACTCCTCTGCATTCTCCGATCTCGACGGTGTAGTCTTGAGTCCACTCGAATGGCTAAATCAATCAGATCATCCAGAGATGCCGGCAGGTCCAGAGTGTAGATCTCCGCCTGGATGCGATCGGCCAACCCATGCACATCCCACTGCGCCTCGCTGTTCCACTTGCACTCCGCAGCCAGTGTCCGGAACTCGATGGCATAGTCTGCCACTGACCTGTGATCCTGTCGAAGGTCTGCCAAGAACCTGGCTGCCTCCCTCCCTGAAACTGCACGATCAAACACCTTCCTCAGTTCTGCGGCGAAAGACTGGAAGGACGTCAAGCACTGATGCCCTTGCTCCCATACAGCGGTTCCCCACAGCGCCGCCCGTCCAGAGAGTAGTGTAACTACAAGGGCTACTTTAGATTCTTCGGTGGGGAACGCTGATGGCTGGAGAGCAAAATACAGGGAGCATTTAGTCAGGAATGCACGACACAATTGAGGCTCACCCGAATAGGCAGTAGGAGGAAGCAGACGAGGCTCCGGACTGTTGGAAGGCTGGGCCGGGGGTGGAACAGCGGGTGGTGGATTAGGCGCAGTGGTTCCGTGGGCAGGCTCGACTCTCAGCTGCTGTAACTGGGAGGAGAGTTCAGTCATCTGCGCCACCAAGGTCTGAACAGCACGACCGGTAGCTGTGATCTGTTCATCCTGTCGATCGAAACGTGCGTTGTTCTTGTTAAGTACTTCTCGTAGCTCGGCCATACTTGCTGGATCCATAAGGGTCAGATCGTTATGTCAGGGTAGGAATCACAGGATCCAATAGCAAGTAAAAAGTATTTATTGCTAAATACTGAGTAAACAGTGAAAACAGGAAATCTGGTGGAGATCTGTGTCCGACAGCAGTCTTGGCAATGCGGATGACAGGAGTGGGTGAAGCGTGGTCCTGTAGCAGATAATCCGCTCCAGCAGAGAGAAACAACTCGGTCCAGATAATCCACTGAAACCGAGTGAAACGACATGAACCAGATAATCCAATGAGGCAGAGTGAGAGCGCTGGCAGAGAGCTGCAGGAATCCGTGAACGGGAACTGGGAACGAGACTGAAACAAACATGAGACCCGAACAGGACCAAGGAAAACAACGATCTGACACTGAACATGACAAACACAGCACTACATATAGGACTCACAAACGAGGTACACCTGCGACTGATCTGATTGCTCGTCAGCACAGCTGATGCTCAATGGCAATCAGATCAGAGCAGTACACACAGAATGAGAAAGTGCACCCGTGAACCGTGACAATTCACATTATCACAGAAGTACTGAGATAAAAGTTTATAGTTTGGATATAAACACGGACGTCTACCTTGGTGATCAAAACAGAGCAAAAATAACCTTTCAATAGTAACTTGGTGCTTTAAATAATGGTTACACCAGTCGTTACACCAGTAGGTGGCGACAAGTGACTGTTAAAAAATGTATTTGACATTGAATGATTCATTCCAAGGTTTTGTTCAAAAACATTAATTTATCCAGTGATGAAACAAGTGAAGTAGTTATGAGTGAGTCATTGAATCATTCATTCAAACCATTTTTTAAATATTTAAATTAAATATTTTTCAATAGGCTGCAGCAATTGATCTTTTGTCTTCTAGTAGATAATTATATGTTATTTTGTTTAGTTGTCTGTTCAGAATTGTAGGGGAATCATGATCTTTATTTGAAACAACAACAAAAAAATCTTGATTCTCATTTTTTCCAGAATCATGCACCTCTAACACAAAATTAAATAACGCATACACGTCCATCTTCCGCTGCTTTAGCAATTTCTTAAAATGTTATGCATTTAGCCCTGTGTGACATCTGTTTTTATGTTATTTGTCAACACACATTACAAGTGCTGGCTATTTTTACGATTCATAATCACTCATTATTTTGAGCAATAGGATTATATAAAATATATCATATAAAAATAAATGATATAAGTACCCTATATAATATTACAAAAATAAAAATTCATCAGTCAGTACTTTTTACTTAAGTACATTAAAGAACAAAAGGAGTACTAAATACTTTTACTGGAGTAATATTTTAATATAAGTATCTGTACTTTTATTTAAGTACTTGATTTGTGTACTTCATCCACCACTGCAAACCTGTCCAATGGACCCCCAACCACTGCACATTGTGGATGTCTCCCCCATCAGACACACCCACTTTAAGTCTTGCAGTCTCTACCAAGCGTGCCGCACAAGTCCTGAAAAGTGAAGCCAAAGTGTCTCGATCGCCCCCTGGAGTCTGGTCCAAATCTAGGTCATAAAGCCCGCCTCCCCATGAAGTCTAATGAACGCGATGGAAAATAAACAATCAAATTACACTTCAAATGAATTTTTTCCAAAGATGTTTTCTGTCATTTTAGGTCGTTTTTTTCATGCTGATGTAAATTTAAATGTTCGTTTTTTTAAATAAGTTTGGTCTTAGTTAGTTATTTGATGCTATAAAAACGGGAATGTGACGTCATGATAGACAGCTGTGATTGACAGTTTCGCTAAATAAAGTAGTCAGACTTTTTGGGGGATTTTCGGTAGGAGATTGGAGCTTCAACTTTAATTTCTACATGTCCATAACCTTTTATTTCACACTGACAAAATTAGTTGTTCTGCAGTAAACTGTACTAACGGTTTCTGCGAGAGTGAGGGCGGGACCTTGATATCGTGGCTTTACTTCCTGCTCACTACTGCGCAGACTCGGGTCCCGCTCTCACTACTGCGCAGAAGCAGGTCCCAAATCTGCGCAAGATGTCAGCGGCATATTAGGACTTTGGCAGCTTCAGTTCCCTTTCGAGGGAACTCCAACTGCGTCGAATGACACTTTGGGGGAACGCCCCTCAGCGTAGCGCCTCTGAAGTATGAATGAAACTAAGCCAATCTCCGATTGGTGTTGCGTCATGACGTAATGTGTGACGGCACATAGGCGGAAGCTATAAAGGGACGCCGGCACACATGAGATGTCAGCTTTTTGTTCTTCAGCAAGTGCTCTGTCAAACTGTCAGTCCTATTTGGTGTTGTTTGTCCCATAAGAATTGTCCTAAATTATTGCAATATGGAATCTAGTGGCTCGGATCTTGCGTTTGCCGAGGCAGCGTGTAGATTACGGGTCTACTCAGCAATAAAGATTCTGTGACTGGGATCTCGCGTTTGCCGAGGCAGCGCGTAGATTAAAGGTCTGCATTGCAATTCAGAATCTAGTGGCTCGGATCTCACGTTTGCCGAGGCAGCGTGTAGACGGGTCTACTTTTGCAATAAAGATTCTGTGACTGGGATTGCGCGTTTGCCGAGGCAGCGCGTAGATTTAAGGTCTGCATTGCAATACAGAATCTATAGTGGCTCGGATCTCGCGTTTGCCGAGGCAGCGTGTAGATTACGAGTCTACTTTGCAATTAGATTCTGTGACTGGGATCTCGCGTTTGCCTCTGCAGCGTGTAGATTTAAGGTCTGCATTGCAATAAAGAATCTAGTGACTCGGATCTCGCGTTTGTTGAAGCAGCGCTTAGATTCAGTCTACTCTGCAATAAAGATTCTGTGACTGGGATCCCGCGTTTGCCGAGGCAGCGCGTAGATTTAAGGTCTGCATTGCAATAAAGAATCTATGAACGGATCTCGCGTTTGTCGAGGCAGCGCGTAGATTCGGTTTACTCTGCAATAAAGATTCCGTGTGGGTGCGAGGCATGCACAGTCAGCTCCTGAGGGCGCTGGCTGTGTTCATTGAGAAATATCTCGACGCACACAGCCGTGTGTTCGGGTGTTTCAGCCTCGCGCCCATTGACTTTCTTTTCGAGAGATGAAAGCCAAATATATTGTGATGACTCGAATCTCGCCGTTGCCGAGGCAGCGCGTAGATTACGAGTCTACAATAATTGGGACACACAATCTGGGAAATAATACTGTTTTGTGTGAGGCATTCACAGTCAGCTCCTGAGGGTGCTGGCAGTGTTCATTGAGAAATATCTCGACGCGTAGGCCTACAAAATAAACCATGCGCTGTCGGATGTTTCAGCCTCACACCTGTTGACTTTCTTCTCGAGGGATGAAGTCCAAATATATTGTTACGGCTCGATTCTCGCGTTTTCTGAGGCAGCGTGTAGATTTCGAGACTGTAATAATATTAAAACAGTATTTTTTTGGTGAAAGAGTACCGCTTCTAGAGCCCCTCCTCAAGGAGCTTGGGGGCATAGACGGCACTCTCAGGCGAAGCCTCACCCTAAACAGGGCGACCTGAGGGTCATCCTGCATGCTAAGAAGGCTTCCTCAAAGAGGTCCTAGCCAGCCTAGGTTCTCTGCGGGCGGCCCCACCTGTGGTGGAGCGGCCAAGGTCGTCTCTTTCGCAGAGCCCGCAGGAAATCGATGTTGCTCTCCCGCCGTTAAACACGTTTTGGGAGGCATCGGTTTCCAGCGAATGCAGGCTGCACTGTCCGCCCCACAGGTTTGCGGCCAAGCAGCAATCGCGTCCGCCCATCGAGAATAGTTTTCGGTCCAGCCCTGCCGGAAATCCGCTTCAGGGGGTCCAGAACGAATCCCGATTAATATCCGAAGCCAGGCTCGAGAGTCTGGTTCCCTTGGTAAAATATTTCGATGCATGGAAAAATCTGACGAATATTTCCCCTTGGGCCCTGCGCACCATTCAAAATGGGTACAGGCTGCAGTTCGGTTTCCGCCCACCCAGATTCAACGGGGTGGACTGGACTGTAGTCGGGTCGGGTATTGGAACAGAAAGTAAACTCCCTGCAGGCAAAGGAGGCTATATAACATATTCCTTTACTGGACAGGGAGTCCGGGTTTTACAGCCGCTACTTCATAGTTCCCGAGAAGGATGGGGGGTTGCGTCCAATAATAGATCTCAGGCACTTGAACCGTTCTCTGAGGAGATTCAGGTTTAAGATGCTCACTATTCCCACCATCGTGTGTCAAATTCAATCCGAGGATTGGTTTGTCACGATAGATCTAAAGGACGCATACTTCCACATATCCATCCTTCCATCTCACAGGAAGTTCCTGAGGTTCGCTTTCGGGGGCGAAGCGTACCAATATCGGGTTCTTCCGTTCAGCCTAGCTCTCTCCCCTCGCACATTTATCAAATGGATGGATGCAGCTCTGGCACCGCTGAGGCTTCAGGGCATCAGGGTGCTCAATTATATCGACGACTGGCTGATATTAGCACACTCACAAGAGCTGGCAGTTCGGCATCGATATGTCGTCCTCGACCACATCCAAAGCCTGGGGTTGAGACTCAACACGAAAACGAGCGTGTTGACACCAGCCCAGAGAACCACGTTCCTGGGAGTGGTGTGGGACTCGGTCACGATGCGGGCACAATTGTCTCCTGCACGGATCGAGTCCATCCTGACCACAGTGTCCGGGATAAAGCTAGGCCAAGCCATCACAGTGAAACACTTCCAGAGAGTGTTGGGGCTCATGGCAGCAGCGTCCAATATCATTCCATTCGGCCTGCTGCACATGAGGGGCCTTCAGTGGTGGTTAAAAACCAAGGGGTTCTCTCCGAGGGGAAACCCGTTCCGCATGATCAGGGTTACGCGCAGATGCCTTCGTTCCCTATCTATGTGGAAGGAAGCTTGGTTTCTCTCCCAAGGCCCTGTGTTGGGAGCGTCATGTCGCCGGAAAACCGTTTCGACAGACGCCTCCCTCACGGGCTGGGGCGCGGTCATGGATGGCCGCTTTATGACAGGCCTATGGCAGGACCATCATTCCTCCTGGCACATAAACTGCCTGGAGATGTTGGCGGTGTTCCAAGCTCTGAGGAGCTTCCTGCCGGACCTCAAGGGTTATCATGTCCTTGTGAGGTCAGACAGCATGTCGGTAGTGGCCTATATAAACCATCAGGGGGGTCTGAGGTCTCGCCCTCTATGCAGACTGGCGCATCAGATCCTCCTGTGGTCCCAGGGGAAACTGTTGTCTCTAGGAGCAACATACATCCCGGGGAGTCAAAATCAGGGAGCAGACATCCTGTCGAGACAGGGGCTGAGGCCCAGGGAATGGAGACTCCACCCCGAGGTGGTGGAGTCAATATCTCAGAGGTTTGGCCCAGTGGAAGTGGACCTGTTCGCATCTCGAGAGACGACCCACTGTCCACTGTGGTTTTCCCTCATCCATCCAGCCCCGCTGGGGTTGGATGCCATGGTGCAGACGTGGCCGAGGCTACGTCTGTACGCTTTTCCCCCGATCGCTCTGCTCCCGGGAGTTCTAGAGAGGGTCAGTCGCGACGGTATCAGTCTACTGCTGGTAGCCTTGTTGTGACCGGCCCGAGTATGGTTCTCCGACATAATTTTGCTCCTGGACGGCCCTCCATGGGAGATTCCCATCAGGAGGGACCTGCTGACACAGGCAGAGGGCTCAATATTTCACCCTCGGCCCGAGTTGTGGAAACTGTGGGTCTGGCCCCTGAGGGGGCACAGTACCTAGAGGCCGGCCTATCAGCTGGAGTAGTGGAGACCATACTCAGCTCTAGAGCTCCCTCCACGAGGAAATTGTACGGTTTGATGTGGATGTCTTCACCATTTGGTGTAAAGAACGTGAGGTGGACCCAGTTAACTGCCCAGTGGCTTCAGTGCTGGAGTTCCTCCAAGATCGCTTCTCCACTGGTCTTACCCCGTCCACACTCAAGGTGTACGTGGCTGCCATTGCGGCTTTCCACGCTCCTCTGAGTGATGGGCCTCTGGGGAGACACCAGTTGGTCGTACGTTTCCTCCGTGGGGCATGGAGGATGAGACCTGCGGCTCGTACAAGGGTTCCCACTTGGGACCTGGCGGTGGTTCTTGAAGGTTTGGCTGAGGCCCCCTTCGAACCGCTGGAGTCAGCTGAGGCCAAGAACCTGTCGCTGAAGGTCGCTTTTCTGTTGGCCATTACTTCTCTGAGGAGGGTAGGAGATCTCCAGTTACTCTCCATATCTAACGAGTGCCTGGAGTTTGCACCAGGCAACATTAAGGCCATCCTTCACCCTAGACCCGGCTACCTGCCTAAGGTGCCGTCCAGTGCGGCACGGCCTACGGTTCTGCAGGCTTTTCATCCTCCACCTCACGTGACGACGGATGAAGAGAGACTTCACATTAGGGCTGCACAATTAATCGAATTTCTAATTGCGATTACGATTATGGATGCCACGATTACGTAATCGTTCAAAGCCGCGATTACAAAAGAAAATCCACTCTGCGTGTGTGTGTTTAGAGCATAATTATGTTATGAGAGGCGAATCACAACTACTTCAGAAAACCCAGCACAATATGACATACCAGGCAGTGACGTAAGTGTACGCTGAAATAAAAAGTCTTTCACCTCAGAAAAGCGGACTTTACTGTCCTGTCAGCCATTATACTGTGCTCGTAGCGCGCACTCTTCAATTGCATGCGCAAATGCGGCGGCGCGCGCTGTTTATGGCTTCACTGTATGAAGTGCATCCAACGTCGTTACAATGTAAATTACCGTAGTAAGTCACGAAATAAAAGTAAAATACCACTAAATCACGTGTTAGCTGAAAAGGATTTGCATGCAGGTATGATTTTCATTCTATTTACCAGGAGCTATTTCATTAACAGTTTTTGTTAGTATTGTGTATTTACCATGGTAAGTGTCGTTTCCATAGCCCCAAAATGCCACTTTATTTTCACTTTGTGTTATTTTTTATATTTTTAAATGACTGTGGTGGCTCATATCAACATTGTATTAACAAAAACTAGTTTGGGACTGCTTTTTAATTGCTTTAGCATAGTCCTAATGTTTTTCTAGTCTTTAGTATGACTCATTTTTACAATTTATGTGTATGTTAAGTAAAGGGGGACAGTACATGTGTGTGTTGACAATTTTTGTGTAAACATGTATTATAATATGCCTATATATATTCAATGCAAATTGTGATAATCGTAATTAATAATCGCAATTAAAATTTCAAGGGAATAATCGGCAATTATGATTTTTGTCATAATCGTGCAGCTCTACTTCACATGCTCTGCCCTGTCAGAGCACTGAGTATTTACATTCAGAGGTCCTCTTCATGGCGGAAGTCGGACCAGTTGCTGGTGTGTTTCGGGTCACCCAGGAAGGGGCTTCCCGCTTCAAAGCAGACCATCAGCAACTGGATTGTCCAGGCAATTTCCATGGCCTACCAGGTGCGCGGTATCCCTTCACCTTTGGCTGTGAGGGCTCATTCTACCAGAGGCATGGTGTCCTCTAGAGCCCTTCTCGCGGGGGCCCCCACCCAGGAGGTCTGCGATGCAGCAGGATGGGCTACCCCTCATACCTTTATTAGGTTTTATAGTCTGGACATTCCGTCAACACCCGGCGCTCTTGCGCTCTCGTCCTAAGTGTGCCTGTGAGCAGCTTCACACTAGGGCAGACAGGGCACGTCGTGGCGTAGTGGGCACTCGTTCCCCCAAAGTGTCATTCGACGCAGTTGGAGTTCCCTCGAAAGGGAACGTCCTCGGGTTACGACTGTAACCCTTGTTCCCTGAGAAGGGAACGAGAACTGCGTCCCTTGGGCACGCCTTCCCCTGCCTGGGAGCGCTTGCTTCATCACAGAAGCTGACATCTCATGTGTGCCCTTTATAGCTTCCGCCTATGTGCTGTCACACATTACGTCATGACGCAACACCAAACGGAGATTGGCTTAGTTTCATTCATACTTCAGAGGCGCTACGCTGAGGGGCGTTCCCCCAAAGTGTCATTCGACACAGTTCTCGTACCCTTCTCAGGGAACAAGGGTTACAGTCGTAACCCGAGGACGTTTTCACCAATGGAAGAGAATGAAGGGGCGTCGTCCATCTTTTTTTACAGTCTATGGTCTCTACTAATGAGCTGATGAGTTGAATCAGGTATGTTAGATGAGGGAGCCATCAAAAATGTGCAGTGGTGCTGGGTCCCCAGGACAGGTTTGAGAAGCACCGTATTAGGTAATTCACATTGAGCAGTACCTTGAATCAGTAGTCAAAGAAGAGGTGGGAAACTATAAATAAAAAGTGACAGGAGCCAAAAAACAAAACAAAACAAAAAACGACCATCTTTACAACTATATGTTGTGCAAAGAAATAAGAAGCACTCCCTTTAAAAAAGCCAGGTCCGTTCGCGCCATGGCGGATTTACATGACAGAATTTGCAAGCGGAAAGACTGAATGCTTCTCACGAGAGGAAACAGATCCGCTCATGTGCGAGGTTAAAGCGCGTAAATAGACCATCTACAGGACAAGCCGGATTTCACCATATCTTTATGTACACAATATTAATCTTTAACATTGTAAACCTTTTATTTTAAATATTTGGCTAGTTTGTGTGCTGCTGCGCGTGTACACCCTGTGTGTGTAATAAGCAGATTTTATGCGTGTTGTGGTGTGGACCCACCTATAGGGGCACATTACTAACGCGCTCTTCAAAATATTAACGCACCAACAATGCGCCTGAACACACCTCGTTTTCAGACCAGCGGCCGCACAAACAGGGGCAAATGCATTTGCTATTTAAACAACATGAAATTACAGGATGTGAAAATGAAAACTGCGTCGGGCTGAAACTAGCAAAAGACACTTGTGGGTGTATGAGGTGAGGAGCCCACAGGGAATGGTTACTGGGCGAGACATCCATCACTATCCTCCGATCACCCATCCCACACGGCACCCGGGGGTGGGGCATGGTAATGAGGATTCGCGCTTCGCGGACGAAGGCGAGTCTCGATCTCAACACCGCGACAGTCATATGCCCGCAATGGGAACATGAACCTTCCACAAAAGCTGCTTCAGCGTGCTGAAAGCCCAAACACGTGATGCACAATTGTGACCGTCAGAGAGGAACAGGGAACGACCGCATCCAGAAATGCACTGGTGGAATGACATCTTGAAAAAGACGCAAACGCACCCGTGTTGCTCTTTCAGGAAATAGTGTGTCGGAGCATCACCAGTGCCGGAGCACACAGGGGAATGACCGCAGCAACACTGAACTGTGACTGAAACATTGAAGCACTCACTTTTCCGCCCTCTAACCAGCCGTCAACACACAAACCTGTTAAAACAGCAGTTGAGAGCTCAAAGCTCGCGATTACCGCTGCAAGTGTGCTGTAGAAACCACCAGCACTGTGAGAGTCTTCCAGAAGAACACCGACACACTCGCTTGTTGTAAACAACAGAACTCTTCAGAGACATCAAACGATCGGCTCTGAAGCGAAAGGCAAGTGCGATCTCATCACACACGCCAATTCCCATTGGCTTGTTCAATAGTACTCGAAGATGATTGGCTCCCTGGCGTGATCCCCATTCAGTCGACGTTGACTACGTCTGACGTTATCGACTGAAAGGGAACAATGCAAAACAGTGTCACTGCATCTTTTCTTTTTATTTGGGTAATTTTTGCACAAGTACTCAAAGTTTATATAAAACACTTAAGTCTCTACTTGCCGTTAAAGGGATAGTTCACACAACAATTAAAATTATGTCATTAATTACTCACTCTCATGTCGTTCCAAACCCGTAAGACTTTCATTCATCTTCTGAACACAAATTATTTGAGATCTTTTTAATGAAATCTGAGAGATTTCTGTCTCTCCATTGACAGCTACGCAACTACCAGTTGAACAGTGTTGTGAACTATTTTCTTCTAAAGTGTAGAAAAGTCAGAAGCGCAGACCAGGAGACGTTGAGGTATCTTTCAAGCAGAAGTTCTTTATTCCGTCGCTGTAGCATCTCAATCTTTTCTGACGTCTTGAGTCAAACATTGTAGTACATATACATTATAAGAGGGAGGGATTACATAGGGGTGGAGTCACTCTGAAATAAAACATGCAAATGTAGTACGGAAGTCAGCTCGTTACCGGAAATTCCCCAGCCCTGATCTCATCAGCATAGCAGTTACTCAGGGGCTTGAGATGCTAATCCAATTAGCCTGAATAGATTGCTCAAACCTTAAATTATCATAGAGACACAGGGTGGGAGTCTCAGTAATCTGACTCATTTAACTTACAATAGAGAGAAACAGGTCTGGCGGCTGTATAGAGAGAAACGGAACAGGACAGGAATCTCGTGCTCAACAGCTGAATGCTAAATTCAATCTAAAGAACTTTCTCAGTTTATATACTATTGTACTGGAACCTAAATTAAACATTTAAATAAATGTGTAATCCTACATTAAAGAAGATTTTTAGATGAAAATGTGGTCCTTGGTGATTCGTATAATGCAAGTCAATGGCTACAGTCAGTTTGAGAGTCAAAAAAACATATTACAGGCAAAACAAAATTAAAGCAACACTTAGTAAGATTTTTTACCTTATAATAATGTTTTCAAAATCGTTTCAGTGGTTCATCAAGTTGTGACACGGTGAAATGCACTTATGCCACCGCTTTGCGGTCCTTTATCTCAGTGTTTCCCAACCCTGTTCCTGGCAGCACACCAACACTGCGTGTATTCTTTTTCTCCCTAATCAAACACACCTAATTCAACTCATCAGCTCATTAACCCATGTGATTATGAGCTAATGAGTTGAATCAGGAGTGTTTGATTTGGGAGACAAAGAATACGCGCAGTGTTGGTGTGCCGCCAGGAACAGGGTAGGGAAACACTGCTTTATCTGATATATCCACGCTATGTAAGATTGCCAGATCGGGTTGCGTTTCTATAGTCCGGATGAGACATAAGAAAACTACAAATTTGACTTGCTTTACGGCAAGCGTTACAATTGGCGATAGGTGGAGCGTACTCGACACTATACTACAACTACATGTAAGACACCTAGCAGCCGGGTAGCTTTTGAATTGTCATCATGATTCCAAAGCCGGTGGTGGATAAACAGAGAGCATGTGTGTGCGTGCGCGTGCGACAGTAGGCTGCGGTAGGCTAAATTATTTACGACAGCAGTAATGGACAATTCGGCTTCGTTTCGTGTTTTAGGCCATCAATGTGTACTTACATTTACGAGTCATTAAATCATGTTTAATTTGGACTTCTCTGTGCATGCTCTTTGAGGAGGACCCCATAGACCTGCATTATATGACTGACAGACAAGAACGGTTTGACCTAAAAATATCAAAATTGAAAATACTGTGGAAACAAAGACACCTACATCTTGGATGCCCTTGAGGTAAGCTAAAACAGATCAAAAATTAATTTCAAAGTGAACTATCCCTTTAATGAACAGTAAACACATTAAGAACCAGGAATCAGGACAGGTCGGAAAGCCATAGTATTACAAACCACTTCATATGTGCCGCTTAATTCCCATGAGGCATCTGAAAAAGAAAAAAAAAAGACCAAGAAGAAAGATTTTAGATATGCATGTAATTGTTGCACTAAATAAAGAATCTGACGGATGTCCTATACTGTGCCTCTTCTATCTGAAATTTACCTCAGTTAAGGCCTCTTTTGGCTCTTGAAGAGTTCGGTTCCGGGTAAAGTAGAGCCCATGCAGCAGGGCAGATGGGTGACAGTGAGGGATCGCTCTAGTCATGTATCAAAAAAACACTCTTCCGTTTCCAATTACCATAACAAATCGATTTGCCCCACTCAGTTAAACACCCACTGAGAATTCTGTTGATTGTGCCCTGGTAATTGGTGATTCGATCACACGGAACGTGAAAATAGAGACACCAAGCATCATAGTCACATGTTTGCCGGGAGCCAGAGCGCCTGACATCAAAGCAAATTTAAAAGTGCTGGCTGATGCTAATCATAAATTCTCTAAGATCATTATTCATGTTGGCACTAATGTTGTTCGACTCCTCCAGTTGGAGATCACCAAAATTAATATAAAAGAGGTGTGTGAACTCGCAAGTACGATGTCAGGCACTGTAATTTGCTCT
The DNA here is from genome assembly GCA_030578255.1 of Tiaroga cobitis. NCBI lineage: Eukaryota > Metazoa > Chordata > Actinopteri > Cypriniformes > Leuciscidae > Tiaroga > Tiaroga cobitis. The sequence continues at coordinate 12,131,744 of CM060592.1, forward strand.
GGCCCCCTTCCTGTTCGAAGGAGTGATGAGATAGTTAGTAGATTGTGTTCGCTCAATGGTTGGTTGTCTGAGTGGTGTCCGTGTAATAATGTAACAATTGGACAATTGGAAAAGTTTTTGGGGCAAGCCTGACCTGTTGAAAAGAGATGGTATTCATCCCTCCTGGGCTGGTGCTGCTCTTCTCTCTAGTAATTTGGCTCATAGTCTTAGAGCTAAAACATGACAATCTGGGGCTCAGGTCAGGAAGCAGACAGACTGGCTAAACCGACCGTCTGCTAGCGGCCTCACGTCACCAAGGTCAGATAAATCCCATCACATAGAGCCTCTTTCACCTAGATATCATCATATAGAGACTGTGTCTGTTCCCCGAATTTGGAAATCCCAAAAAACGTCAGGTTAAAAATTTAATTGATGTTCAACAAATAAAAGAGATATAATACAGATGAGAAAATGATAAAGCTTGGGTTGCTGAATATTCGATCCCTTACTCCAAAATCTCTCATAGTTAATAATATGATTTCAGATTATAATCTAGATGTGCTGTGTTTGACAGAAACCTGGCTAAAACCAAACGATTATATTACTTTAAATCAGTCAACACCACAAGATTACAGTTATAAACATGAACCTCGTCTGAAAGGCAGAGGGGGAGGTGTTGCTGTAATTTATAGTAATATTTTCAAAACCACTAAGAAATCTAGTTTTAAATATACTTCTTTTGAAGTGTTGGTTCTTAATGTAAAAATATATAGTGTAAACGATAAATCACATTTGAGAATTATGCTGGCTACTGTATACAGGCCACCAGGGCACCATAAAGATTTTTATCAAAGAATTTGCGGACTTTCTATCAGTATTAGTATTGGCTGCAGATAAAGTACTAATTGTTGGTGATTTTAATATCCATGTAGATAATGAAAAAGATGCATTGGGATTCGCATTTAAAGACATTGAAAACTCAATTGGAGTTAAACAACACGTGTCAGGACCTACTCATTGTCGTAATCACTCTAGATCTAATACTATCACATGGAATAGATGGTGATGCCGTTGAAATTCTGCAGCAGAGTGATGACATCTCAGATCATTATCTAGTCTCATGTAAATTACATTTAGCCAAGGCTGCAAAGCCGACTGCATGTTATAAATATGTTTGACCTATTACTTCTGCCACTAAAGATTGCTTTATCAATAATCTTCCTAATCAGTTTCATCATCTCAGCATCCCAGATAGCTTAGAAGAACTTGATATTGCAACAGAAACTTTTAACTCTCTCTTTTCCAGCACTTTATGCTGGGTACACACCTAAAGATAATCGGGCTGATTTCGGGCCGATTTTCCCCCTTCCGACAATCCTAGGTATGTCCCGATTATCTTGATGGTTCTACAGATTATCTTATCAGATTTTCCCTTGATGTGAGGTGTGTTAAGAGTGTCCGAACCTCCTCGGAAGAACATCGGAGCCGCTCCGATCGCGAATCGTAAATATTCAACATGTTGAATATTTACGATCAGAAATCCTGATGTGTGGGGGGAACCCCGAGGACAAACGCGCGCAAGCTCTGGATATTATCACGTGAAGCGAAACAATATCCAATCAGAAAGCGAGATGATGGAAGACGGAAGCATAACAAACGCAGTCATAGCGCAGTACAAAGTGAAATTGATGTGGTCAGCAGAGATGGAGGATCAGCTTGTTGATTTGTGGCTCAGAAAATGTAATTAGCTCAGTATAAAAACCATTCCATATAAGGATAGGTGTATGTATGTGTGTTAGAGTGCGGATCAGGCCGATTTTTTTTGTCCGAGCCCGGCCCGCGTCTGACAGAGCAGTAACCGAACCCGACCCGAGCCCGACAGGCATAAAAATATTTATGTCCGAGCCCGACCCGAGGCCGACAGTTAAAATCCCATTTTTTTCTCATACTAATGATACGTGTGCGTTTGTGTGGAAAGCCTGCTTTTATTAAGCAACTGTAGGAAGACATTCGGAAATGTGAGCAGGATGAGTGCATCTGCGTACGGAGAAACAGGCGCACTTAATGCAGGCGCGCATGCACGTGTTTCGTTGTCACGGCTACATAAACAAATTTCCGCACACAGGAAGACAGATGTCTAGACTCTGGTTGAAAATCTTTTCGTGTGTGGTGTGCTGTCTTAGTCACATCATGGCACACCACACACTATAGGAGCAAAACGGTTAAATCTAGGATTTTTTCTCCTCATGTGTGTGGTCTATCACATTTTAAAAATCTTATAAGATGTAAAAAATCCTTTGGTGTGTACCCAGCATTAGACGCAGTTGCTCCGTTGCGCTTTAAGAAGATTAAAGAAAATAGTCCAATGCCGTGGTACAACGAGCACACTCAGGCCCTTAAGAGAGCAGCCAGAAAAATGGCTGCTGGAAGAAAACTAAACTAGAGGTATTTCGGATTTCATGGAAAGAGAGCTTGATTGCTTACAGAGAGGCCTTAAAAGCTGCTAGATCTGCTTATTTTTCAACCCTATTAGAAGAAAATAAACATAATCCTTAGTATTTATTTGAAACAGTGGCTAAACTAACGAAAAAGAAAGCTTCAAGCCCAGAGGTGTCCAAGCAACACAGCAGTAATGACTTTATGAACTTCTTCACTTATAAGATCGATAATATCAGGGACAAAATTATAACTATGCAACCGTCTACCACAGTTTCGCATCAGGCAGTGCATTGTAGTCTCCCAGAGGAAACATTTTATTCATTTGTTGCCATAGGAGAGGAAGAATTTTCTAAACGCATTAATTAATCTAAATCGACAACTTGTATGTTAGACCCTATACCGACTAAGCTACTGAAAGAGATGCTTCCAGATGTCATAGATCCTCTTCTTACTATCATTAATTCGTTTTTGTCTCTAGGATATGTACCAAAAACCTTTAAGCTGGCTATGATAAAACCGCTTGTTAAAAAAAACGCAACTTGATCATACAAAATTAGTCAATTACAGGCCGATCTCGAATCTGCCTTTTCTATCAAAGATATTAGAAAAAGTAGTATCCTCACAACTGTGTTCCTTTCTTGAAAGAAATGATATCTGCGAGGATTTTCAGTCAGGATTTAGACCGTACCATAGTACCGAGACAGCTCTCGTTAGAGTTACAAATGATTTGCTCTTATCATCCAATCGCGGTTGTATTTCTCTATTAGTGTTTCTTGATCTTAGTTCTGCATTTGATACTATTGACCACAGCATTCTTTTAAATAGACTCGAGAATTATGTTGGCATTTATGGAATTGCATTAGCATGGTTTAAATCATACTTATCTGACCGTTATCAGTATGTAGCAATAAATGAAGATATGTCTTATCGATAACAAGTTCAGTATGGCCTAAAAAACTTCCACATGTAATAACCTAGAATATTGTCTAACACTTGATGGCTGCTCTGTTAAGTCTTCGTCGTTGGTTAGGAACTTGGGTGTGCTCTTTGATGCCAATCTTTCATTTGAAAGTCACGTGTCTAGTATCTGTAAAACTGCATTTTCCATCTTAAAAACATATCTAAATTACGCCATATGCTCTCATTAACAAATGCAGAACAATTAGTTCATGCGTTCATGACATCAAGGCTAGATTACTGTAATGCTCTACTGGGTGGTTGCCCTGCACGCTTAATAAATAAACAACAGCTAGTACAAAACGCAGCAGCTCAAGTTCTTACCAGAACCAGGAAATATGAGCATATTAGCCCGGTTCTGTCAACACTGCATTGGCTCCCTATTAAACATCGTATAAATTTTAAAATATTGTTGATTACTTACAAAGCACTAAATGGTTTAGCTCTGCGGTACTTGAGTGAGCTTTTAAAGCATTATAGTCCTTCACGTCTATTGCGATCTCAAAATTCCGGCCAGTTGATAATACCTAGAATATCAAAATCGACTGCTGGCGGTAGATCCTTTTCCTATTTAGCACCAAAACTTTGGAACAGTCTTCCTACCATTGTCCAGGAAGCAGACACTCTGTCAGTTCAAAGCTAGACTAAAAACACATCTCTTTGACCTAGTATACGCATAATACACTATAGACTTCTATAATTCAATGTTAGGCTGCATAGATTAGGTCAGCCGGAACTGGGAACACTTCCCTTAAATCCTGATGTACTCGTTACATCATAAGAAGAATGACATCTACGCTAATTTTAGTGTCTTTGTTTATCCCGAGGTTTTCCCGCAGCCTGCCGGATCCAGATCTGACGAAGGAGATCCGACTGGACCCGATGACAATGCAATGCTGAAGTGTCAACTATCCTCTCCCTATGGAGGATCCCTTTCCCACTCTACAGATAAAGCATTGTTGAAAATCCGGTCCGCGTACCCCGAAGTGATAAAGTAAAACAAAATTCTTTATCAAATGTATAGGCAAGACAAGTAGTTTGTTTAGGCATGGTTTGAAGGGAAATTACAAACCTGCGCACATATATTCAAACGAATATAACTATAGAATCAATTAATGCGCATGTGAACGCCATCAGGTCACAGGTTCGCGTTTAAAGACTGTTTAGAGAGAACGCCGTCGTCTTAGTGGCCCCTAATGTAATAACAAATGATAATTTTGCTGGAAGTGAATCAATCAAAACTAACTTTAGCTGGAAATAACATTATTCAAAAATCGCTATAAAGCCAAAACAATCTCTGTTACCGTAAATTGTATGTTTATCTCTGTAAAGCTGCTTTGAAACAACTCCATTGTTAAAAGCGCTATATAAATGAAGATGACTTGACTTGACTTGACTTGACTCGTTCCTTCCGGCCACTGTCACGGATCAAAGGTTAAATCAAAAGGTTAAAACTTTATTCTAGAGCTGCTGTAAAGCCAAACAATCTCTGTTACTTTAATTTCCTATTAGTACTGTAAAGGTGTCACGTGTCTGTCCTGTCCTGTGTGACACTTGGGTGTTTGTTATGTTGAGCCATGTGCTCATGTCATTGTCTGATCCCTCCCCCTCGTTACCTGATTATTGTTTGAGTTCAACCACCTGTTTCCCTCTTGATTTGTTCCCTTTATAAGTCTCCCTTTGTTTGCAGTCTTTGTCGGATCTTTGCTTTATGTTACCCCGGTTTTCATAGTCATGTTCATGTTGTTCTTAGTCAGGTTTGTTTTCTAGTTTGGTTCTGTTTTATGTTTTCCCGCTCGTGGGTTTTTGGTTTTGTTAATAAATATTCCTTTTATGCTGCACTTGAGTCCTCTCCTTCACTTTCGGTAACCGTACCGTGACAAAAGATCCGACCATTAAAGGACTCAGCAGCATGGAGGACGAGGAGTCTTACTGGGCGAATCTGGTGGATCATCACATGGATGACGAGTACTTGGATTGCCCGGACTACTTCGTCGCGACGTTTGGCTCAACCAAATTTTCACCGGTCCATGGGGACAATTCAAGACCTGCTTCTCGCCGTCGCGGACGGAGAAGGAGGAGATGCCCGTCTGTCCAATCAGAGACTGTTCACGTCCCGTCTGCCCAGTCAGAGACTGTTCACGTCCCGTCTGCCCAGCGAGTGACTGTTCCCGTCCCGTCTGCCCAGCGAGTGACTGTTCCTGTCCCGTCGGCCCAGCGAGAGACTGTTCACGTCCGGTCTGCCCAGCGAGAGACTGTTCCCGTCCCGTCTGCCCAGCGAGAGACTGTTCCCGTCCCGTCTGCCCAGCGAGAGACTGTTCACGTCCCGTCTGCCCAGCGAGAGACTGTTCCCGTCCCGTCTGCCCAGCGAGCGACTGTTCCCGTCCCGTCTGCCCAGCGAGAGACTGTTCACGTCCCGTCTGCTCAGCGAGAGACTGTTCACGTCCCGTCTGCCCAGCGAGAGACTGTTCACGTCCCGTCTGTCCAGCGAGAGACTGTTCATATCCCGTCTGCCCAGTCAGAGACTGTTCCCGTTTCCTCTGCCTTCCTGAGCTGGGACTACCTGGACCGTCTGGCTCGGATATTAGATATGCCAGTCGCTGTTGTTCCTGAGCCAGAGGCAGAGCCTGTGTCTGCAGATTCTGACCCGGAGGCAGAGCCAGTGCCCGTTCCCGAGCCGGAGGCTGAGCCAGTGGAACAGTCAGTGGCCGTTCCTGAGTCGGAGCCAGAGCCGGTGGCCGTTCCCGAGCCGGTGCACGTTCCTGAGCCGGTGCCCGTTCCTGAGCCGGTGCCCGAGTCGGTGCTCGTCCCAGAGCCGGTAGCAGAGCCAGTGCCTGTCCCAGAACTGGAGCACATGTCGGTCTCGGACCCAGTATTTGTTTCTGTGTTTGTGTCTGTTTTTGTGACTGTCTTTGTTCTAGTGTCTGTTCCCGAGCCGGTGTCTGTTCCCGAACCGGTGTCTGTTCCCGAGCCGGTGTCTGTTCCCGAGCCGGTGTCTGTTCCCGAGCCGGTGTCTGTTCCCGAGCCGGTGTCTGTTCCCGAGCCGGTGTCTGTTCCCGAGCCGGTGTCTGTTCCCGAGCCGGTGTCTGTTCCCGAGCCGGTGCCTGCTGCTGCTCCCGAGCCGGTGCCTGCTGCTGCTCCCGAGCCGGTGCCTGCTGCTGCTCCCGAGCCGGTGCCTGCTGCTGCTCCCGAGCCGGTGCCTGCTGCTGCTCCCGAGCCGGTGCCTGCTGCTGCTCCCGAGCCGGTGCCTGCTGCTGCTCCCGAGCCGGTGCCTGCTGCTGCTCCCGAGCCGGTGCCTGCTGCTGCTCCCGAGCCGGTGCCTGCTGCTGCTCCCGAGCCGGTGCCTGCTGCTGCTCCCGAGCCGGTGCCTGCTGCTGCTCCCGAGCCGGTGCCTGCTGCTGCTCCCGAGCCGGTGCCTGCTGCTGCTCCCGAGCCGGTGCCTGCTGCTGCTCCCGAGCCGGTGCCTGCTCGTGCGTCTCCGCCCTGGTCGCCCGAGGGTTCTTCACCGCCCTGGCCGCCCGAGGGTTCTTCACCGCCCTGGCCGCCCGAGGGGTCGTCTCCGCCCTGGCCGCCCGAGGGGTCTTCACCGCCCTGGCCGCCCGAGGGCTCGTCACCGCCCTGGCCGCCCGAGGGGTCTTCACCGCCCTGGCCGCCCGAGGGGTCTTCACCGCCCTGGCCGCCCGAGGGGTCTTCACCGCCCTGGCCGCCCGAGGGCTCTTCACCGCCCTGGCCGCCCGAGGGCTCTTCACCGCCCTGGCCGCCCGAGGGCTCTTCACCGCCCTGGCCGCCCGAGGGCTCTTCACCGCCCTGGCCGCCCGAGGGCTCTTCACCGCCCTGGCCGCCCGAGGGCTCTTCACCGCCCTGGCCGCCCGAGGGCTCTTCACCGCCCTGGCCGCCCGAGGGCTCTTCACCGCCCTGGCCGCCCGAGGGCTCTTCACCGCCCTGGCCGCCCGAGGGCTCTTCACCGCCCTGGCCGCCCGAGGACTCTTCACCGCCCTATGTTCCTGTCTCTCCCGTGCCCCCCTGGTGTGTCCCTCCCGTGCCACCGGATGGAGCGTCTGGTAGCCGCTCCGTAGGGAGGGGGTAGTGTCACGTGTCTGTCCTGTCCTGTGTGACACTTGGGTGTTTGTTATGTTGAGCCATGTGCTCATGTCATTGTCTGATCCCTCCCCCTCGTTACCTGATTATTGTTTGAGTTCAACCACCTGTTTCCCTCTTGATTTGTTCCCTTTATAAGTCTCCCTTTGTTTGCAGTCTTTGTCGGATCTTTGCTTTATGTTACCCCGGTTTTCATAGTCATGTTCATGTTGTTCTTAGTCAGGTTTGTTTTCTAGTTTGGTTCTGTTTTATGTTTTCCCGCTCGTGGGTTTTTGGTTTTGTTAATAAATATTCCTTTTATGCTGCACTTGAGTCCTCTCCTTCACTTTCGGTAACCGTACCGTGACAAAAGGTGCTTTGAAACAATCTATATTGTTAAAAGTGCTATATAAATGAAGGTGACTTGACTTCAGTTGTTATACACGTAATGGTTGCTTCTGTTTCTGTGATTCTGTGATTCTGTGAAAAGGATTTTATCAGTCTTATTGACTCTTTTGATTTAGTCCAAATTGTTAAAGGACCTACACATGCATTGGGCAATACACTTGACCTGGTTTTCTATCTGTGATCTTAAAATCTGTGAGTTAAGTTTTTCCAATCATAAGCCTGTACTGTTTATACCAGTTCTTTCTCGGGTCAGTTTTCCAAAGCGAGGAAGAGTGTACACTGTAAAAACTAAAGGTGCCTCAAATATCCTGTCGGATACTCAAGGAACTTAAAAATGTAATTTAAGTGCCTCAAAGCTCTTTCTCCTATAGTAGGGTTACTGGAGGAGCACTGACAATCTTTGCGGTTCTTGCTGGAACTGATGGGATCCTTTAAGCACTTTGTATTCAGTTCAGAGGTTCTGGAGTCACCTTTTCACAACCATGAGACCTCGAAGTGCTTTGGGGGGAAATAGAGGAACTTGAATGCTATAAAAGGGTTATTGTAAGATCTTTTAACATTTAAGTGGTTCATGGAAGATCTCTTATGTTAAAGCCAGCATCTGGAGGAACCCAATGGTTCTGTGAGGCCAGAAAAAGATTATTATCCTATTCATGTTATAGGCTACTTAAGTTTAAAATAATAATAATAATAAATATATTTCATAATTTATACTTCTCATTCAGCATACTTACATTTATTTAGTATAGGCCTATTTTATTGATTAATTTAAAATAGTAAGTAGCCTAATAATAATAATAATGATATGAAGAAGAAGAAGAAAAAGCAGGAGGAGAAAAAGAATAAGAAGAAGCATGAGGAGTATGGCGGGCCGGAAGGTCCAAAAATAGGACTAATGATTTGTCGTAGGAAGTCACTATACTATAGCCACTAGCTACTGACTTTCCCACTGATAGGCCAGCGGCGGATCTGTATACGTACTCTCCTCACACAGCGGGCGACCCATTCTCCTCAGCGAGCGACTCACTCTCCTCACACAGCGGGCGACCCATTCTCCTCAGCGAGCGACTCATTCTCCTCAGCGAGCGACTCATTCTCCTCAGCGGGCGACCCATTCTCCTCAGCGAGCGACCCATTCTCCTCAGCGAGCGACTCATTCTCCTCACACAGCGGGCGACTCATTCTCCTCAGCGAGCGACTCACTTTCCTCAGCGAGCGACTCATTCTCCTCAGCAAGCGACTCACTCTCCTCACACAGCGGCCGACTCATGTTCCTCAGCGAGCGACTCACTCTCCTCACACAGCGGGCGACTCACTCTCCTCACACAGCGGCCGACTCACTTTCCTCACACAGCGGGCGACTCACTCTCCTCACACAGCGGGCGACCCATTCTCCTCAGAGAGCGACTCATTCTCCTCAGCGAGCGACTCATTCTCCTCACACAGCGGGCGACCCATTCTCCTCAGAGAGCGACTCATTCTCCTCAGCGAGCGACTCATTCTCCTCACACAGCGGGCGACTCATTCTCCTCAGCGAGCAACACACTTTCCTCAGCGAGCGACTCATTCTCCTCAGCAAGCGACTCACTCTCCTCACACAGCGGCCGACTCATGTTCCTCAGCGAGCGACTCACTCTCCTCACACAGCGGGCGACTCACTCTCCTCACACAGCGGCCGACTCACTCTCCTCACACAGCGAGCGACTCACTCTCCTCACACTGCGAGCGACTCACTCTCCTTACGCAGAAAGTCATGTACATTGGCCTAATATTATAATAAAATCATACCCTTTGCAAATACTGTGGTGGTGCAATAACTAAATACTTCAGTAAAGTGTTTAATTTGTGTTTTGTAAATGTAAATTTATTTTGAACCAGCATAAAGTCGTTATTTATAATAATTGTTTTAGGAAACACGTACCTCCCGACCCTTGCCATAAGAAATTATCAATTAACAATTATTATTGTGCCGTATACATAGAGAAGATGACTGGGAATCTTCTAATTAACTTTATACTGAACAATAATAATTGTAAATTAATAAAAATTATATATATATATATATATATATATATATATATATATATATATATATATATATATATATATACAGTGTTTCCCCTAAGGGGGGGGGGGGGGGGGGGGGTTGTGTTGTTGTATTTCTGTGTTGTGTTTTTTCTGGTAATAAAATGAAGACATAAAACACAAATTGTATCATTTATCATCAATTTTAATCATATGCAATTAAATACACTTTTTGTCAAATAACTTTCTGCACAATGAGCTTTAGGCTACTGTTAAAATTAAAACATGGAAGAAAAATATATTATTTTTTAAAAAATTTAGTTTTGATAATTTATTTGGATTAGTGTTAGTATTATTACATTGGGACATATCTAAATTCTACAGTACAACGGTAATATATTTCTGTAAAGTTAAATCGAACTTTTATTTTGACGGGTTGCCGTGAAGACCTTTTGAGTTTCTGTGTGTTTATGTCATGATGGTAGTTTTTTATGGGGGTAAATTGATGCCAAAAATTGATGCCAAAACCATTGAAAATGCACAGACTAAAAGTCACAAATGGATATTACAACTTGTAAACACAAAACACAATCTACAAATAGATACAAAGTCCTCAAGTAAACTCTTTGTGATCCACAAATATAAAGTATGATCTACAAAAAGATTAAAAATCCACAAATAAACACATCCTGATTCACAAATAGAAATCAGTGACTTGTACTTGTAAACCAGAATTTGAATGAATGTAAAGTGACTTGTTTGCAGGTGAATATCATTTTCTGTTTGTAGATTGTGTCACATTTTTTTTCAGAATTCTGACACTATTGTTTCACTTTTGTGACAAAATAATGCCATAATCATTGAAAATGAAGACACTATGATTCAAAAATGCATATTACAATTTGTAAACACAAAACAAGATCTACAAATAAATTAAAAATCTGCAAACAAACTCCTCATAATCTGCAAATGTAAAACACAATCTGTAAATAGATTCCAAATCTGCAAACAAACTCCCCATGATCCACAAATATAAAATGCGATCTACAAATAGATTTAAAATCCGCAAACAAACTCTTTATGATTCACAAATAGAAATTAGTGACTTGTACTTGACAACCAGAATTTGAATGAATGCAAAGTGATTTGTCTGCGCAAGAGGGTCATTATTTGTTTGTAGATTGTGTTGCATTTGTTTTCAGAATTTTGGCACCACTGTTTCGCTGTTTTTCCCATTAAAAAATCTACAAATGCCCTCCTCACAATTTGCAAACAAACACAGTCTAACTTGTATTTTCAAACCACTGTAAAAAGACATTCTTACACATTCTGTGCAAAGCTCAGCATGCAAGTGTTGAATTTGTGTTTGCAGATCACAGGGCATTCACAGATCCCTCTGCACACGTCTACAAATCTTTTTGGCACTACCTTTCCGCAGAGTGTGTGACTACGATCCACACGTGTAGTCAGCCAATCAGGGGTATTGCTTCAATGTGATGTCACGCCCACTCAATAAGCCCTTTTCAAAATAAGAGCTATGTCACTTCTCGGAGTCGGACGGCTGGGCTCACTGCCATTTACCGTTGCCGGTGTCACAGCGCTGACAGGCGGCCAGACACGAGGCTGAATCCAGCTACTTATTCGCAGCTACTTATTGACGCTATCCGTTCCACCTTAAATGACGCGAACTTCCGCGTTTGACGCTCTACTTATTGAGTTTAGGGACCGTGTGCTTTTCTTTCTTTTTTGCGTTCTTGAAAGGTTGTGTTAGGCCTACTTTTTTGTCTATTTTCAGAATAAACTAATAATAAAAATGTTTAAATGCAAATAAAACTGATATATCAGCGAAAATGGACTGTACAAATATAAAGGCACATATGGCTACAGTATTTTTAAATTATTGTGCATGTCATTAGCTCAATTTAAGGATCATGTGGGTTTTCACTTATTCACACTTTTTAGACCCTTTTTGTATTGTTTATATTTTCAGAAAAGAATAGCCTAATTAACATAATTGTAAGGTATTTAAATACATTCAATACATTTATTGTTTTGTATTATTATTACAAAACATAATTTGTAATAATAATATTACAGCCTTTTAAGAAGATTTCAGATGACCCAGCACCTTTGATGATGAAACCTTCCCCTGCAAGGACTCCAGAATCAAACATGGAAGATTGTACAAACATTATCATTACGTTAAACTGCACACTAATCTTGGTAAAATGCATGTTTGATATTTGTAAATATTTTTTTTTACTAACTTATATAAATGTACTTTCTGATATCTTATAAAATCCTAATGTGATTTTGTAACACAGAAACCTGCATTCTCTGTAAAGCTCCTTTTAAATGATGTATTGTGAAAAGCATTATACATGTGAATGTATGAATTAAATTAATTGACTTGTAAGCATGCAGTTTTTACTGTAGAATTATTTTTATAATTCTGAATTTTGCATTTTACACAGTGCACAATGAGCTACCTAATGCATTTTCTGGCCATGTCGCGGCGCAGTTTCTCGGACGCCTCAGAGGGTGCGTTAAATTGGGCATTGTGCCATTATACTAGTGCTACTCCTCTAACGAAATTCAAATTTCTAGCATTTTTTACTGTAGAATGTTTTTTAATGAATTTTTGAATTCGCATTTTACACAGTGCACAATGAGCCACCTAATGCATTTTCTGGCCATTTCGCTGCGCTGTTTCTCAGCCGCCTCAGAGGGTGCGTTAAATTGGACATTGTCCCTTTATAGTAGAGCTACTCTTCGAACGAAATCCAAATTTTGAGGAGTTTTTACCGTAGAATTATTTTTTTATGAATTTTTGAATTTCGCATTTTACACAGTGCTCAATTAGCCGCCTAATGCATTTTCTGGCCATTTCGCGGCGCTGTTTCTTGGCCAACTCATAGGGTGCGTTAAATTGGACATTGTCCCTTTATAGTAGAGCTACTCCTCTAACGAAATCCAAATTTTGCAGGAGTTTTTACTGTAGAAATTTTTTTTAATGAATTTTTGAATTCGCATTTTACACAGTGCACAATGAGCCACCTAATGCATTTTCTGGCCATTTCGCTGCGCTGTTTCTCAGCCGCCTCAGAGGGTGCGTTGAATTGGACATTGTGACCTTATACTAGTGCTACTACTCTAACGAAATCCACAATTTGAGCAGTTTTTACTGTAGAATTATTTTTTAATGAATTTTTGAATTTTGCATTTTACAGTGCTCAATGAGCCGCCTAATGCATTTTCTGACCATTTCGTGGCGCTGTTTCTTGGCCAACTCGCTAAATTGGACACTGTCCCTTTATAGTAGAGCTACTCCTCTAACGAAATCCAAATTTTGAGGAGTTTTTACTGTCGAATTTTTTTTAATGAATTTTTGAATTTCACATTTTACACAGTGCTCAATAATCCGCCTATTGTATTTTCTGGCCATTTCCCAGCGTTGTCTCTCGGGCCGCCTCAGAGGGTGCGTTAAATTGGACATTGTGCAATTATACTAGTGCTACTACTCTAACGAAATCCACCATTTGAGCAGTTTTTACTGTAGAATTATTTTTTACTGAATTTTTGAATTTCGCATTTTACACAGTGCTCAATGAGCCGCCTAATGCATTTTCCGACCATTTCGTGGCGCTGTTTCTTGGCCAACTCAGAGGGTGCGTTAAATTGGACATTGTCCCTTTATAGTAGAGCTACTCTTCTAACGAAATCCAAATTTTGAGGAGTTTTTACTGTAGAATTTTTTTTTTATGAATTTTTGAATTTCGCATTTTACACAGTGCTCAATGAGCCGCCTAATGCATTTTCTGGCCATTTCGTGGCGCTGTCTCTCGGCCGCCTCAGAGGGTGCGTTAAATTGGACATCATCCTATTATAGGACAGCTGTTCCTCTAAAGAAATTCAAATTTTTAGCATTTTTTACTGTAGAATTTTTTTTTAATGAATTGTTTGATTTTGCATTTTACAGTGCTCAATGAATGCATTAGGCGGTTCATTGAGCACCGTAAAATGCAAAATTAAAAAATTCATTAAAAAATAATTCTACAGTAAAAACTGCTCAAATTGTTGATTTCGTTAGAGGAGTAGCTCTACTATAAAGGGACAATGTCCAATTTAACGCACCTTCTGAGGTGGCCAAGAAACAGCGCCGCGAAATGGCCAGAAAATGCATTAGGCGGCTCATTGAGCACTGTGTAAAATGCGAAATTCAAAAATTCATTAAAAAATAATTCTACAGTAAAAACTGCTCAAAATTTGGATTTCGTTAGAGGAGTAGCTCTACTATAAAGGGACAATGTCCAATTTAACGCACCCTCTGAGTTGGCCAAGAAACAGCGCCGCGAAATGGCCAGAAAATGCATTAGGCGGCTCATTGAGCACTGTGTAAAATGCGAAATTAAAAAATTCATTAAAAAAAATTCTACAGTAAAAAATGCAAAAAATTTGAATTTCTTTAGAGGAACAGCTGTCCTATAATAGGATGATGTCCAATTTAACGCACCCTCTGAGGCGGCCGAGAGACAGCGCCACGAAATGGCCAGAAAATGCATTAGGCGGCTCATTGAGCACTGTAAAATGCGAAATTCAAAAATTAATTAAAAAAAATTCTACAGTAAAAAATGCTAAAAATTAGAATTTCTTTAGAGGAACAGCCGACCTATAATAGGATGATGTCCAATTTAACGCACCCTCTGTGGCTGCCGAAAAACAGCGCCGCGAAATGGCCAGAAAATGCATTAGGCGGCTCATTGAGCACTGTGTAAAATGCGAAATTCAAAAATTCATTAAAAAATAATTCTGCTGTAAAAACTGCTCAAAATTTGGATTTCGTTAGAGGAGTAGCTCTACTATAAAGGGACAATGTCCAATTTAACGCACCCTCTGAGTTGGCCAAGAAACAGCGCCGCGAAATGGCCAGAAAATGCATTAGGCGGCTAATTGAGCACTGTGTAAAATGCGAAATTCAAAAATTCATTAAAAAATAATTCTGCTGTAAAAACTGCTCAAAATTTGGATTTCGTTAGAGGAGTAGCTCTACTATAAAGGGACAATGTCCAATTTAACGCACCCTCTGAGTTGGCCGAGAAACAGCGCCGCAAAATGGCCAGAAAATGCATTAGGCGGTTCATTGAGCACTGTGTAAAATGCGAAATTAAAAAATTCATTAAAAAAAAATTCTACAGTAAAAAATGCTAAAAATTAGAATTTCTTTAGAGGAACAGCTGTCCTATAATAGGATGATGTCCAATTTAACGCACCCTCTGTGGCTGCCGAAAAACAGCGCCACGAAATGGCCAGAAAATGCATTAGGCAGCTCCCTGAGCACTGTGTAAAATGCGAAATTCAAAAATTCATAAAAAAAAAATTCTACGGTAAAAACTCCTCAAAATTTGGATTTCGTTCGAAGAGTAGCTCTACTATAAAGGGACAATGTCCAATTTAACGCACCCTCTGAGGCGGCTGAGAAACAGCGCAGCGAAATGGCCAGAAAATGCATTAGGTGGCTCATTGTGCACTGTGTAAAATGCGAAATTAAAAAATTCATTAAAAAAAATTCTACAGTAAAAAATCCTAAAAATTTGAATTTCTTTAGAGGAACAGCTGTCCTATAATAGGATGATGTCCAATTTAATGCACCCTCTGAGGCGGCTGAGAAACAGCGCCACGAAATGGCCAGAAAATGCATTAGGCGGCTCATTGAGCACTGTGTAAAATGCGAAATTCAAAAATTCATTAAAAAAAATTCTACAGTAAAAAATGCTAAAAATTAGAATTTCTTTAGAGGAACAGCGACCTATAATAGGATGATGTCCAATTTAACGCACCCTCTGTGGCTGCCGAAAAACAGCGCCGCGAAATGGCCAGAAAATGCATTAGGGCTCATTTAGCACTGTGTAAAATGCGAAATTCAAAAATTCATTAAAAAATAATTCTACTGTAAAAACTGCTCAAAATTTGGATTTCGTTAGAGGAGTAGCTCTACTATAAAGGGACAATGTCCAATTTAACGCACCCTCTGAGTTGGCCAAGAAACAGCGCCGCGAAATGGCCAGAAAATGCATTAGGCGTCTCATTGAGCACTGTGTAAAATGCGAAATTCAAAAATTCATTAAAAAATAATTCTGCTGTAAAACTGCTCAAAATTTGGATTTCGTTAGAGGAGTAGCTCTACTATAAAGGGACAATGTCCAATTTAACGCACCCTCTGAGGCGGCTGAGAAACAGCGCAGCGAAATGGCCAGAAAATGCATTAGGTGGCTCATTGTGCACTGTGTAAAATGCGAATTCAAAAATTCATTAAAAAACATTCTACAGTAAAAAATGCTAGAAATTTGAATTTCGTTAGAGGAGTAGCACTAGTATAATGGCACAATGTCCAATTTAACGCACCCTCTGAGGCGGCCGAGAAACTGCGCTGCGACATGGCCAGAAAATGCATTAGGTAGCTCATTGTGCACTGTGTAAAATGCAAAATTCAGAATTATAAAAATAATTCTACAGTAAAAACTGCATGCTTACAAGTCAATTAATTTAATTCATACATTCACAAGTATAATGCTTTTCACAATACATCATTTAAAAGGAGCTTTACAGAGAATGCAGGTTTCTGTGTTACAAAATCACATTAGGATTTTATAAGATATCAGAAAGTACATTTATATAAGTTAGTAAAAAAAAATATTTACAAATATCAAATATGCATTTTACCAAGATCAGTGTGCAGTTTAACGTAATGATAATGTTTGTACAATCTTCCATGTTTGATTCTGGAGTCCTTGCAGGGGAAGGTTTCATCATCAAAGGTGCTGGGTCATCTGAAATCTTCTTAAGAGGCTGTAATATTATTATTACAAATTATGTTTTGTAATAATAATACAAAACAATAAATGTATTGAATGTATTTAAATACCTTACAATTATGTTAATTAGGCTATTCTTTTCTGAAAATATAAACAATACAAAAAGGGTCTAAAAAGTGTGAATAAGTGAAAACCCACATGATCCTTAAATTGAGCTAATGACATGCACAATAATTTAAAAATACTGTAGCCATATGTGCCTTTATATTTGTACAGTCCATTTTCGCTGATATATCAGTTTTATTTGCATTTAAACATTTTTATTATTAGTTTATTCTGAAAATAGACAAAAAAGTAGGCCTAACACAACCTTTCAAAAACGCAAAAAAGAAAGAAAAGCACACGGTCCCTAAACTCGAGCGTCAATAAGTAGAGCGTCAAACCGGAAGTTCGCGTCATTTAAGGTGGAACGGATAGCGTCAATAAGTAGCTGCGAATAAGTAGCTGGATTCAGCCTCGTGTCTGGCCGCCTGTCAGCGCTGTGACACCGGCAACGGTAAATGGCAGTGAGCCCAGCCGTCCGACTCCGAGAAGTGACATAGCTCTTATTTTGAAAAGGGCTTATTGAGGGGGCGTGCCATCACATTGAAGCAATACCCCTGATTGGCTGACTACACGTGTGGATCGTAGTCACACACTCTGCGGAAAGGTAGTGCCAAAAAGATTTGTAGACGTGTGCAGAGGGATCTGTGAATGCCCTGTGATCTGCAAACACAAATTCAACACTTGCTGAGCTTTGCACAGAATGTGTAAGAATGTCTTTTTACAGTGGTTTGAAAATACAAGTTAGACTGTGTTTGTTTGCAAATTGTGAGGAGGGCATTTGTAGATTTTTTAATGGGAAAAACAGCGAAACAGTGGTGCCAAAATTCTGAAAACAAATGCAACACAATCTACAAACAAATAATGACCCTCTTGCGCAGACAAATCACTTTGCATTCATTCAAATTCTGGTTGTCAAGTACAAGTCACTAATTTCTATTTGTGAATCATAAAGAGTTTGTTTGCGGATTTTAAATCTATTTGTAGATCGCATTTTATATTTGTGGATCATGGGGAGTTTGTTTGCAGATTTGGAATCTATTTACAGATTGTGTTTTACATTTGCAGATTATGAGGAGTTTGTTTGCAGATTTTTAATTTATTTGTAGATCTTGTTTTGTGTTTACAAATTGTAATATGCATTTTTGAATCATAGTGTCTTCATTTTCAATGATTATGGCATTATTTTGTCACAAAAGTGAAACAATAGTGTCAGAATTCTGAAAAAAAAATGTGACACAATCTACAAACAGAAAATGATATTCACCTGCAAACAAGTCACTTTACATTCATTCAAATTCTGGTTTACAAGTACAAGTCACTGATTTCTATTTGTGAATCAGGATGTGTTTATTTGTGGATTTTTAATCTTTTTGTAGATCATACTTTATATTTGTGGATCACAAAGAGTTTATTTGAGGACTTTGTATCTATTTGTAGATTGTGTTTTGTGTTTACAAGTTGTAATATCCATTTGTGACTTTTAGTCTGTGCATTTTCAATGGTTTTGGCATCAATTTATCCCCATAGTTTTTCTCAAATGAAGCAGTTAAATGATCACGTGACATTCAGAGTGGATCTAGAGCCTGGAGAGGAAGTTCATACATTTGTGTCTTCATATAGGCAAAAAAACAGCGCAAACGTCACACTGTGTGTGTGTGTGTGGTAAATGAAACTGCACGTAAAGTTGTCTGCACCATTCATTCACACAGAACATGCAGGATTCGTATTTAAATAGTCTTTGTGGTTTAATATTCACACACACTAGTCTGCATCGCGATTTGATTTCAAGTGTAATGAACTGCTTTCTATTAATCAGGCATGAAAACGGGTCAGGGGTGAAAAAGGTAAGAAGGATATAACCCCTCTAGGGGGGTCCGGGGGCATGCTCCCCCGTGAGAAAATTTGAAATATTCCATATTTTAAAGCATCAATCTGATGCATTTTGAGATGCATTTTTTGCCAACCTGGGGAGAGCTGGAGAAACTTAACTTCAGCCATTAGTCAAAAATATTATGGCCTCCGTAGCGTTAGCTAATAATAATAAAAATTTTTTTTAAAAAGACCGATACCGATCCGTTACCAACGCAGTTTAAAAAAAAAAATCAAGTAGAATTTCTATAACTGTGTTGAACTGATAATCACTCTTTTGTGTGTTAAACACAATCTACTTAATACAGACAACTTCCTTATAAAGAAAAACAACAACAACAAAAAATATGATCATAAACTATGACAAAAATTATATTATAAACTAGATTAGTGGGTAACTCAGTAAAATTTAGTCTAGAAAAACAATAATTTTATAAAATCAGAACATTTAGTGAAAAAAATATATATATTTAGTGGGGAACAAATAAGAGACAATAAGTGTAGCACTAAATCTGGTAAAACGTTACACATTGCTCTTTGTATTGTTGTAAAATACATTCATGAAAAACAAGATAAAAATCAAAAAAAGATCAATTATTTTATAGTCTACTATAAAATTAAGAAAATATATATAGCACAGCTGTTTAATGAGGCAGCAACATATGATAGATAGGGCAGAACAGAACAAAAAATACTATTAATAATCTTTCATTGCGTAGAAGTATTATGATATGATTATGAAAGACTCCAATAGAGTGCTGCACACAGCGCTTATGGGCATCCCGAGCGCTGAATGATGCGCTTGAGACAACACGAGTCACATCGCGCAGCTCTTCGAGTACGCAGTGAAAAGTTCAAAGCACAAAGGAAATACATATCGATGCATAGTGTATTACAGTATCTATCTATGCAATAGTTTATTGAGCCTTTTCTTTTAACAGTTTTAAATTTCAGTTACTGTGCGCGGCGTGAAGAACAATTATAGTGCTCTCCAGTGTTGTGATCTAGACACGCGGTCAAGGAACATGATTGAGGTACTACAGCAAGATAGTCAATTTATGCGAAACCACAGAGCTTTATCTACAGATCAAGTTGTAACGATCACCAGCTGGAGTGCCCTCGAGAGCCACCAGAGTGCACTCCACAATAGACTATGATCACTTCCTCACAAACTACATTTCCCATACTCACTGCCTGGACTCATCATCACTGATCACATTCACCTGTACCTCATTATCACTGATTGTATTCACCTGTGTCTTGTCATCCTGCTAGTCTCAGTCTATTTATATCATGTTCATTCATTCACTCACCGCGAAGTCTTGTTGTACTGTGTGTCTGCATTTCCGAGCGGTTTCCCGTGTTTGTTTTTCTGTTTTTGACTTTGGATTGTTCTTGCACTCTGATTCTTGCTGCCTGCCCTGACCTCTGCTAGTGATGGCAAAATGAGGCTTCCTGAACCACTGAGACCTCGCAGACCATTGGTTCACCCAAAGGTTCATTACTCGAAGCTTCATTCAGCATTGCTCACTAGTGACACCTAGCTACTGTGCAAAGAAATAGCAGACCAATTAATTCATTCTGAAACAATGACCTGAGCAGACTTATGATGTCAGTATACCCCCCTGTTCTGTTTTATTTATTTATTTATTTTCTTCTCACTGTTAATGGCTGTAACCTTTCATTTGCAATAATAAAAATACCTGAGCAGACATTTGTCCATTGCCTGGGTATAAAATAAAATATGTATATTTCTCTGTCTGAATTTACTTCTGCAGAGACAACTGTGTGTGTCTGTCTCTCTCTCTCTCTCTCTCTCTCTCTCTCTCTCTCTCTCTCTCACACACACACACACACAGAGAGAGAGAGTTAATTAATTATTCATAAATGGTTTGGATAGTGACAGTATGAACAACAAAAGTGACACTGTTGAGTGCAGTGCTTATGGTGGAGGTAGTATAATAAAGTAAAGTGCAACAGAAAAGTGTGGGGTGGTAAAGGTTAAGAATTGTTTCTGGTGATTTTGTGCATTGAACTGTTACTATTTTTGTGCAGTGTTGTGCTTATGGGACTGGGGACGTAGAGGAACGAAGGAAGGATTAAAAATTATTTTTATTGAGGAACAGAATTTTTTCAAGTGTGTTGGGGCTTAGACGATTCCTCTTCTTGGACAGAACCTCTCCAGCCTTGGAAAAGATCCTTTCGCATGGAACAGAGGATGCGGGGGAACATAAAAATGCCAGGGCCAGATGGTATAAATGAGGATACTGATGTTTATGTTGAGCCCAATATACCAGTGGATCCTCAGATCTTGTGAGATTTACTTCAGATAAATATCGGTCCACTTCTACAGTAGCATCTGCTGTTGCACTTGAGCTCCTTCTACCGTGTTCAACCGTGCTGTCCAGCAGATGCCAAAGGTCACCTAATAATAGAGGTACAAAAAAATAAAACTCCATTAACAATGGTTCACAGTACTAATCACTAATGTGAACATTCACACAACAAACACATATAGTACTTACTGTTGTCTGTGGATTGGCCTGCTTCTGACGAGGCTGGCAGCTGAGTTGGAGGTGTATTGGTGGAAGCAGAATGGAGACCAGAACTTCTGATTACAGTAGCGCATTCAGATTTTAATCTTGATACGGCTTCTTGCAGTTTCCCTTGACTTAAGAATCCCAGTTTTTTGAATCTGGGATCCAATAACGTGGGTATGGTCATCACACTGATTGATTCTAAATGTACTGCTTGTTCCCTGACCCTCCGTACAAGGCTGTCACCCAGCTGCCTTGCTGGATTGGACTTGAGGCCTTCTAGCTTACTTGTTACAGCGTGATTCAGCATCTTCATCAAAGGAATCACTTTGGAGGCAGACACCCTTTTCTCTCCTGAAAGCTCTACTGTAGCCTGGCGGAAAGGGGCAAGAACATGTAAAGCATCCTGGACTGCCTCATACTCCAGGGCTGTAGGAGGGGTGATGTCGGTCTTTAGAGAGGCCAGGGCTGCCCCCACTGGCTCTCTCAGCTGATAGAGACGTTCCAGCATGTTATAAGTGCTGTTCCAGCGAGTGTCCACTTCAATTATCATTTTCAGAACTGGTCTCCCCATCTGCTCCTGTACTTGGGCCAGTCTCTCTTTTGCTGTAGTGCTTGTTCGGAAATAGGTCACAAGTTTCCTACATTTGGTTCGAATGTCGTTGAAGCTACTGATGTCATCAAAAGATTTCCTCACAATAAGGTTTAGTGCATGTGCAATGCATACCGCATGCCTAACATTCAGTGATCGTACACATGCTATCATGTTGGCTGCTGCATCAGTTACCAGGCACTTCACTTTATCCTTTATGCCCCACTCCTCCATGAGCGTGATATGTCCAGTAGCTAAGTTCTCAGCAGTATGGCTCTTAGGGAAATGCTGTACACCTAGTAAAATAGTGCAGAGCTTGTCATTGTCTATAAAATGGCAAGTCACTGCTAGGTAGGCATCCATGTTTAGCGATGTCCACATGTCAGAGGTGAGGCTTATAGCCTGAACGTTCTGCAACTGCTCTCTTGCCTTCTCCTTAGCCTCCTTGTACTTATGATCAACCATGACCTTCAAAGCCTGTGGATAGAAATAAATGCAGTTACTCTTACTTTTAACTTCTTAAAAAATGATGAACCACTTTATTAATCACATACCTTTCTAGTTGGGATCACGTAAGTGGGATCCAACACATGCAGGAGCTCCCTAAATCCATCATCATCCACAATGGAAAAGGGTTGGGAGTCCTTGATGACCATGTTCACCAGGGCCTCATTCACCATTTCTTTTTTGGAATCTATAATAAAATAAAATGCAGGTGTATTGTAGGAGCCTAAAACATTATTTAAATAATGTTTTTTAATGATTATTATGAATTACTTTGACTACTGTGTGGATTGTTAGTAGTCTGTGCATGCTCGTGCAGTGCTCGATAATGCCTGAGCATAGAGGAGGTGTTATTGCTGTATGTCAGCTCCTTTAGGCACAGCAAGCATTTCACCTTGAAACATAAATGAATAGACATTAAATATAATACAGCCATATAGTGAGGATTATTATATAAAGACAGTAAAATAATAATAATAACAAAAATAATACAAATTGTGTTTGTACCTTATTGTGAGCAACCATTTCAAAAAACTCCCAGACAGGGGAGGATTTCCTCTTTCTTGCTGGCTCCATTACAAGGAAAAAGGAAGAGGTCACAAAAGGCAAACAATTCCAAAAGGGCAATCCAAATCAAAAAGCAGTCCAGTCCAAAATCCAAAAATCCAAAGCAATCCAAATAATCTTATCTAATTAATATAACAATACTATAATATAGCTACTATAATTAATACTAACAATATACTATAACTAATCTAACCTGATATAATGTAATAATATACAGCCCTAACACATATATTGCACAATAATGACGATGAAACAACTCTCTAACTCTAACTCTCTGACTCGCTTACGCTACTACAACTGATTCTACTACTCCTGCAACACCCACAAGGAGGCGCGAGTTTCGAACCCCCTTTATCCGGAAACGACACTCAGACCGAACCGATGACGTCTCCACACAAACCGAGGCCTCGTTTGTCATTAGTCACGTGATTTTCACGTTAACAACACAAGCCTCGAATCGCGGCTTCATCTGGCACGCCCCTTTTTGCTCGACACAAGCTCCGACGCCTCGCTTCAAATGTCACATCACTAACCTCTGCCTGTTTCTTGGATTCTCTCTGTGTATTCTCCATTGTCCTGTTTGCTGATTCTTGACCCTGCCTGTACGACTATTCTATATAAAGCTGCATTTGGATCTTCACCCCCAAGTCTCGGAGCAGTTCGTGACAGAAGACTTCGCCACTTCAGATCCAGCAGCATCAAAAATGAATCCGGTAGCACAAATTATGCGCCTCCGTCAGGGAGACCGGCCCATTGAGGATTACGTGAGAGACTTTATTGAACTTTCAAATGTAACTCCAATGGATTCGTTGTGCCTCATGATTTTCTTTAGAGGGGGACTATCTGAGCCACTCGGGTCAGCCATGCCACTGCACAATCCTCAATGGACTTTGGAATTTTATATTGATTTCGCCCTGTTACTGTGAGGTTCAACCTTTACTGTGGGTTTAGCGGACAAGGAGCCCTACAACCCCACAGTACCTGCCCAGCCAGAGACCGTCCAGCCAGAGACCGTCCAGCCAGAGACCGTCCAGCCAGAGACCGTCCAGCCAGAGATCGTCGAGCAAGAGGCTGCTGTTCACGTCACGCCTGCCGATCCAGAGACTGAGCTTCACGTCGCTTCTGCCGATCCAGAGACTGAGCTTCACGTCGCTTCTGCCGATCCAGAGACTGAGCTTCACGTCGCTTCTGCCGATCCAGAGACTGAGCTTCACGTCACTTCTGCCGATCCAGAGACTGAGCTTCACGTCGCTTCTGCCGATCCAGAGACTGAGCTTCACGTCACTTCTGCCGATCCAGAGACTGAGATTCACGTCACTTCTGCCGAGCCAGAGACTGAGCTTCACGTCACTTCTGCCGAGCCAGAGACTGAGCTTCACGTCACTTCTGCCGAGCCAGAGACTGAGCTTCACGTCACTTCTGCCGAGCCAGAGACTGAGCTTCACGTCACTTCTGCCGAGCCAAAGACGCTTCATGTCACTTCTGCCGAGCCAGAGACGCTTCACGCCATTTCTGCCGAGCCAGAGACGCTTCACGTCACTTCTGCCGAGCCAGAGACGCTTCACGCCACTTCTGCCGAGCCAAAGACGCTTCACGTCAATTCTGCCGAGCCGATGGCCGAACCAGAGACTGTTCATATCACTTCCTCCGAGCCAGTGTCTATGGACAAGATGGCCGAACAAGAGACTGTTCACATCACTTCTGCTGATCCAGAAACTGTTCACGTCACTTCCTCCGAGCCAGCGTCTACGGACAAGATGGCCGCCTCCGAGCCAGTGTCTACGGACAAGATGGCCGCCTCCGAGCCAGTGTCTACGGACAAGATGGCCGCCTCCGAACCAGTGTCTACGGACAAGATGGCTGCCTCCGAGCCAGTGTCTACAGACAAGATGGCAGCCTCCGAGCCCGAGTCTGTTCCTGTTCCCGAGTCTGTTCCTGTTCCAGAGCCAGAGTCTGTTCCTGAGCCAGAGTCTGTTCCTGTCCCAGTTCCTAATCCGGTGTCTGTTCCTGAGCCGGTGTCTGTTCCTGAGCCGGTGCCTGTTCCTGCGCCGTGGCCGCCCGAAGGGTCTTCACCACCGTGGCCGACCGAAGGGTCTTCACCGCCCTGGCCGCCCGATGGACTGTCTGCTCCGCCCTGGCCGCCCGATGGACTGTCTGCTCCGCCCTGGCCGCCCGATGGACTGTCTGCTCCACCCTGGCCGCCCGATGGACTGTCTGCTCCACCCTGGCCGCCCGATGGACTGTCTGCTCCGCCCTGGCCGCCCGATGGACTGTCTGCTCCGCCCTGGTCGCCCGATGGACTGTCTGCTCCACCCTGGCCGCCCGATGGACTGTCTGCTCCGCCCTGGCCGCCCGATGGACTTTCTGCTCCGCCCTGGCCTTCCGTCCTGTCGCAGTCTCCAGGTCCTCTTCTGCTCCACGGACCTGGCCCTCCATCCCGCCCCCGGATCCGCCTCCATGCCACCACCCACCTGGACAGTTTTGGAGCGTCTGGAAGCCGCTCATTGGGGGGGGGCTATGTAACGTTCACCAGCTGGAGTGCCCTCGAGAGCCACCAGAGGGCACTCCACAATAGACTATGATCACTTCCTCACAAACTACATTTCCCATACTCACTGCCTGGACTCATCATCACTGATCACATTCACCTGTACCTCGTTATCACTGATTGTATTCACCTGTGTCTTGTCATCCTGCTAGTCTCAGTCTATTTATACCATGTTCATTCATTCACTCACCGCGAAGTCTTGTTGTACTGTGTGTCTGCATTTCCGAGCGTTTTCCTGTGTTTGTTTTTCTGTTTTTGACTTTGGATTGTTCTTGCACTCTGATTCTTGCTGCCTGCCCTGACCTCTGCCTGTTTCTTGGATTCTCTCTGTGTATTCTCCATTGTCCTGTTTGCTGATTCTTGACCCTGCCTGTACGACTATTCTATATAAAGCTGCATTTGGATCTTCACCCCCAAGTCTCGGAGCAGTTCGTGACACAAGTATAATAATATTAACATTTAATTATCTTGGAGAGAGTTCATCGTTGCCGAACGCGACGCGCTGTGCTGTTTGAATGCTGAATGACTGACGACGCGCGGTGCTGTTTGAATTCTGAATGGAGAATGACTGACGACGCACTGTTTGAACGCTGAATGGAGAATTACTGACACCCGCAGCTGAGGGAAAAGTTTACGTGAACTTGAATTTAATGACTTAAATATTAATTTCTATCTCACATTATACTAGTATGGCTTCATATATATTATACCCGGGCCGCCCCCCCAAAACAATGGTAGGGGAAACACTGTATATATATATATATATATATATATATATATTATTTTTTTTTTTTATTATTTTTTTTTTATTAATTGTGCACTATACATAGAGAAGATGACTGGGAATCTTCTATGTAACGTTATATTGAACAATAATAATTGTTAATTAATAATAATAATTTATATATATACACACATACATACGGAAGCGTACGGAAGCGTATTGCATTCACTTGAAGAAAAAAAATCTACTCTGTTTTTCTGAATTAATGAGTTAATTATCTCAGAATTACGAGATAATTTTTCATGGAAAAAAAGTTTTTGCTCTGTTTTTCTGAATTAACGAGTTAATTATCTCAGAATTACAAGATAATTTTTCATGGAAACATTTTTTTGCTCTGTTTTTCTGAATTAACGAGTTAATTATCTCAGAATTACAAGATCATTTTTCATGGATTTTTTTTTTTGCTCTGTTTTTCTGAATTAATGACTTGATTATCTCAAAAACTCAGAAATTCAGAAAAACAGAGCAAAAACTTTTTTCCATGAAAAATGATCTTGTAATTCTGTGATAATTAACTCGTTAATTCAGAAAAATAGAGCAAAAACTTTTTTTCCATGAAAAATGATCTCGTAATTCTGAGATAATTAACTCATTAATTCGGAAAAACAGAGTAGATTTTTTTCTTCAAGTGAATGCAATACGCTTCCGTTCGCTTCCGTATGTATGTATGTATGTATGTATGTATATATATAAATTATTATTATTAATTAACAATTATTATTGTTCAATATAACGTTACATAGAAGATTCCCAGTCATCTTCTCTATGTATACTGCACAATTAATAGTAAATAAAAAATATTTTAAAAAATATATAAAAAAATAAAAATATATATATAATTATTATTAATTTACAATTATTATTGTTCAGTATAACGTTAATTAGAAGATTCCCAATCATCTTCTCTATGTATACTGCACAATAATAATTGTTAATTGATAATTTCTTATGGCAAGGGTCGGGAGGTACGTGTTTCCTAAAACAATTATTATAAATAACGACTTTATGCTGGTTCAAAATAAATTTACATTTACAAAACACAAATTAAACACTTTACTGAAGTATTTAGTTATTGCACCACCACAGTATTTGCAAAGGGTATGATTTTATTATAATATTAGGCCAATGTACATGACTCTCTGCGTAAGGAGAGTGAGTCGCTCGCTGTGAGGAGAGTGAGGCCCTGTCCCAATATCCGCACTTGCGCCCTTGTGCCCCTCAATGCGCGTTCTCGCTAAGGGGTGCAAGACCGTAGGGTGTCCCGATCCTCTAATAGTGTTCTCCAGGGGTGATCATAAGGGCACTTAATGCACCCCTTTCGCGCATCAGACCTCACTTTGCTATGGGATATTACCCAGAATCCTTGTAGTGTTGTGACGTTTCGAACAGCTAACCAATGGGGGAGAACGGTTGCTATGGTGCTGTTCGGGAGCGGAAACTCCGAAGATAAAGGAAGCCAGTGTGTTGAAGTGTTTTTCAAGGCCGCGAAATTTAAAAATATTAGTGTTATTGTGTCACGAAATGTAGTTTTAAGAGTTTTTCAGTCGAGAATATAGTTGTTTAAAGCTCAAATCTGTGGTTTATTTATAAAGATAGCGCCTATTTAAAAATGTGATCTGACGTTTTCGGAGTTCCGGGCGCTCAGCGCTCATGCCTGGAACAGCCTTACCTCGGCCAGTCATTCTGACGTTTCCCGCGGGCTCTGTGTCCAGTGGTTAAACATGAGCTATGAATCGGCTTGTGTATATCTAACGTGTGATCTTTGGTCTCATTAATCTATGATTTGTTCCCTGGCAAATCGTTTTGGCTGAGGGCAAAGTGAAGTTTCATAACTTTATATATTTAGGCCATTTAACTGTAACGTTGTAACGTTAGCCTGTTGACTTATGTTTGACTGAATCTTTTAACTTGCTTTATTTCTTGACTTATATAGCTTCTTATACTTTTTAGGCTACTTATACTTTAATAATGGCTATTATTGATCAATAAAACTGTAAAATTGATCAAGAGACAGGGTTGTGTCATTTTATTTGATATAGCCTATGTTAGACTATTTTAATATATAGCCTGCCTATATATAATTTATCACCAACACGTCATGTATTTTTTCATGTATGGGATGGGAAGAATTTCATATATCAATTTCCATAATAACACAATTAAAATTGCATTTCGAATCGCTGTGAATACGGTAAGGCAGTATAAGCTCAGGTAAACCTCAATAACAATTTATCTTATCACCATTTATCTTAGCCAAAAACTTTTTTAATATTAATAACATTAACAGAAAGGTTGGTAGCTAAGAGTAAAAAAAGTTTTTTTTTTTTTTTTTCATTCAAAGGATTGTGTCATGTTACAGCTATTATAAGCATTAGCCAAATGAACGGTGTTTGCTCCCCTGATCACAACAGAAGTGACGTAGATAGTGACGTGTGCAAAACTGTCCCAATTCTGCTCTTCACAGCTTCGGGCCCTTGCGCACTTACTCCGCTAAGTGCACTTTCAACAAGTGTCCACTTCGAGGAAGACCTTAGGGCACAGTGTGTGTATTGGGACAGGGCCTGAGTCGCCCGCTATGTTAGGAAAGTGAGTCGCTCGCTGAGGAACATGAGTCGGCCGCTGTGTGAGGAGAGTGAGTCGCTTGCTGAGGAGAATGAGTCGCTCGCTGAGGAGAATGGGTCGACCGCTGTGTGAGGAGAATGAGTCGCTTGCTGAGGAGAATGAGTCGCTTGCTGAGGAGAGTGAGTCGCTCGCTGTGTGAGGAGAGTGAGTCGCTCGCTGTGTGAGGAGAGTGAGTCGCTCGCTGTGTGAGGAGAGTGAGTCGCTCGCTGAGGAGAATGAGTCGCTTGCTGAGGAGAATGAGTCGCTCGCTGAGGAGAATGAGTCGCTTGCTGAGGAGAGTGAGTCGCTCGCTGTGTGAGGAGAGTGAGTCGCTCGCTGTGTGAGGAGAGTGAGTCGCCCGCTATGTTAGGAAAGTGAGTCGCTCGCTGAGGAACATGAGTCGGCCGCTGTGTGAGGAGAGTGAGTCGCTCGCTGAGGAGAATGAGTCGCTCGCTGAGGAGAATGAGTCGCTTGCTGAGGAGAATGAGTCGCTGGCTGAGGAAAGTTAGTCGCCCGCTGTGTGAGGAGAGTGAGTCGCTTGCTGAGGAGAATGAGTCGCTCGCTGAGGAGAATGGGTCGCCCGCTGTGTGAGGAGAGTACGTATACAGATCCACCGCTGGCCTATCAGTGGAAAAGTCAGTAGCTAGTGGCTATAGTATAGTGACTTCCTACGACAAATCATTAGTCCTATTTTTGGACCTTCCGGCCCGCCATAGAGGAGAAGAAGAAAAAGAAGAAGCAAGAGGAGAAGCAGCAGGAGGAGAACAGTTTTATTCTGTCTGGAAACTGCCTCTGCTGTCATCAGTGAACCTCGCGAAAAACAGTGAAAAACAGAGCTCAGCTGATCGTCATCGGATTTGAAAGTAACGGCTCCTTTCACCAAAGCTTCATCTGTTTGTTCGGCTCTCCGTTACAAGGTTTGTAAACTCGCCAAAGAAATATAAATACAGAGCAGGGCCGGCTCTAGCCCTTTGGTTGCCCTAGGCGAGATAGTTTTGTGCTTGGGCCAGCCCAGTGTCAATCAAGAAAACAACCAATGGGCCGCTGATCTACGCGTTTCATGCGGTGTCAGAAAAAAAGCTAACGCTGACTTTTTTTTTACCAATGCATTACACCAGCACTAACCCAGCCCCGCCGATTAAGCAAAACAAAACAAAACGAATGGGCTATTTCTATTTTAGCCCCCGGCCGCTTTTTTGCTTTATCCATCTTTTTGAGGGCGCCTCCTCCTCATAAATCTTATGAGGGCGCCTACTCCGCTACACATACCGGTATACCCACTTTTTGCGCCACTGGCAGGCTTATGTGCCGGCCCGGGGCTGAGCCCCGGCCCAATTTAACCACTGGCTGTGAGCTTGATGATATAGTCTCTACATACCTCTGCTTTGGGCCTGTTTTTCTTCCTCCTCATTCCTTCGTTTTCGGAAAGCCGATCCCGATGGCTTGGGTGTTCTTTTCATAATAAAAGATTATATAATATATGATCATTTATAGCCTACAACCGCCAAGGGGCGTTTAAAGCGCATTTAAAGCGCTAAAACCAGCTGTCAGATGTTTTCACGCCACTCCCGGTTGCTGAGCAGCGCGCGTGAGTTTGACAGCTGCCTGTCAGAGTGACTCAGTCGTTTTTTAGGATTATATAATCTAGTAAAAGAAATGGACAAATACAAGCAGTGTGTGGACAGTGCACAGTAAAAGTGTACAGCGTGTGCACAGCTTTCATAATACGATACATACATTTAATAACTTTTTTTATTATTTTTATTATGCAATTTTGCGCCCCGTCCAGCAGATGTCGGCAAAGCCGGCCCTGATACAGAGTCTACTCACTATATATTCAAACGCATACAAACTAAATTATTTTTTATTTATTTATCGTTTTTACAGTGTTTACCACTCGTTTATTGCACAGTATGGTATGAAGGTTTTTAGTCGCGATGCTAGCTAATCTACTGAACTAACGTTAAAGAACAACTGGAAATCATTGACTTATTGTCTTAGATTGTTTTAGTCATTCACTTCAATGTAGCCTATTATGTACAAATGTGTCTTCAAATTGCTGATATAACTAATTAATAACTGTAAGCTGATTCCTGCTCATTGGCTTTTAATAACACAAGTGGATAGGCCTATAGTTAACGTTAGTTTGGTCTGTTTTTGTTTATTTACTTCAGGTAATTTACCCTGATTCTTTAAAATACCATTTTAAAGCCCTTTACTGACCAATAAATATTATGTTGTGAATGGATATAATCAGCTTTGTTCTTTTGTTTCCCCAGAACAACCACTGCATTTCTAAAATCATCTGAACATTTCAGAGGCAACATTGAATTACAGTAAGTTACCTGCACCACATGCAACTACTTTATTACTTTGAACTTTTCTGTGTGAATTTGTTGTGTTTGACAGTGTACTTGTGTTTTTTAATCAGTTATTCTCTGAAAATCTTCCTTGATGCTCTCAAATCTCATTCATGTTACTCAGAAAACATTTCTGGGACATTTTTGGAGCTTAACAGAATATTTAACCATTTTTACATAAATTGTTGCATTGAATTGAACTAGACAAGTGTACATAAGAATGGTTTCATGAATGATTTACACAATTTTGTTCTGCTTGTCTCATGCAGTGAAATTGAATGATGACTGGAATTGCATTATGCCCGAGACCTGCGTTTGGGTTCCACGGACAGAAAGTCAAACAGGTTAGTAATGTCACAAGGCTAAGGAAATTATTCTAAGGAAGTTCACAACTATCACTTTAATAACTTTGCTAATAGTAATTTTGGTTCTTTGCAGGGACCTCGGTAAGCTGAAATACAAGTTTGAACAAGAATAAAAAATCCTCCTGTAGACCTGAAAATCATTGAAGTGCCTGGACCATCTACCAGAAAAGAGGGAAAACAAATGGAAAAATATAGCTGCGAGCAGCGATTGCGGGCCCAAGCCGGTGGCACCGCAACCCTGATGCCTTTAGTTACCTAAAGGCACCGGAGTGGCGGTTCCGCCGGCTTTGGCCCTTCATCGCTGCTCGCAGCTATATTTATATATATATATATATATATATATATATATATATATATATATATATATATATATATAACATAAACAAGCCGGTGGCACTGCCACCCCGGTGCCTTTAGGGTTACTGTGCACGACGTGCAAAAACGTAACCCCGCTTTCACTGTCGCCCTACGGTCCCATGGATTTAACGGACACATGAAATAAGTACACAAGACAGAAAATTCATATGAACTGTACCATTTTGGACAGGGCCTATGATCGTGAATCACAATAGCCACATATATGAGATCATTTAAATTTAGAATCATTTTTAATGTCATAGGACATACATGGGCAATATACGGCCCGGGGGCCGGATCCGGCCCGCATAGTGCTTCAATCCGGCCCCCGCGATGCGATCGCAATTTGGATGAAACACACGCCGAAATAAACCTGCATGACACAAAACAATCTTTAACTTAGGTGGCAAATGTGTTTTAGTAATTCTGTGAATTACACTGCGCAAACCAAAATTAATACTACCCACCGGATGAAGGGTTGTCTCTGTCTCCACATAACATAAAATATTCATTTTATTTTATTTTTCGTGTTCGCATTTATGAGGAAAAACAATGTTACGGACGTGTTCTCCGTTACGGACGTGAGCGCTCTGAAAGCGGCACTAAAAGATGCTTTAAAACTTTCACAAAGACATCAAACAGAAAGCACAAAACCTTTCTTTAAAGTGAATTTTGTTTTGTATTAATTGTATCTTAATTTTAATCAATGTTTCATCAACCAATTGCCTTTATTTAATAAATAAGAAGTAAATATAGCAGACAATATAGAGATAATCACGAAACATTAATAACGAGATAATCACGCCGGCGCGTGAACTGAAGCTCGTCTCATAAATGAACCGAAACTCAGCATATAAAGTAGCCTACTTGCCTCACATGTCTACTTTTAAACTGAACAATTCAAAACGAAAGAAAACAGACTACAGACTGCTCTCTGCTTATGTAATCCTTATGAAATGTGCATTTCTCTCTGGCATGTTCACTAGGCTACTGAAGATCGCGAGTCAGCATCGCCAACTTCATCTTAGCCAACAATGACAAAGAAAACACTTATTTATTAATAAACAATTAAAATATCTCCTTGCTATATTTTACATATTCATAATCATTACTTTTGCTGGTTTTGCCAGTCATGTATTCTGCAACGAAATATGTTTTGAAAGTATCCTTCCCAACACTGGAAGTCTGTATGTTAATTAGGGATGGGCATTTTTCAAAAATATTGCATTCGAATATTTGGGCTCATAAAAATCGAATATTCGAATATTCGTTTATTTAAATGACATTTAACGAAAAAGATGTTATTTTTTAAATTTTTTTTTTTTTTTTTACGTTTTTTTCACCATTTCTTTTAGTTGAAAACATTAAACATTAGGCCTATGTGTAAACAAAAAATATAAAAAACAAAAGCATTAATAAAAGAATGCTCAAGCAGCGCGAACGGGAAAAAAAAGCCTAATAAAGCGGTTGCGCCAGATATCGTACAGAACGTACACACACTCGAGTCAGCATATGATTATCGTGTTTATATTGTTTCACGTTTATATAGAGAAAAACAATATCCACATGCAGGGGCACCGCCAGCAATTTATGATCGAGTGAGAAAAGGCGCTGCGCTGACAGACGTTTCAGAGACACAAAGATAACAGTGTTCTAAGTTTCTAACAGCACTTTGCGTTTTCTGTTCTTAAACCGGTCTCCCTCAACAAAACTTAAAGGAAGTATATGTCTCAAAATAATTTTGCTATAAGATAAGTTATCATCTAAGCTCGGATCACGCGGGGTCCAGCTGCGCTTACCTGCAGTCGTGAATGCAGTGTTGGTCAGCTGTCTTTCCTCAGTCGACTGTTTGGATTTCATGTGATTTCTCATTGTGGTGATGATGATATTATAACTCAGATTAATTAATTAATTTGATCAAAAGTAATTCCATTTAGTAAGATCATTTTCAAGTAATTCCAAACTTCGCGAGGCAGACGACAACATTATGTGATCAAATACACACAACTTGTTAACACACTCCACAGCGCCACCCAGTGCATTTAATTATAATTGCGAGTTAGGGCTTGGGATTTATCATGGATTCACTGCATTTACGGCCAGCAAAGCAACGTAGTAAAATTCGAATACTATTTTATTTTACTAATAATAATTACAGATCGAAAATTCGAATATTCGTGCACATCCCTAATGTTAATGTAACCTGCACACATACATTTGCAGTTTTGTTAATAGCTTTCCATCTTGAATAGTTACAGCTGGTATGAATGACATGAACAATGTGCAGGGTAGTGTAGGAAAGTAAATCAAGTTATTGTAACCTTAGAGTGGCCTAGGTCAGACTGGCCTATAGCAAAAATAAATATCAGGCCTTGAAATAGGCTGGCAAAGTCAAAGTAACTGTAGAGTAGCCTTATACATATTTGCATTGAATTAATTTGTACCATTTAATCATGTAACTGTTTAATTGCAATTGTCCAAAGTGTGGCCCTCCGTTTACTTTGCCAAAGTAACTGTGGCCCTCAGACTAAAACTGTTGCCCACCCCTGTCATAGGATGTCATAAGTCAATCTGTTTTGCAGCACTTAAATGTGTAAATCCAGAAGCCCAGTATTTATCTGGAGGTCTTTGCCCTTTGCCTGTCAACCTGGTTTGTCTCTGCCTTTTCTGTTCTGCCCTGTTTGCCATTGCTCACCCTGCCTGACTTGACCTTTCTTAATAAAAAGCTGCAAATGGACCCCCCTGGCCTGACCCTGCCTCGTTACAACACATATGCTGCATCTGCTTGCTATCTGCCGAACGGCTCTGGTAGTTCCGCTTCAGCACTGATGATGTTGTAGGAATAGTGCGCTCTGGTTGGTCTGGATTATTCGGGATTTTTTATTTTATACAGAAATAAGTTATTTATAATTTAGATGAGAATAAAATTAGTGTTGATTAAAATGATGGAAAACAAATATATTGATCTGAAATATAGTGCATACATTTTAAATTAATTTAGATTAAATTACCAAACATACAATCTTAATTTAATTTAAAGCAAACAATACATTTAAATACATTTAAATTATGACTAGTCAGAACGGCATTGTAGATATCTCAAACTGGAGTTAGGGATAGTCATAATTTTGATAATAGATATTATATATCTATTATCAAGTGAAAGATATCTTGAAATTGATTTTGATTAGAGATATCTGAAATTTGATATCTGTAACTTTCATTTTATTGGGTTAGCTATGCGCACTGTGATTGGCTCATCGCGTTTGGGGGCGTGGCTTAGCCATAGGCCAATTACGTTACAGATATCTTAAATGATAATACAAACTATCCAAAATATAATTACGACTTGTCAGAAAGACGTTGTTGATATCAACAATGTTAATTCCGGATAGTCAAACTTAGCTTTTAAATGTTAAAAGGGCTTGCCATACAGAGCTCAGAGAGAGGCTCACCATATTCAAACCAAATTATCTGACTTCCTGTTGGTCGTTGCTAATTACGGTAAATTAGAAAGTTGTCCGGCTCGAAGAGTACAATATACATCTCGAGTTTTGTTACTGTAGATAAAACTAACCCCCCCACTTTTGTCAAAAGCATTTAGAAAGTGACACACTTCCTGCTGCCAGTTGGTGGCGCTATAACTTTGACTCACAATAGTTACATCCATGTGATCGGCCTCTTACAGCGAACACACTGCTGAAGTTTCATCAAGATCAGTTAATGTATGTAGAAGTTATAACACACTTCCTGTTTCCATTATTCGCCATAAATTCGTTTCCTCACCACGGCCAAACCATTCGAGATAACAAATATCCCCTGGCAATTTTTCATCCTCAATGTCTTGACTTCATGCACACCGAGTTTGGAGATGAACGGGGGAATTCCCTAGGAGAAGTGTTTCAAATTCCTGAGCATGCGTTTCCAAACAACCCTAAATAGCCGACTTCCTGTTGGGCTGGCGTAAAACTTAGAGCACGAAAGTTGTTCGGCCCGATGAGATATATAAGTGTAGCGAGTTTCAGATTATTACATGCAAGCGTGTTTGATATATGCACAAGTGTTCAAACCCCGTTCCAGGTGGCGCTGTCGAGCCCCCCTGCCACGCCCGGGTACCAGCTTCAGCCCGGCCCTGATGGCCGCGGGTTCTGACCCGTGTGCAAAGTTTCAAGAGTTTTCGAGCATGTTAAGTGCCCCAAAAGTGCCCAAAAGGTAGTAAAATAATAATAAATATAGCTGCGAGCAGCGATTACGGGCCCAAGCCGGTGGCACCGCAACCCCGGTGCCTTTAGTGGCGGTGCCACCGGCTTTGGCCCTTCATCGCTGCTCGCAGCTATATTTATATATATATATATATATATATATATATATATATATATATATATATATATATATAAACAAGCCGGTGGCACCGCCACCCTGGTGCCTTTAGGGTTACTGTGCATGACGGGCAATAACTTAACCCCGCTTTGACTGTTGAGAAGATGTGTACTGTAGAGCTTGCATCAGTGTGGGCTCTGCAAAAGTGTGCATTGAGGGCACATATGCGTGAGCAACCTTCTGAAACCTAAAATGAAAAATGAGACACCCTACGGTCTCATGGACTTAATGGACACATGAAATAAGTAAGTTATGAAAGTTAAATCAATTGTGCCAAGACAGAATATTACTTGCCTGATCTGATTAGAAAAAAAGTTTGTGTGTGTGTGTGTGTGTGTGTGTGTGTGTGTGAAACGTGATTGAACAATGTAGACATAAAAACATACTCCGTCCTTTTGTTCATACAGGACATTATTCAAACTGTAAAGTGTTTACTTATATTTGTGAACAATCGCAATAAAACACAACATTGTGCTTTTGTCAAACTGTAAACTACAACTGTCACCCAACCAAAATCTCTTTTTTATTTTATACAGAAATAAATAATCTATCATTCAGATGAGAATAAAGTCAGTGTTAGTTCAAACTTTAAGGAAAACTCTGAAATATAGCACATTCATTTAAAATTCATTCAGGTTCAATTACCAAACATACAAATCTTAATGTAATTTAAAGCAAACAATACATTTAAAATATATGGGTTGTATGCCTATTTTTTTTATATAAAAAGATATATATCCAAAAAGACAAGGCCTAAACTTTAACAAGGGTTAAACAATCACTGTAACAGACACAATCACACACACACACACACACGTCAAATCACTTACATTTTAGATGCAATATTGACTTTTTTCTGTTTCAGCAGTGAAAATAGTTAAACAAAGATCACAGCAGAACCATCGAGCATCTCACAGCAACGTGTTTTCTCATTACTGAATGATTCAGCATTTTGAACGAATCGGTTGACTCAAAGATTCAATGACCTATCCATAATCTGTCTCATTCATGAATGACTCAGCCGTTCGAACGAATCGTTCGAACAAATGAATCAATGACTCGCTCATTAAGACGGTCGCCTGGCGACACCTAATGACGGTTTAGTGATATGTTTAAAAGTATCATTCTTTCAAACGATTGTTAATTAACTCATATTTGAAACATAAGCTATATAAAAGATGATGACGGAATAGGCTATTTTATGTAAAAGCGCCTATTTAAGCGAATCTGTCATTGTACTCTTTTGTTGTTGTGTTTTCCGTGAAAAATAATAGACTATTGAATTCACAATTCAAGCAATTGGCCCCCGATATTGCACTAATTTTAAAGTGACACTAAAAAGTATGCGGCTGCAGTGGCATTCATTACGGTGCACGTCCATGGCGACGAGCGAGCAAAACAGAGCGAACGTTTTTTCATTTCTACTTCCATAGAAATTCATTCGAGCGCACTGCGAGCGCCACCACTATAAATGTCCTTACTTTACTTTCACTTTTAACTTAGCGATATAAAAGCCCCCAGCGGTGTTACACGTCAAATAACCGGTGAGAAATAATTCTCGGAGTCATATAGCAGCTACCTATATTTAAATACAACAGGCCTACCTGATTTTGAACACAAGAGGGCAGTATAGCCCTATGTATTATTTGATATATTTATTTTTTAACTGAATAGTGCATCCTGGCTGTTTTTAAACTTGTACATTATTCTTAAATTGAAAACAAGAATAAAATGGGTTTAGTTCTGATATTTGTATAATTTTATCTAGAAATAAATGGTGTATAATTACATTTTTAGAAGATATGAGGCTTTTAGTGTTTATTTTTTTTTACATGACTTTAATCCCTCGCCATAGCAAAACAATTAGAGATATTCAATAGATATTCACAATTATGCTTCTTTAATGTATTTTCATCATGTTGAAAAAGTTTGGTGGGAATAAAATAAACCACTTAAGAGGAGTGGGTAAAAAATCAGAGGCTGATTTTGCCAAAAATCCACATTAAGACCAAAATAGCCGACTTCTTGTTGGGCTGGCTTAAAGTTGTTTGGCCCGATGAGATCTATATGAGTACCGAGTTTCATAATATTACATGCAAGTGTGTTTGATTTATGGACCAAATTTTCTGACAAAGTTTATGGACCAAGTTAATTTAATTAATAAACTAATTATATAAAACTATTTTCAATGCACTACAATTCAACTGGTTGGTTATATGCCTTTACTTATTAATACAACTTATTTAAAAAATACAAGGCGTAAGACATTTATTTTCTTTTTTAATGCAGGCCAAACCACACAGCAGTCAAATGGTTAATCTAGCCCCCCTCCCCCTCCCCACACTCACAGACACACACACACACACACAGAGACGTAGGCTCAGAGAGAGAGAGACATAAAATGACAATTTTCAAACCAAAATATCTGACTTCCTGTTGGTTGGAGCTATTGAGTGTAAATTAGAAAGTTGTCTGGCTCAAGGAGAACAATACACATACCGATTTTTATTACTGTAGATAAAATTAATCCCCCCACTTTTGACAAAAGGTGGCGCTACTGAGCCCCTCACCACGCCCGTTTCTGAAACTTTGCCCATATCTACTGGCTAATAAATGTGATGTGTCTGTCGGGTTTCATGCAATTTCAAGTATGCTAAGAGTCTCAAAAGCATAAAAAAAGAATATTAAAGTTTGATGCGTTGCCACGACAACAGTATCTAAGATATCAAGAATCCATTCACAGGTCTACATCTGCCGTGTGTTTACATTATACACATAAAGTTTGAAGAAAATCGGGTAAAAATAAGAGGGTGATTTCAAAGCATTTAGAAAGTGACACACTTCCTGCTGCCAGTTGGTGGCGCTATAACTTTCACTCACAATAGTCACATCCATGTGATCGGCCTCTTACGACGAACACACTGCTGAAGTTTCATCAAGATCAGTTAACGTATGCAGAAGTTATAACACACTTCCTGTTTCCATTATTCGCCATAAATTCGTTTCCTCACCACGGCCAATCCGTTCGAGATATCAAAAATCCCCTGGCAATTTTTCATCC
This sequence comes from Tiaroga cobitis, assembly GCA_030578255.1. Lineage (NCBI taxonomy): Eukaryota > Metazoa > Chordata > Actinopteri > Cypriniformes > Leuciscidae > Tiaroga > Tiaroga cobitis. The sequence goes on from CM060592.1 coordinate 12,171,071, forward strand.
TCAATGTCTTGACTTCATGCACACCGAGTTTGGAGACGAACGGGGGAATTCCCTAGGAGAAGTGTTTCAAATTCCTGAGCATGCGTTTCCAAACAACCCTAAATAGCCGACTTCCTGTTGGGCTGGCGTAAAACTTAGAGCACGAAAGTTGTTCGGCCCGATGAGATATATAAGTGTAGCGAGTTTCAGATTATTACATGCAAGCGTGTTTGATATATGGACAAGTGTTCAAACCCCATTCGAGGTGGCGCTGTCGAGCCCCCCTGCCACGCCCGGGTACCAGCTTCAGCCCGGCCCTGATGGCCGCGGGTTCTGACCCGTGTGAAAAGTTTCAAGAGTTTTCGAGCATGTTAAGTGCCCCAAAAGTGCCCAAAAGGTAGTAAAATAATAATAAATATAGCTGCGAGCAGCGATTGCGGGCCCAAGCCGGTGGCACCGCAACCCCGGTGCCTTTAGTTACCTAAAGGCACCGGAGTGGCGGTGCCGCCGGCTTTGGGCCTTCATCGCTGCTCGCAGCTATATTTATATATATATATATATATAAACAAGCCGGTGGCACTGCCACCCCGGTGCCTTTAGGGTTACTGTGCACGACGTGCAAAAACGTAACCCCGCTTTCACTGTCGCCCTACGGTCCCATGGATTTAACGGACACATGAAATAAGTACACAAGACCGAAAATTCATATGAAGTGTACCATTTTGGACAGGGCCTATGATCGTGAATCACAATAGCCACATATATGAGATAATTTAAATTTAGAATCATTTTTAATGTCATAGGATGTCATAGGTCAATCTGTTTTGCAGCACTTAAATGTGTAAATCCAGAAGCCCAGTATTTATCTGGAGGTCTTTGCCCTTTGCCTGTCAACCTGGTTTGGCTCTGCCTTTTCTGTTCTGCCCTGTTTGCCATTGCTCACCCTGCCTGTCTTGACCTTTCTTAATAAAAAGCTGCAAATGGATCCCCCTGGCCTGACCCTGCTTCGTTACAACACATATGCTGCATCTGCTCGCTATCTGCCGAACGGCTCTGGTAGTTCCGCTTCAGCACTGATGATGTTGTAGGAATAGTGCTCTCTGGTTGGTCTGGATTATTCGAGATTTTTTATTTTATACAGAAATAAGTTATTTATAATTTAGATGAGAATAAAATTGGTGTTGATTAAAATGATGGAAAACAAACATATTGATCTGAAATATAGCGCATAAATTTTAAATTAATTTAGGTTAAATTACCAAACATGCAATCTTAATTTAATTTAAAGCAAACAATACATTTAAATACATGTAAATTATGACTAGTCAGAAAGGCGTTGTAGATATCTCAAACTGGAGTTAGGGATAGTCATAATTTAGATAATAGATATTAGATATCTATTATCAAGTTATAGATATCTTGAAATTCATTTTGATTAGAGATTCATTCATTTTATTGCGTTAGCTATGCGCACTGTGATTGGCTCATCTTGTTTGGGGGCGTGGCTTAGCCATAGGTCAATTACGTTACAAATATATTAAATGATGATACAAACTATCCAAAATATAATTACGACTTGTCAGAAAGACGTTGTTGATATCTACAATGTTAATTCTGGATAGTCAAACTTAGCTTTTAAATGTTAAAAGGGCTTGCCATACAGAGACTTAGGCTCAGAGAGAGACTCACCATATTCAAACCAAAATATCTGACTTCCTGTCGGTTGTTGCTAATTACGGTAATTTAGAAAGTTGTCCGGCTCGAAGAGTACAATATACATATCGAGTTTTGTTACTGTAGATAAAACTAACCCCCCCACTTTTGTCAAAAGCATTTAGAAAGTGACACACTTCCTGCTGCCAGTTGGTGGCGCTATAACTTTGACTCACAATAGTCACATCCATGTGATCGGCCTCTTACAGCGAACACACTGCTGAAGTTTCATCAAGATCAGTTAATGTATGTAGAAGTTATAACACATTTCCTGTTTCCATTATTCTCCATAGATTCGCGCACTGTGATTGGCTCATCGCGTTTGGGGGCGTGGCTTAGCCATAGGCCAATTACGTTACAGATATCTTAAATGATAATACAAACTATCCAAAATATAATTACGACTTGTCAGAAAGACGTTGTTAATATCAACAATGTTAATTCCGGATAGTCAAACTTAGCTTTTAAATGTTAAAAGGGCTTGCCATACAGAGCTCAGAGAGAGGCTCACCATATTCAAACCAAAATATCTGACTTCCTGTTGGTCGTTGCTAATTACGGTAAATTAGAAAGTTGTCCGGCTCGAAGAGTACAATATACATATCGAGTTTTGTTACTGTAGATAAAACTAACCCCCCCACTTTTGTCAAAAGTATTTAGAAAGTGACACACTTCCTGCTGCCAGTTGGTGGCGCTATAACTTTGACTCACAATAGTCACATCCATGTGATCGGCCTCTTACAGCGAACACACTGCTGAAGTTTCATCAAGATCAGTTAATGTATGTAGAAGTTATAACACATTTCCTGTTTCCATTATTCGCCATAAATTCGTTTCCTCGCCACGGCCAAACCGTTCGAGATATCAAAAATCCCCTGGCAATTTTTCATCCTCAATGTCTTGACTTCATGCACACAGAGTTTGGAGACGAACGGGGGAATTCCCTAGGAGAAGTGTTTCAAATTCCTGAGCATGCGTTTCCAAACAACCCTAAATAGCCGACTTCCTTTTGGGCTGGCGTAAAACTTAGAGCACGAAAGTTGTTCGGCCCGGTGAGATATATAAGTGTAGCGAGTTTCAGATTATTACATGCAAGCGTGTTTGATATATGGACAAGTGTTCAAACCCCGTTCCAGGTGGCGCTGTCGAGCCCCCCTGCCACGCCCGGGTACCAGCTTCAGCCCGGCCCTGATGGCCGCCGTTCTGACCCGTGTGCAAAGTTTCAAGAGTTTTTGAGCACGTTAAGGCCCCCAAAAGTGCCCAAAAGGTAGTAAAATAATAATAATAATAATAATAATAATAATAATCCTAAGGAAAACAATAGGGCCTTCGCCCTTTCAGGGCTTGGGCCCTAATAATAATAAGTCGGAAGAATAATAATAATCCTTAGGAAAACAATAGGGCCTTCGCCTTTTCAAGGCTTGGGCCCTAATAATAATAATAAGTCGGAAGAATAATAATAATCCTTAGGAAAACAATAGGGCCTTCGCCTTTTCAAGGCTTGGGCCCTAATTAAGCTGCTGCACCTTTTGACTTTTTTTTTACTCGTGAAGTACCTCACATGTCCCTTGTGAAGATTTTATTATTGATTGCATTTTATGTTGCAACGAGTAAAGGTGCGGTTACATTTGTGAAATTCGTGAAATTACACAGGCAAAAAAGTCCATTGACCATTGTCAGCAGTGTAGTGACGTAATGTATGAAGCACAGCTCACACAGGAGTCACTTTCAAGCAGCCTTCTGTTGGTCAAATCCAGCCAATTCCAGTGACCAACTTGGTCCCATAGTGACATTTTTGACCACACATAAAATCGCTGATTGTGTGGATTCTTATTGAAATGACTGGAATTCACCAGTGAAAATTCACTGAACAACAGATAATTATACTGCACCTTAACTATCTATCTTGTTTCTAGTGAGAATACTAACAACCATTTATGAGTCCTGTTGATTCAAGTCACACATTTAAGCTTTTCAAAAGCCAAAGTGTTCATTACAGTCTCCAGTCTCACGGCATCACAGACTTCAATATTTTACGATTCAAAATAGCTGAATAACTAACCATCTGAGATTTCGGTATAGAGATAAAAGTTAGGATCATCATTTTCAGGAATTTTACAGCACAATGAGTGTATATTAGCACCGTTTGATGTTTGTTTTTGGCATCTGATAGAGCTCTTGGATTTGGAAACAGTGACATCAGACTTAACAAGCTTAACACAACTTAACTTAAGTGAAAATGCACTTTTTTTTTTTTTTTTTTACATTGATTTATTACATGGAACATATGTGTTTCCATGCATTTTGTTAAGATGTCTTTTCTTGTATAGCCCATTGTATATACACGGTTGATTATTCATGTTGCTTATGTATTATACTATTTGTTTGTGTATTCTATTCATTGATATTCATCTATTACTAGCTTCTTTTCCCAAGTGCATGGAAGTGTATGTATTAAAATGGATCTAAAATATGTAATAAACTATTCTTATTTTGTATTTGGTTCAGTTTGTTTATTATAATAATAGAAGTTAATGGTAACCATCATGAAATAATAATAAATAAATAAAAATTGGTTCCTGGAGGCACCCAAAACGGTTCTACACAGTGCCTAATATAGGAGTTCCTCAGGAAACCTGGGTGGTTCCTCAGAGAACCGCCCCTTTTAAAAGGGTTCCTAGAGGATCCACAGACGGTTCCGCCGGTGTGGCAAAGTGAAGAACCCCAAAAGGTTCCTCCAGGCACCTTTTCTTTTTACAGTGTACTCTGGCCCCGTTTGTTTAGTCTTACATTTTGTGAGGATTTCTCTATACATTTTAAGGAGGCTTACCAACCGCTCTCTCCTGACTGTTCCATCAACAATTTAAATGCTGAAAAACAACTTATTTGGTTTTACCTGCACTGACATTTTAGACTCTATAGCCCCTTTCCGGAAAAAACTGCAAAAACCTAAGGCCGAGCCGTGGCTAAACAACACAATGCAGAAACTGAGACGAGTATGTCAGTGCGCAGAGCGAAAGTAGAAAAAAGACAAGCTGCATGTGTCTCTTGAAATTTTTACGTACTTCTCTTACCAGCTATCAAAAAGCTGTGAAAGCAGCTAAAACGAAATACCTCTCAGACATCATAGCTAAAAACTGTCATAGACATAGGATTCTTTTTTCCACTATAAACTCTGTCATAAGTCCTTATGTTGATTTTCACTTTGATAAACCAGCTATAGTTTGTGAACATTTTCTTAGATACAGATAAAATAAGTGATATCAGACAGCTTATTATCCCTCCAGATTATGATCCCTGGATCTGTGCTGCCAGTACCTCAGTTTTGAATGTATTTGAGCCTATTTCTATAAACTCTCTTCATGAACTTGGTAAGCAATTAAAACCCACTATGTCTGCAACTGATGTTATTCCAACACGCCTACTCTTTCAGGTTTTCGATGCAATTGGGCCATGTATTTTATCTGTAATAAATTAAAATCTTCTTTCAGAAGGGAAGAAGGGACTGTTCCAGAATAATTTAATCATGCAACTATCAAACCAGACAGCTGATTTCAGTACCTCCCTTGTGGCTATCAGGCGAGCATTCAAAGAGCATATTTTCAAAGAGCAAATTTTGCGGGATTGTTCTAAATGTCCCACCTGAGCCCACCAGCACCCATCTAATGAGCACAGTGAGTGCGTCACCGAGACGAGCTGTTCTGACTGCACACCTCTTTTATCAAGCGGCCTCGTCTCGTTTGGAGGATCTTCACAATGACAACTTGTCATTGGCAGCTTCAGACACAGAGGATTGGTCAGGCTCAGTGGATGACCCCGCCCCCTTGCCATCTAGAGACCAGGGGTCTGTTTCCCAAAACCATAGTTGCTAACCTGTTAGCAAAGTAGTTGGTTGGCAATGGGAAATTGCATTGCAACCAACAAAGTTGCTAACTTAGTTACTACAACTATGGTTTTGGGAAACGCACCCCAGAGCGATGCTAAAGCTGGGCTGGATGCCGAATTATTCTGCGTTCTCTCCAAAGCTGTCGAAGAGCTCTAGTTAGAGTGGTCTGCCTCAGAGGAGCCCACATGCAGCCGCCTTGATGAATGCAGGGATTAAAGTTCTCCGTCGTTGCAACGGATTTCCGTTAATTGCAGCGAGTCTACGATGGATTTCCGTCAATTGCAGGGTTCCCGCCTGTCCTTATTGCTTAAATTCCTTTTTCATAATTGTAAGGCCGTAAATAGGCTTACATTTCTCAAATAGTGTAAGTACATATCTTTTAATATTTTTTTTTTAAATAAACTGAATTTTTTGGCTCCACTCTGGGTTTTCCATTCCCGCTCACGGAAAAACTGCTAGGTGTTCACTCCATTTAAAAATTTCTTCTAATGTTTATTTTTTTTTATATTACGAACGTCTGAACACAACTTTTATAATACTAAATGTAATGGTTTGGAAAGTATTCTACAGGTTTAATAAATATAATTACACAAAAATATCCAAATGTAGTGAACGTGCCTATTGAGGACATGCACATTTTATATGGATTAAATAAGAGAGTAGTCTGTTTCTCTTCTTTTCTTTTCGTTTTGAATTGTTTTGTTTAAAAGTACACATTTCAAGCTTTCTATATTTTCTCATGCCTGTGAAGTACCCTATACGCTGAGTTTCGGTTAATTTATGAGACGCGCTCCAGTTCAGGAGCAATGCAAGTGATCACGCCAGTCTTGCATGTCCTGATTATATTGTCTGCTATATTTGCTTTTCATTTATTAAATCTAGGCAATTGGATGATGAACCATCGATTAAAGTTATGATACAATTTATACAAAACGAGTTTCAATTGAAAAGGCTTTATACAAAACAAAACTTAATGAAGTGGTCAAAATCATGGCTGACCCACTCCATATGTCTCCTGATAGCAACTGCAACTGCAACAGAGCCTGTCGCTCCAAAATCGGGCTGTACAGTCACAGCAGGCGCTGCAAACCAACCACAGAGACTCCTTGACACATATTCCATTGTCTCCAGAGACAGACGGATGCCAACAACAAAAAGATGAAATAAAAAAAATATAACATTATATAATTTAAACATACATATAAAACTAAATGTGTTTTCTTTAATGGCTACAACATGTATAGTAGGCCTACAGTACAGAGAAATTTAATGTCGGAGCGGAATTTGAGCGAACGGGGCAGGGGTGCAATTTTCAAATAATCGAATAATTCCCAGCAATCATCGAATATTATTTTTACTTGAAATGCCCATCCCTACCACTTTTTGTTCTAATGCTGGTGCTATTAGTTTCCCTCTTCTGTTCGGTGTTAACAGGTTGAGTTAGAACATGCGTTATAATTTCTTATTATAATGCTCAGGTTGTAACTGAATATATCATTATTATTATTATAATGTCCAGGGTATAATGGCTAGGTTAAAAACAGATATTATATTATATATAGTTTGGGATATTCGCTCACTTTGCGGCTAAAGCTCTGTTGGCTTTTATTATTTGAGAAATAAAAACTTGTGTTAAATTTATACAAATGGTTAATTATTTGTATGACTACATCACAAAGAGGTGTGGTTTGGCCGAGGAAAAATTCAGTCAAAAGATTTCTTTTGCTTTAACCCATGAATGGTTTCTGCCGGGGCGCCAGCAGACCCCTCGCCAGCGGGAAGCACTGTGGTTCTTCTTTGATTTCAAGGCACATTGTTGACCTGAAAAATGAGGAGTATGACTAGGATAAGTTGTAAAATCACAAGAGAGGGTGTGAAATACTGTACAGACACCCCACAGTTTTGAAAAATCATAATACCAGTAGACCAAATTCTCTTTAGGACATTTAGTTTCAGTCACAGCATTGTGAAAGTCTGGCAGCATATTAATGTTTTAAGACAAAATTATACTAGTCTGTAGTTTATTGCACTCATACAAGGATAGTATTACTTTTAACGTGCCATCTAAACCAATGAGTTTACTAACTCTGCATGACTGATTCCACTTCTGATCTCAGGCCATGGCTAACTTATCCATTGTCAACATGGTTACAGTACTGTACCTCAGTGTCACAACAAATCAATATCTGTGACCTGCTGGCAATGTCCATGTCCGTCATTTCCCCACCCTCCCTCCATCTGACCAATCTTCTATCTTCAGCAAATTCTAAACACAGTCACCAGCGAGCCAATGACAAGCTGGTCACACAAGTATTATGTTTTATGTTTCTCCATTACTGTCTACTGTTTCACATGGAGATTGGGAGCATCGAGGCAAACTGAAGCTCAGCAAATAATGGGCCCATTGATTCCCCAGAGGAACAGTTTTAGCTAAGGGAGAGTTTAGCACTGAGCCAGACTCAAAGGGGGCTTTTACCTTCTTCTCCAGGGCTGTGATCCATGACTGGAGAGTCTTAGCACAAGGGGAGTGAGGGGAACTGCCCTGGCACCAATTCACCACACCTAGGCACCTCTCTGGAATATACGCTCTTAGGCAAACACTGGTGCTCCTTTTAAATGTCTGATGAGGTGTCTGGATAATTTTAAATATCAGGGGTTTTCTTCATTTGTTACTTAATGGCATTGTTTAATGGATCAGCAATGTTTTTCCACTTTATATTTTGAACCAAAACAACAGGTGGTATGGGACAAAAATAAAGGCCCAGGTATATTCTCAACCCATATATTCTTCTACGGCTGTCCAAAAAAATGCTTTATCTTTTCCCTGAGCCTGGCTAATTTCTTACCAGTAGTTTGCCAACCTAAACATGCCTTTGTATTCCTAGAAGTGTGGTTGTTGGGGGTGGGGGGATTTATTTACAAATGAATCACAATTCTATCTTCTATCGATCCTAATTAATTCACAAATTTCAAAAATTGATTTTCTAAATGTTGTCAGATCAAACAAGGCGGCAGTCAACTGCGAGAGCAATGCAGCACCCGGACAACTTTAAAGAGCACACCGGCTTGCAATGGTGGAAGCATTATGATTTAAGCCTACTTGACAACCGATCCTATATCAAAAATATCTTGATGAATAGAAAACAGCCTTAAATAATATATAGTTAGCAAGATTTTTGCCTTCCATACGATTGCAGTGGACAGACAGAGGTGCTTTACAACTTCATCGAGAGGAGGCAGCTTCTCTAACCCTTTTTCCATGCCGCCGTTGATAGTAGTGATGGCGGTGGAGGTAGTAGTGTGCAGGCGGGCTGAGTAGGGTGCGCGCCATGACTTGGTGAGTTTGCCGTGAACTTCAGGGAAGAATAGGCCTTGCACCTCTAACTTCATTAATTATTCTCAGCCAAAAAAAAACCCCAAAAACAAATTACAGACTGGAATTGCTTGGAAACAGCATACCTGGTTCTGTATGAACTTGTGCACATTAGCATTATGCTGGGCTCTTTTTGAGGCTGCTGATCTTTTCTCTGAGATCTGTTTTAGAGAGTACTGCCAGTCCCACCTAACAGTTGTGCCTATATCCTCACAGCATTATCTCTGCTGTCTCGCCACACAAACCTAGTACCACTCAGACCACTGCCAGAATTCCTTGGCTCCCATGTTACTCATGAAAATCTGCAAACATGGAGGCTTTTAACATTTCACAAGCACAAATTTGAGATGTTGGACATTCCTGGTGCCACACTTAACTCTATATCATGAAATATACCAAAACAACAATATATACTGTAGTAAGATCCCAGTGATGACAGAATAGCCATGACATAATTGGTTGAATTTTCTGTGGTCTGGGAAAATGCTCACGGTGGGTGGCACAGTACAAATTAGAGCCGCTTTAGACACTAGTAATGTACTTACTTACACAAGTGTAAAGTAATGCAGTGTAAAGTACCCAAATCATCTTAATGTGGCTAAGCCAAAATATTTACAAATCAGATGGAATGGATTATCTCCTGGCAGTGGCATCTCTCTGCGTGTCAATGTGAATGCAAGGTGACGCAAGATTGTGGCATGCCAGCTTATGTCCACAAAAGCCGCTGATATCTAGAAAGCAAAGGCTTGGTTAAGTCTAAACTTGACACAGTGTAATTTAGCAAATATTTTGATATTGGCCATAAGCCTGTCATGGTGGTATTGGATACATTATTGTCATTTCAATTTACAATAAAAGTTACCTATGATATTAATTAACCTGTATAATCACATGTATAAATAAACGTATTACATGACATAAATAGGTTAAAACTGGTTGTAAAGAGGTGTGCATAAGCTTCTTTACCCTTACAAAATAGATGTATTCTTACAGTTAATTTTATTAAGTAAATGTAGGTAAAGTTCAAGGGAATTTTTGTAAGTAAACTAAAATCAGTTTACTTGTAGGCTAGTATACTTGTAACTGTAGTCGTCCAGTTCAAGTTCAAGTTCACTTTTTCACTATTTATATAGCACATTTACAACAGCCACTAGGCTGACCAAAGGGCTTTACAGCACAACCAGATACATAATGAGAAAATAATACCTGCATAACACATAAAACACAAATAAAAGCAGCAAAGCTAAGAGCAACCTTAAAGCGGTCATATAATGGTGCATGCACTTTTCCAAGTTGATTGTACTGAAATGTGTGTTGGCAGTGCCTGTACACAACCATCATATAATGATAAAAATCTATCCAGTATTTTTGTTTTAATCTCCTTATATGTTTTTCCCAGTCTCAAATCGAGCTGTTTGACCGTGTGACGTCCCACCGTCGGACACCCCTACCACGGTTGTTGATTGACAGCAGCGTTTCAACACATCCCCGCCCTGAGCGAGCTGTCATCTTAGTCCGTCATTGTTGATACACTGGAGCAGAATGACGTCTAAGCGATTGTGGTGTTCTGTTCTTGGGTGTAATAACGAACACAGCAGTCATTTTGATGTTCCCAAATCTGAACCGCTGAAGACACAGTGGCAGAGTTTTGTTTTCGAAGGGAATATTTCCCACGAGCAACGTCAATGCTTTCATGCTTGGGCGATTTGCAAATCTTTTCTCACCAGATTGCTTTATAAACAAGGATCAGTATAAAGTTGGTTTTGCTAAGAAGCTGCTCCTGAAAAAAGAATCGGTACCAACTATTCATGTCCCTGCTGCACCTCCAGAAGAAGTGAGTGTAAAATTGTATTAACCTTTATATTAATCTTTGCAAATCGCTTGCACGCTTCACGATGAATGCGGCTAAGGTTTACCATTCAGAAACATCCTGTTCGAGCCTTAATTGTCGAACTTCTTTGCGACCGTCATCTTGTTCCGGGTCTGACTCCGGTTCAAACAGATACGATTGCACAGATGTGTCCTCAGAGACTCCCGCTGCCATTCTTTCTCCAAAATATACCCTCAACTGTTGTCAAGGCAACACTCCACGTGCGTTATATCAAAACGCCTGCAGAAAAGAGGGGCGGAGTGAGCGAAGCTCATTATCATTTAAAGGCATATGCACTGAAACGGCGTGCTAAAAACAGAGCTGTTTTTGACCAGGTAAAATGAGTGTTTTCTTACAATACTAATGATAATTTTTAATTAAAGTATATTACAAACTTTTCATTTAGACCCTAAAGAATCAAATTAACTTGAATGAAAATGGCTTTACATGACCCCTTTAAAACAGGAGTAGCAAAAATGTATCAGACTCAAATATAAAATAGTAAAACAGAAGTGGCAGAGCAGTATCAGACTCAAATATAGAATGGAAAAACAGGAGTGGCAAAACATTATCAGACTCAAATATAAAATAGTAAAACAGAAGTGGCAAAGCAGTATCAGACTCAAAAATAGAATGGAAAAACAGGAGTGGTAGAACAGTATCAGACTCAAATATAAAACAGTAAACCCAACCTAAGAAAATAGATCAATATGTGTGTAACGAAGTTCAGATGTTATGGGAAGAAGGAGGCGGGAACCGGTGAACATTCAACAATTTTAATAACAAATAAACAAATTAAAAAATGAAAGTATAAGCCAGCAGCCCCTCACGGACGACTGCTGGCCACACAAAACAGAAACACAACATAAAATCAGGCCTGTTCCTCTCTCCATCTTCACAGTCGTCGCACCCCCTTTATGCTGCCACTCCTCCGTGAGAGATATGAGAACGGTGTGTCTCACAGGTGTCGTTCATCAGTAATCACGCCACCGGCCTCGTACCGTTCTCTCACGTCCCTCGACCTCGTCCTGCTCGCCACATACCCCCATCACCCCTCGCAGGCTGGGGGGTACTCCCGAGACTGCGCTCTACTCCCCCCCCCCCACCCCCCTCCTCCGGGGGGACCGGTCACGGTGGCTGCGGTACCTGGGGGCATGGACAGACGAGGCAAGAGAAAAGGAGACGGAAGCATGAGGAGCGACAGATACGAGCGAGGGAGAGAGGAAAAAAAAATCTTGGACAGGTTCCCACAACTCACTGCCATCTGGTCCTCCATTAGACAATATCTGCCCTCTCTCCTCCAGGCCAGCACGTGCTACTCCCTCTAACCCCTGGTTATCTGAGGTTCTTCGTGAACACCGGACCAAATTCAGGGCAACAGAGAGGAAATGGCGCAAATCAAAAGATACATCTGACCTGAGTATGTATCAATCTCTGCTCTCTTCCTTTTCTGTTGATGTTCACGCCGCAAAATCTTCATTTTTCCACAACAAGGCCTCTAACACACGTTCAATGTGCAAGACATTCAACTCTCTCCTCTGTCCACCTCCACCACCACCCACCTCCTCGCTAACTGCTGATGATTTTGCTAACTTCTTCACCAACAAAACAACAACTATCAGCAGTCAGTTCTCAGTTCCTCACACACAGGAACCCAGACCAACCTCTCCCACAGCCAATAAACCTTCTCTCCTCCTTCTGTCCACTAACCGAGGAAGAAGTATCTAAACTTCTCATCTCCAGTCATCCTACCACCTGCCCTCTAAAAACCATCCCCTTACACCTTCTACAAGCCATCTCTCCCACACTTCTACCAGCTCTCACACACATGATCAACTCCTCCCTCCACACTGGCACTTTCCCTACAACATTCAAGCAGGCTCGGGTAACTCCACTGCTTAAAAAAACAACATTAAACACATCACTTTTAGAGAATTACAGACCTGTCTCTCTCCTACCATTCATTGCAAAAACACTTGAACGAGTTGCTTTCAACGAAGTATCATATTTCCTGTCTCTGAACAACCAGCTGGATGTCAACCAATCTGGCTTCAAGAAAGGGCATTCAACCGAGACTGCATTACTGTCAGTCACAGAAGCCCTGCGGATCGCAAAAGCTGCTTCCAAATCATCAGTTCTCATTCTCCTGGATCTGTCTGCTGCCTTCGACATTGTGAGTCATCAGATCCTTCTGTTCACCCTCTCATCACTGGGCATCACTGGAACTTCCCTCCACTGGTTTGAGTCATATCTCACAGGTAGGTCCTTCAGGGTCACATGGAGAGGCGAGGTCTCCAAAGCACATCAACTGACCACAGGGGTTCCCCGGGGTTCAGTGCTTGGACCCCTCCTCTTCTCCATTTACACCACATCACTTGGACCCATCGTACAGGCACATGGTTTCTCTTACCATTGCTATGCTGATGACACACAACTCTACCTCTCATTTCAACAAGATGATCCCACAGTAGCTGCATTTATCTCAAGCTGTCTGGCGGACATCTCGGCATGGATGAAGGAACATCACCCGCAGCTCAACCTGGCAAAGACTGAGCTTCTCACCCTCCCTGCCAATCCGTCTCTACAGCACGACTTCACTGTCCAGCTAGATTCATCCTCAATCACCCCATCAAGGTCGGTCAGAAATCTTGGAGTAATATTTAAAGACCAGCTGACCTTCACAGACCACATTACAAAGACAGCTTGATCATGCAGGATTGCAATGCACAACATCAGGAAGATCAGGCCTTTCTCAACTGAGCATGCAACACAACTTCTCGTCCAGGCCCTGGTTATTTCTAGGCTCGATTACTGCAATGGGCCATGGTCCTCAGTTGGAAAAGGGTGGCTTGCTCACTTCAGGTTGGTGGAGAGATCCTTCCTCAAGTGGAGGAGTTTAAGTATCTTGGGGTTTTGTTCACGAGTGAGGGAAGGATGGAACGGGAGATTGACAGACAGATCGGTGCAGCTTCTGCAGTAATGCGGTCGATGTACCGGTCTGTTGTGGTGAAGAAGGAGCTGAGCCGTAAGGCAAAGCTCTCGATTTACCGGTCAATCTACGTTCCTACTCTCACCTATGGTCATGAGCTTTGGGTCATGACCGAAAGGACAAGATCCCGGATACAGGCGGCCGAAATGAGCTTTCTCCGCAGGGTGGCTGGGCGATCCCTTAGAGATAGGGTGAGAAGCTCGGTCACTTCGGAGGAGTTTAGAGTAGAGCCGCTGCTCCTCCACATCGAGAGGGGTCAGCTGAGGTGGCTCGGGCATCTGTTCCGGATGCCTCCTGGACGCCTTCCCGGGGAGGTGTTCCGGGCACGTCCCACTGGGAGGAGACCCCGGGGAAGACCTAGGACACGCTGGAGAGACTATGCCTCCCGGCTGGCCTGGGAACGCCTCGGTATCCCCCCGGAAGAGTTGGAGGAAGTGTCTAGGGCGAGGGAAGTCTGGGCATCTCTGCTTAGACTGCTGCCCCCGCGACCCGGCCCCGGATAAGCGGAAGAACTGCAATGCTCTTTTGGCTGTACTTCCATCATGTGCAAATAAACCTCTACAAATGATCCAGAATGCTGCAGTTCGTCTTGCCTTCAATGAGCCTAAAAGGGCCCACGTCACTCCTCTGTTCATCTCTCTGCACTGGCTACCCCTCACTGCTCGTATCAAGTTCAAGGCGTTGACACTTGCTTACAGATTGACCACAGGCTCAGCTTCCTCCTACTTTCAATCACTCCTACGAGTCTACGTTGTCTATTCATGCTTGGTTTAATCCTCAGTTACTTTCTCTACCGTTCTCTGGGGGTCCTTCGTCTTCAGGCAGGATATGCAGATTCCGTACCCTCGGAATGCGAGTTACGGATGGGGCCTACGCCAAAGAATTTGATTGCTTGCTGAGCTCGTAAATAAATGTTTATTGTCTCAGTATTAATTCTCCCGAGTCTTTCTGGTAGAAATGAAGCTAGCGCAAGTTCTGCCAGGAAGACTCAATTGTTCACATCATGAATTACCTTCTTAATTATCCAATCATATCCTAATAGCCAGTATAAAAGGGTGGTACTTACTCATGTCTGAGTTCTCAGATGCTGTCGCTTCAACCACCTCCATCCTCCCCATCCACCACCAGACGGGACTTTCCTTCATCTCCCTAACATTTCTATGCTGGATCCTCCCCTCCATCCTTCCCATCGCCTCCAGACGGGCTCTCCCCTCTACCCTGAAGACGCCAGGATGTCCTCTCCCCTTTCCACCCCACACCACCAGATGGCACCCTTCCTTACTTCGCGGGGTGGGCTGCGCCCCTGCCTTCGTCTTCAGGCAGGATATGCAGATTCCGTACCCTCGGAATGCGAGTTACGGACGGGGCCTACGCCAAAGAATTTGATTGCTTGCTGAGCTCGTAAATAAATGTTTATTTTCTCAGTATTAATTCTCCAGAGTCTTTCTGGTAGAACTTGATATACCGCAATATAAGGAAATGCAGTAATCTAGCCGAGACGTTATAAATGCATGAACAGCCATTTCCAGAGTTTTCGGAGTGAGAAAGCCTTTGATTTTAGACAGTAGACGAAGTTGGTAGAAACTGGAACTGATTACAGATGAAATGTGTTTGTCAAATTTTAAAGACTGGTCAATAAGAACACCTAAATTCCGCACTCCTGGGGATTTAAAAGCCGATAGACTCCCTAAATCAGGGCTTATACACTGAGAATTTTCATTTGGGCCGAAAACAATGACCTCAGTCTTGTCTTGCAATGTTATTTTGTAAACGCATTTACTTGTGTTTGTTTTCAGACATGATAACAGTCGTTTTATACTTGTGCTTAAGCGATATCACAATTTTTGATCGTGAATGATTTAATGTCTCCACGATCTGCTTTTGAAGAAATATGGTAGTATCGTGCTACAGCGCACATTCTATCAGCTGCAGTTCTGGCGCCTCAAGCTTGGTTTATAATCGCCGCACCCGCACGAGCTTGAAGGTGTGCAAGAGCCCATTTTGCTTGATGGTGTGCACGGCAGATTTTGTAACTGCACGCACGGCTCCGCATCTGAAGATGCACGACTTCGAGCCGAATCTGGCCGAACATATACGTCTCATCTCACCGGCACCCAGTTTGTGCATCTAGTAGTTGCTTAAATTTACAAAATGAGCCTACAATAGCAGACATAAGCCCTTTTAATTATGGTCTATGTTTTATAAAAAAATTCTCGAAACTAAATGAAAATGTTTAGTGAAATTAGAAAATATGTAAGTTATCGTTAATTTAGTTGTATAGGCTATGTTCTCAAATTCTTTTATTTAATATAGTGTGGTTTTGATGAAGTGTACTAAAATAAACATTCACCGGTGTACCTTACTTCTCGCCGCTGATTCCTGGTGGTTTAGAGGGCAATTACTCTGAGTTGCCTCCTGTCGTTTCAAAGAATAGTACAACGGCGAGCACGTCCAGTATAAACGCCTCGTCCGTTTAGGGAGGTGCGCGCGCAGGCAGCGGAGGCTCGCGCTGCGGAGCCAGCCGAAAGTATAAACAAGGCTTAAGTCCCAATACTGTAAAACTCGACCTACATTCACATCACATGTTAATGCAGCGGTAGAGTTACACTCTCAGGACACTGCACTTGTTCGCAATCACAAAAGTCCATTATTTGCTCGTACTTTAAAGCTTTGCCAGGTAAACATTTCATTGGCGTTCTGTTCTGACATGATGCACTATTTCAGCGCCAAACTGGACTTAATCTTTCACGTCTGATTTTTGTTGGGTCAGACCCATCTGCTAGCGATGGGGGGCCGAGACTGAGAGAGCTACATGGAGCTACATGGAAATTATACACCAAACAAGCCACTTTGAAATGTTGCTGTTTTCATGTATACAAAAGTTGGGTGACCCTCCCCCTAGACTAAAAAAATTTGGATGTCCCTCCCCTCAAAAAAGAATAAAAAGACATGACCCTCCCCTATTTTCCTCCGGTGGTCCATTCCATAAAACCAAACGGCCCCTTAACACTCTCAGGAGTGGGACTCAGTGCTTTGAGCAGTCCTAAAACCAGTTTGAAAAACCTCATAGGTACAATTATTTGACAAAAAGTGCCCAATTCACTTTGATCCAGCACAATTTTCTCCAATAGCTTAGAAATGAAAGGTAAGACAGAGATAGGCTGATTTTTTTTTTAAAACAGAAGGATCTAGTGAATGCTTCTTGAGCAGAGGAGTGACCGTAGCCACTTTAAGATGGGCAGGAACAGAGCCCATTTTGAGACACTTGTTGATAAGAGATACCATACCTGGCCCAAACCGAATCAATGATTAATTTAAAAAAAATCTCGGGTGAATGATATCATTAGGACAAAATGAAGTTTTGAGCTTGACAGTCACGTCCTTCAGTGTCTGGGGGTTGATAGGATCAAAAACCTCCCAAAAACCAGAAGCAGGTGTCAAGATTGGGGGGACAGTTAAATTAGGGCAGACACTAAGTCTTAAGTTAGTGATTTTGTTCATAAAAAAATCTTTGGAAGGTTTCACATAGAGCATCTGAGGCAACAGACAATTAACAGATGGATTTACAGGACTGAATGGACTGAATGACTGAAAACAGAACCTTTGGGTTAGAATGGTTGGATTCAATTAAGTTAGAAAAATAAGCAGTTTTTGCAGAATTAGCAGCATTCTGGTATGATGTAAGAGAGTCTTTGAACATTTGGAATGAGACAAGTAACCTGTCACGTTTCCATTTGCATTCAGCCTTTCTTTTTTTTTTTTTTTTTTTTTTTTTTTTTTTTTTTTTTTTTTTTTTTTTTTTTTATTAACTTTTTAACAACATATATTACACACACACCAAGAACAAAAATACAAAATACAAAATGCAGTATAGACGCATATTGATGTCTTTCGCATCATTACAACTTAGCATATCTCAATTTGTACAGGACTCACATCCTCAAGACTAATGAACAAAAAAAAAAACAAAAAAAAAAAAAAAAAAAAAACATACATACAAACTATTAAGGCCTCCTAATACAAATACATCCTATAATCTCACATATCTTCAATTGTCTCTTTAAACATGTCACTATCCTCCTTCTCTATGAAGGATCTAAAGGGATTCCAAACATCTTCAAAAGTCTTACCCTTTCCTTTAATAATATATGTTATTTTCTCCATTGACATATTCAGTACCATCTCCCTGAGCCACCTTTTTATGCTGGGTGGTTCTAGATTCTTCCATTGTAATGCAATGAGGCGTTTAGCTTGTAAGATACACATAGAAATAAAGATACATTCCTTTGACTTAAGCTTAGGATACAAATGCAGTAGAAAAATCCTTGGTCCAAAAGGTAGACTCACATTTATAATTTTACCAATCATATTATGCACTTCTTTCCAGAATTTCGATATTTCTTCACATTCCCATATACAATGGAAATAGGTACCTTTACAAACATTACACTTGGGACATGTATCTGGTATATTTTCATTAAATTTGTTTGATAATACTGGAGTTATGTATATACGCATAAGCCAATTATATTGCAACAACTTTAATCTTATATTAACTGTTTGTACTTGAGCATCCTGACAAATCTCACTCCATTCATCTGGTGTGATCTCCTCATTAAGATCCTTACTCCATGCTCCTAACCGAGAGCTAGAAGACTCCGGGGAGCCCTCTACCAACATATTATACAGAAGTGAAATCCGACCTTTATCATAACAATCTTTGGTGACTACTCTTTCCAAAACTGATAATGGTGGTATATTTCCAGTACTTTTTTGAAATGATAAAATGAAACTTCTTATCTGTAAGTACCTAAAAAAATGACTTTTAGGTATATCAAATGTATTACTCAATTCTTGAAATGACATAAGATTGTCTTCCTTATATAAATCTTTTATACTTTTAATACCTTTTTCTGCCCACGTCTTAAAACCTACATCTACTTTTCCGGGACTAAACTTAGGGTTACCCCATATTGGACAATAGCGAGATATCTCACTTGTATAGGAGATATTCAAATATCTCTGCGTCTCATGCCATACCCTCACCATATTTAAAACCATTGGATTCGTAACATTACCTTTCATTTTCTGTAAAATTTTACGATCTAAATCATATAAATATGATTCCACGGGTATTTTATTCGGAATAGAGTTTTTTTCCATTTCTACCCATACGGGTTGTTCATTAGATGGTGAGAAGAAAAACATAATAGATCTTAACTGGGCAGCAGTATAATACCCTTTAAAATTAGGGCATTGAAGCCCCCCCCTATCAAATGGCAAATATAAAAGAGATAATCTAATTCTGGATCTTCTATTGTTCCATATGAATTTAATAATTAACTTTTTAAGTCTAGAAAACAGATTACTAGGAGGTGCAATCGGAATATTCTGAAATAGGTACAAAAATTTAGGTAAAATATTCATTTTTAAAATATTAATTCTTCCTATTAAAGACAACGGTAAAGAAGCCCATCTTTCAACCAGCGTCACTGTATTCTCAAAAATTGAATTATAATTTTTGCATTCAGCCTTTCTACAAATTTGTCTTTGGTGACGTGTCAAAGTTTTGCCAAGGTTCAGATTTTGGTTTGCACTTGTGAGGCTTAACCTGTTAAGCTGCAACTACACTTTTGAAAAATCCCCAGAAATGGCATACACAAACTGAAACGGATACAGTTCATGAACCCGTTGTACTAAAAGCACAAATATGATCTCATTTGAAAGCTAACACCTGGCAGTTTATTGTAAATGTAGAATTAATTATTGTCATAAAGAAAAAAATAGTTATAAATAGCTTCAAAGTTTTGTAAAGTTATTAGAAATAATTTTTTTATGAAACATCTTCATGAAAATATAATTGAAGTTGGCATTGTAGCAATCTAGAAATGCACTGCAGCTAAAGCCACATGTCTGACCATGTTATATTTAAAATCTGAAGATGGTAAGTCTAAAACTCTGTATTTAGTTCAATGTTTTTCAAGATCATGTCATATGACTTTATTTTGATTAGACTCTAAAATGCAAACTGATGTTTATTTTCATCTTCTAAGCATCTATTCAGTCTATTGTCTCTATTGTTTTGTGGTGCAAACGAGCCCCATTCAGTGTCAGTCTTCCCTGCACACATTCACACCTCTCCAGCCTGGTTATGGCTCTAAATATGCTTTTCTTTTGTCTGCATTATAATCACTAACGACTGGTTATTCACGCTGTTGTAATCCCTAATTTCTTTTACCAAAGTTCTCTCTTCACATTTTAAACTGTATCAAATGGCCTTTTTGAAAAAAGAAACATTTCAGTAAGCATTCTTATTTAGAAAAATTCATAAAAATAACAGCTAATGTGCTAGCAGGTGCACAGAGCAAGCTAACATGTTAGCTTAGCACACCATCAATACACGACAATTTATGAGATTAAAAACGTGTTTGTGCTCCAAACTTACTTTATAGCGCAAGTCGAGTGTTTTAAATAACTTTCTGTGATCTGATTTGGCTTCAGATAAAAAAATCTGACAGAAAATATATTATTTTACAGTATTCTGCACAAATGATAGTCTATATATCGATTAGCATAACATTATAAATATAATCTATTATTATGAAAATACCTGACATGGCTCGAAGAACACAGGTAAATCAAATATCATTGCAATCATGTTTATTGTCTTCAAAACATCTTTATCTGCAGTTACAGCCATAGACATCATATAGAGACTAGATGCCCTATTGGCCGCTGTGGCGCAAGAAATGCGGCCGCCATCTTAAACCGGTCATACTCCTATTTGCGTTGCATAGCAGCAGTAAATGCCAGAGCACTTTGCAGCATATTCCTGCTCAAATCCGCGGACCATCACTCGGGGATTACTTTTCACAAGTAAGATTTAACATTTAACATTACTGTACTATTGTTTGTATTTTGTGAGTAAAATATTCAATGTGTCCTGTATCGTAGCTACGTGTATGACCTTTGCAGCAAAAAAACCTGCGTGAAAATCAGTTCGGTATTCAGTGAGATATGATTAATTAAATGCGCTGACAGCTCATTGCACCTGCCAAACAGATTACACTGAGCGGAGCGGGTGACCGGTTTAAGATGGCGGCCCCACGGCTCGTCCGCGCCAATAGGCAGTAGCGGTCGATAGGGCGTCTATCTATATGATGTCTATGGTTACAGCGATCTCTGTTAGCTTTGTAAAGTCAGGGACTTCCTGGAATGTCACATGGTTATGGCTCTTCTTCATGTGTTCCATATATGGACTATTACTGTGCATAGAGCGCCGGCGCCCTCAGGCTGCCCGTATGGATTGAAAACACAGTACATCAGAGTATCCAGCGCTCATGATTACATCGACGCATTTGGGTATACATTCAATAAATATTATTCCTGTGTATAGATATCTGATGTAAACCTATGAGAATATATCAATATTTCTCCAAATCTGCACATGTTTGAGCTAAAAGCCCTGAGGGACGTTGTTTTGTCAAGCTCTGTCATGACGATCGCACAGGAGTTGTTTTCTGAATGGAAGCGGCTGACGCTCATAATTCATATTAAAGGTAACGACTCATTTTTTAATTACATAACTCCTGACACAAATTAAGACATAACTGTCACTATAAGTTTCTCAGAATACAATAGTGGTCAAATACTGAAACTTGAGTCTTATATATTTTTAATGATGTATAGTTTGTCAAGGTAATAACATTAAATCTGATAGTAACTTTAAACTATTTAAAAAAAAAAAAAAAGGTGAAGCTTAACAGGTTAAGGGGAGCAGTCACATTTGCTACCTTAAGCCAGGCAGAATTTAAAAGACCAAGATGTTGATCCGCATTCAGGTTAGATAATGGTTGATCCAAGTGCAAGTGTGAGCATAGTTCAGCAAAGCACAGATCGAAGTTTGTGCTAAACTGTAGAGAAAAGAACCGCAACAATGTTACAGGTGCAATAGTGAGTTGAGAGAGCTCCGGAAAAGACAGTGAGAATAAAATAGGCTTATGATCTGAGAGCAGAAAATCTGAGAACACAATATCAGTGACATCAAGCCCATAAGAGAGTACAAGATCCAAATTTTGGCCCTGAATATGAGTAGAGTTTTT
Source organism: Tiaroga cobitis (assembly GCA_030578255.1). Classification (NCBI taxonomy): domain Eukaryota; kingdom Metazoa; phylum Chordata; class Actinopteri; order Cypriniformes; family Leuciscidae; genus Tiaroga; species Tiaroga cobitis. The sequence goes on from CM060592.1 coordinate 12,192,983, forward strand.
GATCCACTGCGATAGATTAAAAGCATCGATTAGATTAAGAAACTCCTGTGACAAGGAATTTGACAAAAAGCAAATGTGAATATTAAAATCACCCACCAGTAGAAAACGATCATAATTTGTGGCAATATTGGTGATAAGTTCAGTGAATTGCTGTATAAAATCCTTAGTAGAATGTGGAGGGCGGTAAATCACCCCTAGACAGACAGGACCATTCCAGTCTAGGTGAAAAAGCTGAGCTTCAAAACTGGGGAAGGCTGTTACAGGGACAAGCGTGAGGAGAGAGAGTTATTTAATTATTTAGTTATTTATCCCACCCCCGCGTCCATTTGGATGAGGAGAGCTAAAAAATGCACAGTCAGCTGGAACCAGTTCTGAAAAAGGTGTCAGATCATCAACCTTTATCCAGAATTCTGTGATGAACATAAAATCCAGGTTATGAGATGAGTAGATGTCATTTAATAAAAAGGTCTTATTCACCACAGAGCGGGCGTTTATTAATGCCATCTTAGGAGTAGTGACAGGAGATGAAGGCGCTCGTGATTAACTCCTTGCCGCCGGGAGCAGAGGCCAGCTCTGTGGAGATCAGCCCAAGCGACAGGACTCGGGTGTAGGGGAAAAACAGGACGGAGCCACCGGTAACCCGCATCCATCGGGCGTCAAGTCACCTTATTTATATAGCACTTTATGCAATACAGATTGTTTTAAATCATATTTTCAATGATAAAGAGGAAAATAATTATTCTATGATGCAAACAAAAAGACAATAGACAAAAAGACAATAGACAAAAAGACAATAATAATCAGATCAGTGTTGTTTCAGTTTGGTTTAGTAACTGTGTACAATTATGTACCCAGTCAACAATTTGATCTCACAGCTCCCAGGATACTCATGATGTGGCCACAATGTGGTCACATTGAGCTAAAAGTGTAACTTTACAGCGCACTCACTGTGTGGTCATACTATGGTCACAATGTGAAGTCACAGCGCACTCGCTGTATGCTCATACAGTGAGCTTCCAGGATACTCAAACTGTAGTCACAATGTGAGGTCTAATCGAGCAAAAAGTGTAACCTCACAGTGCACTCACTGTCAAGTCAAGTCAAGTCATCTTCATTTATATAGCGCTTTTAACAATGGATTGTTTCAAAGCAGCTTTACAGAGATAAACATATAATTTAAGGTAACAGATTGTTTTGGCATTATAGCGGTTCTTGAATAATGTTATTTCCAGCTAAAGTTAACTTTGATTGATTCACCTCCGTCGAAATGATCAGACTTTTAAATGCGAACCTGTGATTAACGCTGACGGCGTTCACATGCTCATTCAGAATTGATTCTATAGTTATGTGCTTTTTAAAATATGTGCGCAGGTTTATAATTCATACAACCCAGCCTAAACAAACTACTTTTCTTGCCTATAAATTTTGATACAGAATTTTGTTTTATTTTATCACTTCGGGGTACGCGAGCCAGAATTCACAACGCTTCATCTGTAGAGAGGGAAAGGGATCCTCCATAGGGAGAGGATAGTGGACACTTCAGCACTGCATTGTCATCGGGTCAGGCGGATCTCCGTCAGATCTGGACACGGCCTAGATCCGGCAGGCTGCGTGAAAACCTCAGGATAAACAAAGACACTAATATTAGCGTAGATGCCATTCTTCTTATGATGTAGCGAGTACATCAAGATTTAAGGGAAGTGTTCCCAGTTCCGGGTGACCTAATCTATGCAGCCTAACATTGAATTTATAGAAGTCTATAGTGTGTTATGTGTATGCTAGGTCAAAGAGATGTGTTTTTAGTCTAGCTTTGAACTGACAGAGTGTGTCTGCTTCCCGGACAATGGTAGGAAGACTGTTCCAAAGTTTTGTTGCTAAATAGGAAAAGGATCTACCGCCTGCAGTCGATTTAGATATTCTAGGTATTATCAACTGGCCGGAATTTTGAGATCGCAATAGACGTGAAGGACTATAATACGTTAAGAGCTCGCTCAAGTACTGCAGAGCTAAACCATTTAGTGCTTTGTAGGTAATCAACAATATTTAAAAATTTATACGATGTTTAATAGGGAGCCAATGCAGTGTTGACAGAACCGGGCTAATATGGTCATATTATCACTGTGTGCTCATAATGTGGTCACAGCGCACTCACTGTGTGCTCATGCTGTGGTCACAGCGCACTCACTGTATTTCAAAGACTGTATAAGAAAGTTCAACAAGTTTCAACAATTCAATTTCCTTGTTTATTTAGATTTATTTTCAGTCTGGTTTTGCACTTTGACACAAATATTTCTATTTGTTGGATACATTCTGCTTCTGTTGTTGTTTTGACGACTTCTTTTCGCTTCTTAACTTCAATTTCTTTGTCCCCTTGGAAAGACTTCACACATCCTGAAACACAGAGAGCAATATGTCATTGCAATCAGTTGCTAACAACTTCTGGTCTTGACATTACATTTTCTACAGCAGTATTCAGATGCACAAACTTCAACATTTACTTGTCAAACATTTCAAGAGCATTGGTGCCAACACCTTTTTCCCACCTTTTCCTGTGCGGTTGTAAAGACAGAGAAATCTGTCTGTCACGATGCTCTTCATACTCTGTCTTACCAACTCTCATACATTGGAGCTGCCATGGGTAAGGACGAGATAGTTAACCTGACAAAAGCATTTCATACTACATCACCCATAAAGCTTTGGCAGTGATTACGTAAGATATGTGTGACAAGCATATGGGTCAGTGCTCAGATGTACGTATACAACATGTATTGCACGCAGTGTTGAATGAGCGGTTGCTCTCAATAAATCCTAAGAGATATAACCGGTGTGAGTCTAATGTGACATCTAATTAACATTTCACATACCAAACCATTTCTCCATGGTGATTTTGGTTCCTTCTCAGCTATTAAAAACGAAATGCAGTCAGATAAATTGCACTTTATTTTATAAAATAAATTGCACTTTTTATTTTATAATCAATTCAATATAATTATTCTTAATAAATGGACATAACGCCAGGACAGATATTGGGGATCTGGTGTTCACCTGAAAAATTTCTTCAGAACTCAAGTTATGTTGTTGGCAATCATACAAATCTGAAAGAAAAAAAACAGAAGCGAGTGGCTTTACATCAATACATTAATGCATGGTGTTTGTTTATTATTGTAACTGATCAGCATACCAGGTGAGAGAGACAAATTGAAAGTGCTTGAATGTCTGCTCGGAGTGACTTGTTCCAATGTCCCTGTGAAAAGAAACACACCAAAAATTATTCAGACACCAGATATCATTTTTTATATGTTTTTACTAGTAGTGCAGGACACTATAGTTCATTTTATAAAGTGAGGATAGCAAGGTGTCTGAATAAATTTTGGTTTGACTATATATATATAAAAAAATACATACGCACACACATATATATAATATATATAATCCTTATGGGGAAAAAAAAATAACTCACCTGAGGAAACAGAGCTTTCGGGATGATCACCCTCATCAACTCTTACCACTCTTCTCTGAGTATCTGTGAGACAGATCATGCAGATGACACAGTACATGAATATGTCAGGTGAGTGAACAGAGAACCCAAACGCAAAGGTGAGCTGATATTCTTTAATCACAGTTCAGGAGAAATAACACAGGTGGCCGCTTGGCAAAACTTGAACAGAAGACAGTCCTTGGTAAATGTAACAAAAGTCTCTCACTAAATGAAACAGAAATTCTTGGCTTCAGCCGAAACAGGAATATCAGATGATAGGGACAGGCTGGGTCCGTAGAGAGAGTGCGGGAACGCCAAACCGAAGACCACTCACGTTTACCGAGGCTTTGGAAAAGCAGAGGCGAAGCACAGTGTCACCCAAATAATTCTGACAGCAGACGAGACGAGACAGGACAGAGTACAAAACCACAGGATCATAGATCAGGTAGATACGCAGCATTTGGCAATAATCTGACAAACAAAGGAAAAGGAAAGCCTAGAAATAGGGAGTAGAATTAGAGAAAGTGGGAAACAGGTGCGGAGAAGAGGAGGAACAGATGGGATAATGAGAAACGACTGGAGATGAATGAGATAATGAGTGAATGAGTGTATGTACGAGGATGCAATAACAAATGACCAGCAGAGGGAGACAGAGTAAAGGAGAAGATCCAGTTTAGAAAAGACCTTGGCCCCCTGCAAGATCTCGAAGGCAGATGACATGAGCGGCAAGGGGTACCGATTCTTGACCGTGATGTCATTTAAACCTCGATAATCTATGCAGGGACGTAATATCCATCTTTCTTCTTAACGAAGAAAAAACCTGCGCCGGCAGGGGAGGAGGAAGGAACAATGGTGCCTGCGTCGAGCGAGTCGGACAGATACTTCGAGCGCCTCGCGTTCAGGGACACAGAGTGAATAGAGTCTCCCGCGAGGGGGAGTAGTGCCAGGAAGGAGGTCGATGCCACAGTCATACGGCCGATGGGGAGGAAGAGAAGTGGCCCTGGAACGACTAAAGACCACTCGAAGATCATGGTACTCCTCCGGGACCCCTGACAAATCACCTGGCTCCTCCTGATAAACAGAAACAGAAGAGACAGGAGGAACAGCTGACAGCAAACATTTAACATGACACCACAAACTTCAAGAAAGAATAGAGCCATTAGACCAATTAATCTGAGGATTGTGTTCAACTAACCAGGGATGGCCTAAAATAACATGATTAAAAGGTGAATGTAGAACAAGAAAAGAAATTGTCTCTTGATGATTGCCTGAGACGGCGAGACTCACCGAAACAGTGGGAAAATCTCACTCGAGAGAGAATACTGAATGATGATGATGAAGCTGTTGAGAAATCTCTGACATGCGAGCCGCGAGAGAGTCCATGGCATGACGAGTGACGGCTAGTTCATCCTCATGTCGTCCCAGCATGGCTCCCTGGATCTCGAGTGCCGACTGAAGAGAAGCATCCTTCGCTGGGTCCATCTTGGTCAGATTATTCTGTCAGGTGAGTGAACAGAGAACCCAAACGCAAAAGTGAGCTGATATTATTTAATCACAGTTCAGGAGAAATAACAGTGGCCGCTTGGCAAAACTTGAACAGAAGACAGTCCTTGGTAAATGTAACAAAAGTCTCTCAATAAATGAAACAGAAATTCTTAGCTTCAGCCGAAACAGGAATATCAGATGATAGGGACAGGCTGGGTCCGTAGAGAGAGTGCGGGAACGCCAAACCGAAGACCACTCACGTTTACCGAAGCTTTGGAAAAGCAGAGGCGAAGCACAGTGTCATCCGAATAATTCTGACAGCAGACGAGACGGGACAGGACAGGACAGGACAGGACAGAGTACAAAACCACAGGATCATAGAGCAGGTAGATACGCAGCATTTAGCAATAATCTGATAAAGAACAAAGGAAAAGGAAAGCCTAGAAATAGGGAGTAGAATTAGAGAAAGTGGGAAACAGGTGCGGAGAAGAGGAGGAACAGATGGGATAATGAGAAACGGCTGGAGATGAATGAGATAATGAGTGAATGAGTGTGTGTACGAGGATGCAATAACAAATATGACCAGCAGAGGGAGACAGAGTAAAGGAGAAGGATACCAGGATCATGACAGAATAATCATGAACTAATACCTGAATTAATAATAACTTTACTATTGCCCCTTCAAAATGTGTCCACTTTCCTCCTACCAACAACGACTCCAATCACCACACCCTTCCTAGTCAAGTCAAGTCAAGTCATCTTCATTTATATAGCGCTTTTAGCAATAGATTGTTTCAAAGCAGCTTTACAGAGATAAACATATAATTTAAGGTAACAGAGACTGTTTTGGCTTTATAGCGGTTCTTGAATAATGTTATTTCCAGCTAAAGTTCATTTTGATTGATTCACCTCCGTCGAAATGATCAGACTTTAAACGCGAACCTGTGATTAACGCTGACGGTCAATGTCAATTCTATTTCAGTATGTCACATGGTACAAGACCTTCACCCAAAACCATCTATAAGTGTATGACCATTTTTGGAAGGGATCAATGGAATATATGTGAGGAGCTGAGGACTCTTGTGGAGTGATTAACCTGCAGGAGTCACTCGGCTTTGTTAGAGCGCTAGTGGGCCGGAGGGCCAGAGCGTTAGAGCACCGTTCTATGGAACGGAACGGCGTTCGAAAATAAAGTCTAATTATTTCTGGCATCAAAGACCTCTGTAAAGTTATTTACAGAACAATTGAAACCACTTCAAATGGCGAGCCAGCCAGGAGTTGGGTTTTGAGGCTGAAGGAACCACGAATGGCGACACTGGTGACTCACAGACAACAGTGGCCACTGTACTTTGAGGTGAGCAATTTTTTGCTTTTGAAAAAGTATGTGTTGTCACCAGTGAGCCAGAGTCGTAAGACCCTTTAAAAAGCTTCTCCAAATTTAAAGAACTAAAAAATTGAAAAAGGGAATCTTTGATTATAGAAATAAGTGCATGCATTGTTGTTGAAGAATGTCAAGTAATTTGTAATAGGGCGGTGGAGCTCCCGTTAGTGTTTGCCTGTGTTTATGTAATCTGAGGTAGGTTGTTTGAATATTGGTATTGCTGATGTGCCGCTAAAGGTTTTGTCGTACGTACGTAAGGATTTGAGTTTACTGATAAGGATATCAGGATTTATGTGAACTTGTTAAGGGTAACAAGTGAAATGATAAGGATATCATTACTGATTAACCCTCTGGGGTCTGAGGTGTTTTTGGAGTCCTTGAGATGTTCAGACATGCTGTGACATTTGTGTTTTTTTCAGTTGCTTATAAACATATTAATGGCACAGGTGAAATTACACTATATTTAGAACAAACATGGCTATGATAATATGTGATATAATATGTATGTACATGTTTGTATATTTGAGAGAATATTGTTTATGCGTGGTTATTGAAAAAACTAAAAATGAAAGTTTCTGAAATAAGGCTACAAAACACATAATAAATATGTGTCCACAAGACTTTTGACTAATGGATGTTGTTGCCTAGTGTTTTTTCTTCAAAATGATCTGAAAAACATCCTGCCTAATCATTCACATAAAACTGTGAATTGGGTTTTATTGTGAAAAACTTTTTTTTGTTTGCCAAGGCAATATGCGAATGGCCTTGAACAGTCCAAGCCCCATCATGAATAATTAGGTGATTCTCACCTGACCCGCATAATAATGAGCCTTTCATTCAGGTGTCACACTAGCAAAAATTGAAAGGACAACATACATACATACATACATACATACACATACATACATACATTTCATATATATATATATATATATATATATATATATGAAGAGTTCAGATGCAAAAGCCTCTAAGTGCCATTTGAAATTTTCTTCTAGAATGATAATTTTTATCAAGCTTGTATATTTAAGTTCAGTAATTTCACTTAAATGGCAATGAAGATTACCTAATAATTGTCATTTAAGTGAAATTACTGAACTTAACATGTACAAGCTTGATAAAAATTATCATTCTAGAAGAAAATTTCAAATGGCACTAGAGGCTTTTGCATCTGAACTCTTCATATAATCAAAATATAAATGAAAGTCAAAACCCCATTTTTAGTCATACCTGGAAACAAATCCTGGTCAAATAAGTTATATGGGTCATTGTATAGAATTGGTTCAAAGTTAGAGTTGGAAACATCTTGAAAATATATATTTTTTTTCCATATAAAGCAGGCTATTATAAGCTTGCATTGGATAACAGTTGATTAGTTTATTTTTTACAAAACATAGGCTACTATATATTTAACATATGAGCAGAAACTGTCTAACTAAAGCTTATTTGATGTCTATTTTATAGTAAAAACTTTCTAATCTATTTCGTCTGTAACAGTAGGCTATGCATCTGTGCGTTCGTTTGTTCACACACCCAGACACCCGATTCATATTTAAACAGTCTTTTTGGTTTTACAGATACTATTCTATATTGCGATTAGAACAAATCTCAGTAGTCTTACTAATGTAGGAGCGAGAGTGAATGAACGCACAGCGCGCGCGTCTGTGAATTCGTCCATTCATTCGCATACAGACACGAATTTAAAATTTAAACAGTCTTTGTGCAGTTTACAGACACTATTCAATAACACGATTAGAACAAAGCACTTAAGAATAAATGACTTACTACATCAGCTGAATCCGTGCTCCTCGAATGAAACAGGTAACTGAGTTAACTTTTCCAGGAATTATTCCTTACTGCGCAGCAAGACGAGATCTGATATGGCACGTTCTGATGTGGGCGTTTTCATGGCTTGCCTCAACATTAAGTTTGAATAGCGCGCGCTCTCAGTGGGCGTGGTCACATTAACACGTCATACGCTATAATTAGGTGAAAGGAAATAGACCGACATCTCTCTCTTTTCATACAGATTACATCAACTGAGAATAGTTGCTTTTTTATATAAGTTACTTCATTTAAAAGAAGAGAATTTCAGCTTCATAAAGAGAAATCTTTCGTGTCTCTGTGACAAGTATTTATTGAGTTACAGTTCATTTTTCGGACGCGTTTCAGAAAGATTTTTGCGGAGACAGTGTGAGCTGAAAGTGCACCCTGTTTATTTTATTTATTTTACAAAAACACAAGGTTTTGATGTTAATAAGAGTGTACACAAAAAAAGAAGACATTTAACAGTATTGAATGATGTGTAACACTTATATGTAAGATCAAAATCAACAAAGTATTTTGAGTTTGTTTTGCACTGATAAGAAAAAAAGTGAGCAGATCACGCTGGCGTGATTGCCGACCCCAGAGGGTTAAGGATAATCAGTTTTTATGTTTGCTTGTTAAGGATAACAAGTGTAATGATAAGGATATCATTACTGATTAAGGATAATCAGTTTTTATGTTTGCTTGTTAAGGATAACAAGTGTACTGATAAGGTTATCAGTTATCTGTGTTTCTTATTAAAGGGGTGGTTCGGAATTTTGGACATCGGGCCTCATTTAAAAGGGAGCCTTAGTGTTATTTATCAGTAGAGACATTTAAAAAAAAAAAATCATCCAGTCGTCCCAGTTCCGTAGTTGGCCGGTGCTAGGCTAGCGCGAATCAATGGTACCAGTTTTAGCCTGCCATTAAAACAGTTTTACCCACTCCACAGTACACTAAAAGCACATCAGTTATAACGCCAGACTATCGATGTAAATGTCTGTTGAGAGAATAATGTTAGAAATCAAACTACCCTTTCATCGCATTGCAATAGTTATACTTTGTTCCCTGTATTTATCAGCATAGTCTACAGCAGCGGCGGAGTGATATGTTACCTAGGCAACCGAGAGAGCCGGTCCACATGACAATCACGCAAGTGTATTTACCTGCCGCTGACACTCGTCATCACTACAGAAACAGAGTTTATTTCAAGAATAAAGCAACAAGACATATAATTATGGCCACGTTTGAGACAATGACAATGTTTCGGACTTTGAAGACGATGAAGATGAGGAATGTGTGTTATTCAACGAACCATACATGTATGAGCCGGAATACACATATGAAGAACTAATCGAGATGGATGCTAAAAGGTCAGAAAGAGAGAAAAAATCTGTAGAGACAGCAGCCCCTGGAGATGCCGTAGAAAACCGGGACAGAACATCGGGAGACTGGTGGTGTCAATGCAGAAAATGTATACAAATGCCGACGGAAGATGAGTGTTTTTGCTGCAGGGAGGGCGACTTAGTTATCCCACAGATAACAGAACTGGAGCTAGACACTAGTTTACAAGATTTAGATGTGTCTGGGCACAGCGCCTCCCGAGACAGACCAATGTGCATAACGGAGCACCCGGACTTTCCACCCCTTCTAACTCGAGGAGTACTCGAAACATTCTTCTCCTTCGATAAAATAAATTGGAAAAAAAGACCCGGACCTGCTGGACCCAACGGACAGTTGTCAATGTTGTAAGTGTAAGCTGTCCAATCCAAACAAAAATGTAATAAATTGTTGCCTAGTTCTTATTTATGTATTTTTTTGAATGTGTATATAGCGCCTCAAAACTGTATTTTTCTATTTTGATTAGATTTATTTTGGCCATTATTTTTATGTGGGCCATTACCCTTGTGTACATGATTGGTCTTTGGTAAGAAAGTTGACTGCTCCAAAAAGCTAATTTTTTACCCTTTTTTTTAGGCAGTACCGATTGGTGGCTTATAGAATTGTTCTAGAGTGGGTGTTGAAAGGAAGACAGCTGGGAAGAGGCAACCGACATGTTCTTCCATCCTGTGTAGTGACCGGCATCCGAAATAAATACCCTTCAGACAGCGGGCGATATGTTGGATTTAGGGAAGCACAAGATTCTCTGCGATTGTTCTGAACACATAACTACAGTAGGCAGCTAGAAAACATTTGCTACTGCACCTCATCTTTTCAATAAATCAAATCCTTTATATCAAAAAGAAATAACACAAACATACACATACATGTGGTTACAGATGAAACAATACGATTTTGATGTTACTTTCTTTAATTTTACTTTGTAATATAAACAATTTCAACCTAAGAGTGGATTTAGACAAATTGTTGTAATGTTGACAGTAATTAAATTACAATAAAATCAATGGTTCAATAAAAAGAAGTGTGATGATGACCTTGTGTTTTTACAAATGCTGGCACAGTATTTTGCACCACAATAGGTTATGCTTTTATTTGCTGCTTGTATTTGAAAATCGGGAGACATGCTGTGATATAATTTCATCTTTGTCCGGTCTTGGAGTGTCGGCTATGTTTTTGTATATGGTGTCTGGTTGCTGGATATAAGAAGTAGGATCTGCAAACTTCACGGTAGGATCTTGGCGACTTTCCAGGACCCGCTCCACAAGATCCTTCCTGAATGTCTGCCTGGTTGTCTCGTATCTCTTCCTGGCAAACCATCTTTTTGTTTGTTTCGGAAAGACCAAATCATATCTTGGAGTTCCTTGAGGTAGTAATGCACAGCAATATAAACATACCAAGGATTGGCTAGTAAATTTACAATGTACTTGGTACATAATCAAGTACTGATGACTTAGAGTTTTGCAGTTATGTATTATGTGTAGACTTACCATCAGTGGTTTTTGCTTGCTGACGGCCAACATTCTCGTTGTGGTCCATCACAGAGAGCAGGGTACGTGCCTTCATAGAGTTGTAGCTGAAGTGTAGCCTCTTCTGAGTGTACTTCAGCATTGCACTGTGGTAAACTTCCAGGTCTCCTGCAGTTTTTATCAGATGGTTAGTACCTTGTGAATGTAATTTAAAATGTTGATATTTAGAAAATTTGTAAAAAGACGTTAGACATTTATTTTATGCCTTCATTGTTTGTATCACAAACATTTACACAGTAGAAACTTTCAATGGGAGCTGTGCAATTCTCTAAAGAACGGATATCAGCATGTTGTTTTAGGTAAATCACTAAAAATAATCTTTAATTTAAAAACAAATTTGTGTAAATGATCAACTACATGGTAGCAGCATACATACAGTACCTGTATGTTTGAAGAGAGTCATGTGTTTGAGGTCTTTTAACAGGTTCTTGTTGAGTACGTGGTCTGACAGTGCCTTGAATGCAGCAGAGTCTGTTTGCAGCCATTTCTTTCTTCTCTGCTGATCTTCAGTGAGTTCTTGGTGGTAGCAAATCCTCTCCTGTCCATCTTCCTCCCACCGATGGATGCCACAAATGTGATGCAGAATTGACGTCCTGCGACGTTTCAACTCCTGCCAAAGCATATGCGTTTTAGGGCAACACAACAAATAATGGTTTTTGCTTAGTACAGAAAAAAATAAATACATCTCATCAACTTACCTCAGCATCACCACCACATGACTGACAACACCACCAAAAGTGATTATTAATTGCCTTGATCCCAGGAAGCAGATCATTGTTTTTCTTATTTTTAGCAGCCGCAGTCAACTTCTTCTTCAGTCCTAATTAATAAAATCACAATGAGGGAAGGGTTGAGAGAGGAGGGGGTGGGGATGTTTCAACATAGTCTGATTGCAATTAGTAGAAAGCTTACCTTTGGCAACATGCCATGGGTCAAACTGATGCTGGATGTCAGAGTAGGTCTCTCTCATAAGCTTCCTGATAGAAGGAGAGCGGTCTGTGGTGATGGTATCTACTACAACTCCTGCCTGAAGCAAATGCTCCAGACACCTCCGAAATCCCAATATCTCCATGGCTGGTGAACTGGTTGCCTCTGTTACTTTTATAATGACAATCAGTATAAATGCTTACACATGCACAGAGAGTACAAGCAATATATACATTGCTGGGTTTTTACCTGAACTAACTCAACCATGATGATTTCCTTTGTTTCATCACTCATGAAACTGTATGTAGTGTACTTGGCACATAATCCAGGTGAATCAGAACGACCATCACCGCAGATTGAAATCCCTCCACCAGTTGTCTGTAGTTTTCTCATTATCTCTTTGTGATGGTCTTTGTATGCATACTCAATCACTGGTATGAGGTAAGTAGACTGCAGGGAGTAAAATGTTGTCTTCTTTGGAATTTGGAGATTCAGTAGCTCAGCCCAATCAAAGATTTCTGTATAAGTTGAACCTGTGAACAGGATGGATGAGGCAAACAGCAGGTTGTTTTCTGGCATTCCACGCAGTTGAGGACATGACTCCCATTCCCCTGTGTGTCCACTTGATGTGTATACGTGTCCCAGCAGTGGTCACTTTCTTGTATTCCTCTTCAATTAAAATACCACACTGGTGGCATGTTGTGAAGAGCTGCATTAGCCTGGACTCGTTGACAATCCATTTATTTTCTGACCAGTTCTTGGCTCCTTCTGCCGCGGATATGTCAGACTTGGAGGAGCTAGAGGTGCTGCTCAGTGGAACAAAGAAGCAGTCAACTGGGTGACTTGATGGGGCTTCAACTGATATCATACTCAGGTCCAGTGGGTTGTCATCTTCAGCTGTAGCTTTCTTTTCCTTTATAAACAACAAAATTAAAAAAAACATTTTTTAAAAGTCGGTGAGCCTGAGAGAAGAGAGACTGTATTGAAAGTAACTGTGATCCTGATTTTTTTTTTGAACACTATCCAGAATAGTAATTTTTAAATATTATTGAAAGATACTGCAATGTCATTTTTATAAAAGCGTATAATTCTTGTCATCAGTGTAATCAAAGTATGTAAAGCTATGTAATGGAAGTCATACATGTCATGTAACTATTAGTATTTATTTGAGTTCACTCTCTTACTTGTACTAATGCTAAACTATTGTTTCTTCTATACAACATACATGAACGTCATTATAATACAATTGTTGGCAAAGATTACAATATGACTGAAACACTTCTATAAATTCAAACAAATACCTCACTTTGGCTCAAATGTCTGAGAGGACGGAAGGCAAAATAGAACCCTGATGAAGAACGCCGTTTCCGAGACCGTGGCTCTGCCTGTTTTGGAGTGCTGATGAAAAACTTCAGTGCACCAGAACACTGAGTTGACTCCTTGTGTGATTCTGATCCAGAGGAGTCCTTTTTAGGGGTGGACTGTGGTACAGTGAACATCTCCTGTATTTTCTTTGCAGATAACAACAACAATAACATATATTTAAATATAATGTATTGCTACACATTACATAAAGACAAATAAACAACTTTAGTGGATTGTAAAGACAATAGCCCTACAATGTTTGACAGACTGTTGGACCAATTCATAAAATAACTAACGTTATACCGTTAATTACACTATAGTGTCACTCTCCACAATGCACTGAACTGTAACGTTATCTCCGCAAACGTTGTCAGTGTCGATCTATCAGTTATGAAAGACTAGCTTCATTAGCTAGAGGTTAGAGTAGCCTAACAAAAGTTATTAACTTACCTGTTCATCTGTAGCTGTTGGTGCATCGGGAAAGACGGCTGGAACTGCATTCAAACTCAGTGACTTTTTATCGTTTCGATCACTTTGTACAAAGTCGTCTGATCTAAAATGATCGCTACAAATTCGGGCCTTTAGTAGTGTCTCTGTCGGTGTCTCCTTATCCAAGCCAGCAGCAAGAAGCCACAGTTGGTTCCTTTCTGGACCTCTTACTGGAAATCTGTGGAAACTTTTTGTTGACCATTTTTTTTTTTTATTTGTTTAATTTTTAAAAATACAGTGAATAACCATTTTGCCAATTCTTTCAATTCTGATCGAATGTTTCAAAATCGAGGCTACTACTAGCTGACTTGGCGTTCCGACTGTACCGTAGTGCGATTCTGTTGTGTTTACCTTCCGGCACAGTACTACTCCCGGAGCAAAGTAAAATTCCGCCGCTGCTGAGAAACTAGTTCCTGTAAATGTAATGCGATCATTGGAATATATTTTGATATGTCAAACTACATTGAGTAATTTGATTTCTAACATTATTCTCTCAACAGACATTTACATCGATAGTCTGGCGTTATAACTGATGTGCTTTTAGTGTACTGTGGAGTGGGTAAAACTGTTTTAATGGCAGGCTAAAACTGGTACCATTGATTCGCGCTAGCCTAGCACCGGCCAACTACGCAACTGGGACGACTGGATGATTTTTTTTTAAAAATGTCTCTACTGATAAATTACACTAAGGCTCACTTTTAAATGAGGCCCGATGTCCAAAATTCCGAACCACCCCTTTAAGGATAATAAGATAGCATGCGCACAGATAAGTTTAGCTTATGGTTACCGCATTGTTATAGGTATGACAATGGTCTGCTCGGGTAAGCTAAATTGCATCGCAGAGGTCTGTGATAGCTTAAAGTTATTCAGAGAAGTATTATTTGTAAAAACAGTGAGAAACACTGTGAGTAGAATATAGCTCTGTGTGTTTGTATGTAGGATCCTATGCTGTGTGTGTGCTTGACTGTGACTGTGGTTAAAAATAGGAGACAAGGAATGTGTGAATGAGCGTAAGGGACAAATATAAATGATGTGTAGTAAAAGAAAACAATTGTTTCAAGATATTAACCTAGGAGATTATTGTAATATGAAATAAATTAAAGTTATAAAATATATATTTAATTAATAAATATAATGAAAGATATTAATAGATAAATAGAAATAAGATAGCACGTGCTTAATATATTATATTTATTACTGAAGACGTCTTAAATTTGTATCTCATTATCCCTGAAGACAAAGTGAGAAAAATATCAATTGCAGATAATTAAGTTTGTGCTAAGGAAAAATAACTTGTGCAGTGTGCGAAAGGTGAACAACATTGGGTGACCAAGTTTCAACAATCAATCTTAGAATTTTGTAGTAAACAAGAATTGGTGATTCAACATTAAAAGGATAAAAGAAATTCCTTGACGATGGTTGAGGAAAATGTATACACCATGTTAGATTATTTTGAGCACAGCATGCAAATATGGGAGAAAGATTGAAGTCTGATTTTATGATAGGGAAAACTATTTGTTTGCATTATACTCAGATAGTCAAAGCTAGATTATTACTGCATATTGTAATGAAGAAATAGTTTGCTCTTTCCGGCAACGAAGGGCTTGCTTTACTAAAAACAGAATGGGGGAAATGCTGTTGTCAACTGTTACGGAAGCAGACGGACAACAAGGTAAGTAGTGATGATAATGTTTAATTCAAACAGCAGAGTTTCAGGATACTTCAACGTGCAGAAATGGGTGAGTAACAGAGTTCAGATATGGATAATACTTGAGTGCAGTCCGTGAATGGATAATGGATATTTCCTTTGCAGGAACGTCGGATGGAGAAATCCTGAGTGGAGAAGAGGCTAACAGGCTGACGGCACACACTCACGCACCCCTTGACTGGACTGAAAGGCTTACGGCTCGTACACCACGGCAGAGATGATCTGGACAGACTGGGATCGGCACAGAGAACTGGTAAGTAAACACAGGGAAGATAGGTTAGTGACACTCGTAGAGAGAAGCACTATGAGTCCGCTTCGTATGAACGAGCCCGGACAATGAGAGGTGTGTGGTGTGTGCTTATGAAGCAGGGTGGCTAATGGGGTGCAGGTGTCTCTTGTTAAAACGCAGGTGACTGTGATCGTTGGGTGATTGTGGTGGAAGAACCTGGCCAATCCGTGACATTACCCCCCTCCCCAGGGCCCGCTCCTGTATCCGTATTGAGGATGGCTGCATCCGTATTGAGGATGGCTGGAATGGAACTCTTCCATGATTGTGGGATCTAGAATGTCGACTCTTGGGATCCATGATCTCTCTTCTGGTCCGTATCCTTCCCAATCGACAAGATATTCCAATCGACCACCACGACGTCGGGACTGCAGGATTTCTCGAACGGAGTAGATGGATTCTTCTTCCAGCATCAAAAGGGGAGGAGGTTCCTCTTCGTGGCCAGGTTCGGTAGAGGGAATCAGAGGTTCGTGAAAGGGCTTGAGCAAAGAAATGTGAAATGTGGGGTGAATTCTGTATTGCGGTGGTAGCTGGAGTTTGAAGGTGACGGGATTGACCTGTTCCAGGATGGTAAAAGGGCCAACAAACCTGGGACTAAGTTTTTTGGAGGGCAGACGCAGACGCATATCACGAGTGGAGAGCCAGACCTTATCTCCCGGAACATAGACTAGGCCCGAAATCCTCCTCCGGTCAGCGACTGTCTTAGATCTGCGTACTGCCCTTTGCAGATGATGGTGAGCTTCGTCCCAAACTCTCTCACTCTCCCGGAACCAGTAATCCACTGCGGGAACCTCAGATGGTTCACCATCCCAGGGAAATAGGGGAGGTTGGAATCCAAGAACACACTGGAATGGTGTGAGGCCGGTCGTGGGTTGCCGCAGTGAATTTTGGGCATACTCTGCCCAGCCCAGAAACTGGTTCCAGGAGTTCTGGTGGCCATTACAGAAGGTCCTGAGGAACCGTCCCACTTCCTGGATCTTTCTCTCCGTCTGGCCGTTGGTCTGGGGGTGGTAGCCAGAGGAGAGACTGACTGTCACACCTAGGAGTTTGAAAAACGACTTCCATACCCGGGATATGAATTGGGGTCCCCTATCCGATACAACGTCTTCTGGGATCCCATAATAGCGAAAAACATGATTGAAGAGAAGTTCGGCAGTCTACAGGGCAGTGGGAAGACCTCTTAGGGGCAATAGCCTGCAGAATTTAGAGAATCGATCTACTATGACGAAGATGCAGGTGTTTCCATCCGATGAAGGCAAGTCAGTCATGAAGTCCACTCCTAGGTGTGACCAGGGACGGTTAGGAATTGGCAAGGGTAGGAGCTTTCCTGCAGGTAGATGTCTGGGACTTTTGGACATTGCACACTCCTTACAACCTCGTACATACCTCTTCAAATCCCCTGCCAAACCTGGCCACCAGAAGCGTTCGGATAGCAGCGAGATAGTGTTGTTGGCCCCAGGATGCCCAGAGAGGTGTGAATGGTATGAATGAGATCCACCCGTTGTGACCTAGGGATGAACTGACGATTAGGTGGGCAGCCCGGCGGAGGTCGGGGGTTAGGAGTGGCGACGGCTGGAGGAGTAGACCATTCGATGGGACTGATGATGATATCTTCGGGTATAATGTTGGTGGTTATCTCGGGAGTTTCTGTAGAATCATGTAATCTAGACAAAGCATCGGCACGGACATTCTTAGGACCAGGACGGTAAGTAATGGAGAAGTGGAATCTTGAGAAGAATAACGACCACCTGGCTTGACGGGGACAAAGTCGTTTCGCATCCCGGAGGTACTGGAGGTTTTTATGGTCAGTGATAACTTGAAAATGGATGGGTGGCACCTTCCAGCCAATGTCGCCACTCCTCCAGGGCAAGTTTGATGGCCAGGAGTTCACGGTTGCTGATGTCGTAATTTCTTTCTGCCGGGTTAAGCTTCCGGGAGAAGTAGGCACATGGATGGAGTAATTTAGGTGTCCCGTGAAGTTGAGAAAGGACGACTCCAACTCCGGAAGTCGGGGCGTCTACCTCCGCGACGAAAGGAAGTTCAGGATCTGGATGCGTCAGGAGAGGTGCCTGTGTGAAGGCAGATTTGAGGGATTGGAAGGCTGCGGCCGCTTCAGGAGTCCAGAGGAGACTTTTCGGTTTACCTTTGAGCAAGTTGGTGAGTGGAGTGGTGATGAGGCTGTAACCTCGTATGAAACGTCTGTAAAAGTTGGAGAATCCAAGAAATCTCTGAAGTTCCTTGATCGTGGTGGGTTCTGGCCAGGTAGTTACTGCAGTGACCTTCTCATCCATTCGAACCCCCTGACGGTCAATGAGGTATCTTAAGGAATGTACTGAGGGGAGATGGAGAGAACACTTTTCTGCCTTCAGGAAGAGGTGGTGATCTCGGAGTGTGTGGAGGACCTCCGCAACGTGGTGCCGATGTTCAACTTCACTCCGTGAGTAGATGAGGATGTCATCTATATAGACGACCACGAAGCGATGCAGAAAATCCCGGAGGACCTCATGTATGAAGTTTTGAAACACGGAAGGGGCGTTGACCAGACCATACGGCATAACCAGATATTCATAGTGACCAGTAGGGGTCACAAAAGCGGTCTTCCATTCATCCCCTTCTCATATTCTCACCAAGTTGTAAGCGCTGCGGAGGTCCAACTTCGTGAAGATGGTAGCAGAACGAAGTTGTTCGAGGGCCGCAGGGACGAGAGGAAGGGGATATTTGAATTTGATTGTACCTTGGTTTAGAGTCCGATAATCAATGCATGGCCGCAGCCCTCCATCCTTTTTGGCAACAAAAAATAAACTGGATGCTGCAGGAGACGTGGAATGCCGAATGTATCCTTGATTGAGAGCTTCCTGTATATACTCCTCCATGGCCTTGGTCTCTGGCAGTGACAACGGGTAAATCTTACCTCTGGGCAAAGGAGTATTGGGAATCAGATCAATGGCGCAGTCCCATGGCCAATGTGGTGGTAGCTGGGAAGCTCTCTTGGGGCAGAAGATGTCTTGAAAAGAAGAGTAGATATCAGGAATCTCCGTGGACTGTTTCTCGAGAGGACTTTCAACTGATGTGACATAGACTGGAACAGGATTCGGTATCGGACGTGGAAGAACCGGGAAACATCTTGGTAAGCACTCTTTGCCCCACTTTATCACTTCCCCGGAGCCCCAAGATCGTGTTTCACCAGCTACGGACGCCCAAGGATGATGTCCACATTGGCTCCCTCCAGAACCAGCAGCTGAATATCCTCCTTGTGTAGGGCTCCGATTTGGAGCATAACGGGTTCACATTTCTGGTGAATACGTGGACGTGCAGTGATGAACTTGGTTATGGGGTGGATCTGGTAAACATTTGACGAGGCTTCGGTACGGAGCTGGAGCTGGCGACAGAGGGTTCCCGAGATGAAATTCCCTGCTGACCCGGAGTCGATGAGAGCGTGGGCTGAAACAGAGGATGTCTGGGTGGTTAACTGGACACAAGTCGTGAGAGGATGCATCTTTTCTTCATCAATATGAAACACACTCACCGATGTTCGTATGGGACGAATTGGACAGTTTAACCGAACATGCCCACTGGCTCCACAATACAGGCATAGACCCCGGTTCAGTCTCCTGTTGCTCAGCAGCGGTGAGTTTACCAGAGTCAATAATCATGGGTTCTGGTTCTGGAGGGCTGGCGGTTTCAGATGGGCAGAAGAGTGCAGTAACATTAGAATGGGACTGATAAGATTGCAGACGGTCTGAGCATCTGATGGATTGTTGAATGAACTTTTCGAGCCCCATATGATCATCCAAAGCGGCCAGTTGTAGACGGAGTTGGGGTGTGAGACCAAGCCGGTAGGTGGTCAGTAAGGACCGCTCGTTCCATCCACTGGCTGCAGCAAGAGAGCGGAAGCGAAGGGCATATTCACGAGTCGACATATTTCCTTGAGATAAATGATAAAGTTGCTCACCGGCTGATATCTCTCCATCAGGTTGGCCGAACACCTCTTTGAAGTGAGAAACGAAAGCTTGTATAGAACTAATGGCTGGACCAGCTTGCCTCCAGATCGTTTCTGCCCATTGGAGAGCTGGACCGGTGAGTAACGATGTGATGAATGCTATTTTTGACTGGTCGGTAGGATATAAAGTGGGTTGCATGGTAAATATGAGAGAGCATTGAAGCAAAAATCCGTTGCACTCCTCCGCCCCGCCAGAGTAGGGCGCTGGTCGGGCCATGGGACTGGAAGCTGCGGGTGCCGAAGAAGTGCTCGGTGGTGGTGGCGCTGGCGGTGCCGGTGGTGCGGGAGGCGCGATGGTAGGAGAAGATATTAAAACCCTCTTCAACGAATCCACCAGCTCTTGAAAGGGATCTGGAACACTCATGCTGTTACGGTCTTTAGGTCCGGGCTAACTGTTACGGAAGCAGACGGACAACAAGGTAAGTAGTGATGATAATGTTTAATTCAAACAGCAGAGTTTCAGGATACTTCAACGTGCAGAAATGGGTGAGTAACAGAGTTCAGATATGGATAATACTTGAGCGCAGTCCGTGAATGGATAATGGATATTTCCTTTGCAGGAACGTCGGATGGAGAAATCCTGAGTGGAGAAGAGGCTAACAGGCTGACGGCACACACTCACGCACCCCTTGACTGGACTGAAAGGCTTACGGCTCGTACACCACGGCAGAGATTATCTGGACAGACTGGGATCGGCACAGAGAACTGGTAAGTAAACACAGGGAAGATAGGTTAGTGACACTCGTAGAGCGAAGCACTATGAGTCCGCTTCGTATGAACGAGCCCAGACAATGAGAGGTGTGTGGTGTGTGCTTATGAAGCAGGGTGGCTAATGGGGTGCAGGTGTCTCTTGTTAAAACTCAGGTGACTGTGATTGTTGGGTGATTGTGGTGGAAGAACCTGGCCAATCCGTGACATCAACCAGTGATTATTTATATTATATTAAAGAACTAGGGTAAAGATGGTTAAAAATTAAATTTAGATAAAGAGCTAATTGCTCAGGAACAAATATTTATAAAGTTAATTTGATCTATGTAGTTCTCTGAGTGTTCAAATTTCAGATGGCTTCATGTGACAGAGTCGAATGGAAGCAATGAGAGCAAAGGGCAAAGACACGACAGAGAGAAGACACGACTGCAGAAAGAAGAAGAAGGGGGTGAGGGGCTTTCAGCTCCCCTCCTGAAGTTGACCACTTTCTGAAAGCTCAGCAAAGAGAAAGACTGATTTAATGCTGGAAAAGGTGAAACTTTCACTTGAGACTTTTCCTGAGAACAAAGAGACAATCCTGAGATGCAAAACTGTGGCAGGATCTTTCAAAAGCCCAAACTTAGAAGAGGCAGATAATCAACAGAGCCTATATTCCAGTCTCCGACACCAGGCTTTGAGTGACAGGCTGATGACACATGCAGAGCGACAGCCAAGAAGCTTCAACAGACGGCTGATCTGAGAACAGCAGAACTGACTGACATCCCTCCCTTACAGGCACCACAGGTGCAGCAAATCCAATGATAACTCTAAAGAGACTGCTTCAAATTTAGTTATTAGATTTACTTTATTCATCCTGATTATTCACTGGTCTCATAAGCAATTCTTAATATTCTCTGCTAAACTAACCCTCCCTGCTTTTTCAGTAGGTTAAGTCCAGCCCTATAAAAAAGAAAGAAAATACACTGAAAGAGAGAAGTGAGTGCTCAACTCACTAAACAGATAAAATTGAGGCTGGATTTGGTATAGTGAGGGCTATTATATGAAACAACTATAGGGCTAAAAACATGAGAAAATGATTCTGTAGCAAAGAAAAAAGATAGAAAAAGTAAAAGTACTTAAAGTACTTGAGCGAGCTCTTATGCATTATAGTCCTTCACGTCTATTGCGATCTCAAAATTCCGGCCAGTTGATAATACCTAGAATATCTAAATCGACTGCTGGCGGTAGATCCTTTTCTTTATTAGGGACTGATGGCCGGCACCTGTGGATGATATACGTTTGACATAATAAGTTCAAGCGGTCAAATCTGCTGGGCGGGCGTGGTGTTCGGCGCGGTTCTGTGTGCGCCCTGCTCACTTGTTGTGTCTTACGCCGGTTCATTTTCTCTTCGTGTTGTCGACATCACTTTTGTAATAAATCCCCTATAGATTGAGCTGTGTTGTGATGTCTTCACTTGTGTTGCGGTTGTGGCCGTAACAGTATATCATGATAATACTGTGCATTACATGGGTAGTATGCAGGTAATGTTTTGTGGATTCTGGTCTTTCCTGTCACAACATTATTGCATCCAAGACTTTCACTTTGATACTTGTGTATGCCGGATTGACAATAAAGAATGTACATTTATTTGAATTCATATTTTTAATTACATCCATTTAACTGGTTGTATAAATCACAATTGAAACTGTTGATGATTGTTAAAATAAAAAATTTACAATTTTAAATGTTAGAAGATAATATTAACTAAATTAAATAAAATTATCAGTATGATAAAAAACATTCTTTGTGTGACATATGTAATGAAATGCCCTTTGAGGTCTGTATCATCTGACAGCAAGCCACGATTGTAATTTTCATATTGTTTAAATTCCTCTTATGTAAGTGATCATTAATGTTGATGGTGTAAATGCATATGCTAACAATGAGTAATGTGATTGCCATGGTTCCCAACCTTGATTACCTGTTGAAGTGAAACTTTCCTCTTGACGGCTGAATATATCACACACTATGCTAGTATTATTTTTAAATTGTAACAGCTCAACCTAATCAGAGCATAACATGCAAAAGAATCATCAGGAATAAACAAATATTCTCCGAAAACATTGGACACTATACAATATTTTCAGTATTATATACAGTAGGCCTATTTTAATGTACAATTACACCTGAATAGACTGAATAGATCTCTTGCACTCCTAAAAGCTTCTGTCGACAAAGGAGTAGCAGCAGGTAAATACAGATACATTTCAAAAACAAACATAACTTAATATCAGTAAAATTAAATAGAAACCTGCGCTTAAAGACGCTCACATCCACACATGCAAATACAACACTGACCTTTTCACTTCCAGGTCAAGAAGGTGCTGTCAATCAAAAACTCAGTAGCCAAAGAGAACACACTGCTACTAGCCCCGCCCCCACGAGAGATATGTGTCAGAGCTGCGAACGAAAACTCAGGGAGCGTAAACGAAAACGTCAGAAGCGTAACTGAAAACTCTGGAAGCGTGTTTGTAAGTTCAGATCGCGAAAGAAATATGGGAAATAGTTAGCAAAACATGGAGTGTATTAAGAACGAAGTAAAAAAATGTGCCCGCGATTTATTCTTTTTTGGTTTCAAAGATATTTTTTTCAGTTTCAATTTATATTTTCATCAGTTTCTTGAAAAGTTACGTTCATTATTATTGGCACAAAAGTAATTCCATATAAAAATTAACTAGGCATATAGAGAGGATCATTTTTGCTAAATATATGCACTATATTACATATTATAATTTTACTCATATCATTAAAATATTATAACATATTATAAAAAACGCATTATATTTGATTTGTTAATTTTAACCTTTAATAATAATACCAACTCCATGTATTTACAGCATTAGTGAGAGATTTTTCTTTGAGAAAAATAAACATGTAGCTTTATAAGGTAGCCTATCTGATATTTATCCAAATTAATTGATGTAAACATTGTTGTTACTAAACTTAAAACTTACTAAACTTAATGAAATTTTGTTTGGTCAGCAAATGTTTTTAAATAACACAACACACTTATTGTGATGCTTTTTTTTTTTTAGCCTGTCTTTGTTAGCCTACATTTATCCATCAGCTTGCGTTATTAAACTGTTTTCATTACAATGGTAAAAAAAGTGTAAATTTCTTTCTTAACTGTTGTGTGTTAAAATAATCACCTTATTATTTCAACCTAAAAATGACCTCTGCACTGGACTAAATATATGTAAAGTTAGTAAACATCTTTATACCTACAATTTCTATTTGAATGATAAAAGATTAGTAAACAAAAGAGACTGGTTTAGGCTTACCTTTTCCCTCTTGTTTTTGAATGAATGTAGGCCTATCCTGTTTTTTCTTGTTCCTCTCAGCAGTGATTGTTCATTTAGTATTGAAATGGTCATGTACCCTACAAGTTAAATTAATAAATACATTCATATTATACTGTCTTTTACAGGTGTGCCAGGTGGGTGCAGCATCTCAGGAATGCATCTTTGATGGGGATAAACTCTCAGCGGCTTAACCCTCTGGGGTCTACGGTGTTTTTGGGGTCCTTGAGATGTTTTGACTTGCCCTGACATTTGTGCTTTTTTCAGTTGCTTATAAACATATTAATGGCACAGGTGTAATTACACTCTATTTAGCACAAACAGGGCTACCATAATATGTGAGCAACATGTATGTACATATTTGTATTTTTGAGAGAATATTGTTTATGCATGGTTATTGGAAAAAATAAAAATTAAAGTTTCTGAAATAAGGCCACAAAACACATATTGATAATATCTTCACAAGACTTTTGAAAATTGTATCACATAGCCTAGAATGTTTGCTCCAAAACTATGTGAGAATCATCCTGACTACTCATTCAGATAAGTCAATAAAGTATTTTTACATTGTTAATGACGTGTTTTGTGTCAGAAAGCTTTATGCAAGGAGGCGTGATCTCTCATTAATATGTATGCATTTCACACCTGAGAAAGACAAAGACCCTCCCATAATGGCCCTATTAGGTGCTATCAGGCCATTTCATTATGAGGAGCCTTGCACAAAGAATGAGGAGATTTAAAAAAGAATGGCTTTTAGATTGTTTGGATTTATTTACAACACAACATAATCCAAAGATACACAACAAAGGACAACAAAGCACATTAGTAAACACACTGATCTAAAGACAGAGGCTTGAACAGTCATACAACTTTGTGCCATTGAAACACATACCTGTCATTTCCAAGGTGTTTGATTTTTCATTTTACCATGTTCATGTACAGAGACTGTTGAATGTTGAAGTCAGCAGGACTCATCAGTAGCATCTCTCCCTGTAAAAAATTAAATAAAAAAAACCTTTGAACATGCTGATATCAAGAGAAACTATATGGCTGCACGACTTTGGGCATGCATTGTAGAAAAAATTGCGATTTAATAATATATATATACACACACACACACACACACACACACACACACACACAGTGCTTAGAATAAGTGAACACACCCATGCTAAAGTTGACTACCCTTCAGAATATAGACATGGTTTTATTTCAGTTAGCCTAACTGAACATTTATACATAAATAATATATTGTATTTAGACAGTATCACATATTTTACCGGAGGCTGAAATATATTTCACTAAATCATTATAACCTAAGCAGTTATTCGCAAACAAAATAAATTACGCATAAGGCAGTATTTTAGCATGATAATCAGTGTCATAAACTAATCTCAAAACTGAGTGAAATATATGTAGTAGGCTAATATCACATTTAAAAAGTTTACACGAGCGTATAGGGATATTGTGACTGTGAGGTAATCTTTCCTATGTCAAAAGCTAGCCAAAACTAGGCAAAAATATAGTCTGAAAATTCATTTGAGCTCTATAATCAGAAAAGGAATCATATAACACTAAACAACTTACTCCGAACTTGTATCCTCGGCGGGGTCAATTTGTTCTTCAAAATGCAGCCGTTGGTCGTCCGAGTTTCAAATTCCTCTGAGGAAAAGGTGAATTCTTCCTCGCTGTCCAGAATCATCTGAAGGGCTTCTTCACCGGAGAAGCGTGCCATCCTCAAAACGCGATGAACTATCAGTGAATCTCATGAAGAATCTATGTGTTTGTAAGGCATTGATCGGGGGCGTGTGCGTGCGATCACCTAAACTCTTTACATGTGAATAGCGCCGGGGGCGTGGCGGCCTCAACTCATTAAAAATAATGAGGGGAGAAAGAAAAAACTGGACCTCTCCTTGGTTTCAAACGGATTGCATAAACTGAGAATATTTGTTTTTTTTTAATATAAATTACTTCATTTAAAAGAAGAGAATTCAAGGTTCATAAAGAAAAATCTCTCGTGCCTGTGTGACAAGTAATCGCGGAGTTACAGTTAATCTTAGGACGCATTTCAGAATGGACTTCACTGACAGAGAGAACGCAGAACTCGCATCACATTTACATTTACATTTACATTTAGTCATTTAGCAGACGCTTTTATCCAAAGCGACTTACAATTGAGGACTAAACCAAGCGAGTCATCGTGAAGAGGCAAAAACAACGCAAGAAGTGTTCAAAATACAAAGTTCAGACATTGCTCGGAGTAGCATAAGCCAGGCAAGCGAGGATTTAAAGGAAAGGAGTTTTTTTTTTTTATTTTTTTTTTTATGTTAAGTGCTCCCGGAAGAGATGAGTTTTCAGTTGCCTTTTGAATGCTGTCAGGGATTCTGCATTCCGGATGACGGTGGGGAGATCATTCCACCAGCATGGAACCGTGAATGAGAATGTCCTGGAGAGTGATTTTGTGCCCCGCTGTGATGGTACCACGAGCCGTCGCTCATTGACCGATCGTAGGCTTCTGGTAGGGATGTAGACTTGTAGTAGTGAGTGGAAGTAGGAGGGGGCTGAACCTGTGGTCAATCTGTAAGCAAGCGTCAAAGCCTTGAACTTGATGCGAGCAGAGAGTGGTAGCCAGTGCAGAGAGATGAACAGAGGAGTGACGTGGGCCCTTTTGGGCTCGTTGAAGACGAGACGAGCTGCAGCATTCTGGATCATTTGTAGAGGTTTAGTTGCACATGATGGAAGTCCAGCCAGAAGAGCATTGCAGTAATCAAGCCTAGAAATGACCAGGGCCTGGACGAGAAGTTGTGTTGCATGCTCAGTTAGGAAAGGTCTGATCTTCCTGATGTTGTGCATAGCAAACCTGCATGATCGAGTTGTCTTTGTAATGTGGTCAGTGAAGGTCAGCTGATCATCAAAGATTACTCCAAGATTTCTGACCGACCTTGATGGGGTGATTGAGGATGAATCTAGCTGGATAGTGAGGTCGTGCTGTAGAGACTGATTGGCAGGGAGGACGAGAAGCTCAGTCTTTGCCAGGTTGAGCTGCAGGTGATGTTCCTTCATCCACGCCGAGATGTCCGCCAGACAGCTTGAGATCCGTGCAGCTACTGTGGGATCATCTGGTTGAAATGAGAGGTAGAGTTGGGTGTCATCAGCATAGCAATGGTAAGAGAAACCATGTGCCTGTATAATTGGTCCCAGTGATGTGGTGTAGATGGAGAAGAGGAGCGGTCCAAGAACTGAACCCTGGGGAACCCCTGTGGTCAGCTGATGTGCTTTGGATACCTCACCTCTCCATGTGACCTTGAAGGACCTACCTGTGAGATAGGACTCAAACCAGTTGAGGGAGGTTCCAGTGATGCCCAGTGATGAGAGGGCGGACAAGAGGATCTGATGATTCACTGTGTCGAAAGCAGCAGACAGGTCCAGTAGAATGAGAACTGATGATTTGGAAGCAGCTTTTGCGATCCGCAGGGCTTCCGTGACTGACAGCAATGCAGTCTCAGTTGAATGTCCTTTCTTGAAGCCAGATTGGTTGACATCCAGCTGGTTGTTCAGAGACAGGAAAGATGATACTTGGTTAAAAGCAACACGTTCAAGTGTTTTCGCAATGAATGGTAGGAGAGAGACAGGTCTGTAGTTCTCTAGAAGTGATGTGTTTAATGTTGGTTTTTTAAGCAGAGGAGTTACCCGAGCCTGCTTAAATGCTGTAGGGAAAATGCCAGTGTGGAGGGATGAGTTGATGATGTGTGTGAGAGCTGGAAGAAGTGTGGGAGAGATGGCTTGTAGAAGGTGTGAGGGTATGGGGTCTAGAGGGCAGGTGGTAGGATGACTGGAGAGGAGAAGTTTAGATACTTCTTCCTCGGTTAGTGGAGTGAAGGAGGAGAGAAGGTTGTTGGCTGTGGGAGAGGTTAGTTTGGGTTCCTGTGTGTGTGAAGCTGAGAACTGACTGCTGATAGTTGTAGTTTTGTTAGTGAAGAAGTTAGCAAAATCATCAGCAGTTAGCGAGGAGGTGGGTGGTGGTGGAGGTGGACAGAGGAGAGAGTTGAATGTCTTGAACAGTGAACGTGTGTTAGTGGCGCTGTTGATCTTGTTGTGGAAATATGAAGATTTTGCGGTGTGAACATCAACAGAGAAGGCAGAGAGCAGAGATTGATACCTACTGAGGTCAGATGTGTCTTTTGATTTGCGCCATTTCCTCTCCGCTGCCCTGAGCTTGGTCCGGTGTTCACGAAGAACCTCAGATAACCAGGGGTTAGAGGGAGTAGTGCGTGCTGGCCTGGAGGAGAGAGGGCAGATGTTGTCTAAAGAGGAGGTTAGGATGGAGCATAAAGTATCCGTTGCAGTATTCACATCCAGAGATGAAAAATGTGAGGGTGAGGGAAGAGAAGATGACAGAGCAGAGGAAAGATGGGACGGAGAAAGTGAGCGCAGGTTTCGTCTGAAAGTAAATGGTGGGGAGGTTGGTGGAGCATGGGTAGTGAGTTGTAGATTGAAAGTAATGAGGAAATGATCTGAAACTTGGAGAGGTTTCACCAAAATGTTATCTGTGATACAGTTGCGTGTGTAAACCAGGTCCAGTTGGTTGCCTGACTTGTGAGTACCGGTGGTGATGAGGCGTTTGAGATCAAAAGAGGCTAGAAGAGAGATGAAGTCTGTTGCATACGGTTTCGCTAGGTGGATGTTGAAATCGCCAAAGACTACAAGTGGGATGCCATCCTCAGGGAAAGAGGACAGCAACACATCCAGCTCCTCTACAAAGCTTCCCAGTTGACCTGGGGGGCGATAAATAACTACAATATGGATCTTCACGGGAGTTGTAAGTGTAATAGCATGATATTCAAATGAGTTGTTATTGCATAGAGAAGAGAGAGTTGAAAATTTCCAAGTGTTAGAAATGAGAAGACCAGTGCCCCCACCTCTCCCCGATTGCCGAGGGGTGTGAGAGAAAGAGAAGTTGTTAGAGAGAGCAGCAGGGGTTGCTGAGTCTTCTGGGCGGATCCAGGTCTCAGTCAAGCCCAAGATATTAAGAGTAGAATGAGATGCAAAGGCTGGAATGAAGTCAGCTTTATTGACTGCTGATTGACAATTCCATAGACCCATAGAAAGAGTGAGAGGTGAGTGTGAGGATGAGAGAATAGGGCGCAGATTAGCAGTATTGCGCTGCCTTCTGTGCGTGGTGAGAGAGCGTTGTCGAGAGACAACAGGAATGTGTTGAAAGCACATAATGATAATAGGAAATAAGATAAAGGTAGGAAGGGAAAGGGTTAAGAAGATACTTTAAGTGCCTTGCAGGTGTCCTTGCTCGGTGGAGTCGCGCAGGTAGAGTCGCAGGTCTTTACCCGAGTCGGTCTTAACACGAGGAGGCTGAACACGAGCGCTGACTGCTTCCGCTGACGCTTCCGCGACAGCGCGCACAGCGCTCTAGCCGTTCTCGCAGAGTGACTGCTTGTCCTCATGTTTGTTTTTCTTTATTTGGTGAAAAGCACAACACTTTGTTTTTATTGTGAGTATCCACAAAAAAAAGAAACTTAACAGTATCTAATGATGTATAACACTTATATGTAAGTGTAAGGCTCCAGCTTGTAATGACTCTCCCTGCCTCTAGTTGGCGCTGACCTGTAATAACTCTCCCAGCCACTAGGTGGTCCCAGCTTCTGTAAAATGCTTCGTTGCCACTCATTAGTATTTGATTTCATCCACCTGTGGGGGTCATTAGCTAGTTTGTGTTGGCCTATTTAAGCATGCCTCTTTCTTTCAGTTGTGTTCAGTCTTGAGCCTACTATGCCTGTATTTCCCTTGCCAAGTCAGTTGTATTTTTGGATTTGCCTTTTGCTCATCTTTTGTTTATTTGATTTATTCTCTGGAAGCTCTGCTTCCTTTTTGTTGTACTTTCAAAACTTGGACTCTTCAGTAAAGATACCTTTTGTTCATTTATCTAAGTCTGCAAGTTATTCTTCTGCCCTTGGGTCCATCTGCTGTTTGTCATCCACAATAGCTCAGTGGTAAAGAAGCAGTTCAGTTGACTTGAAGACCCGAGTTCAATCCCAGCATCAGACACCCATCACAGTAAGATCAAAATCAACCGAGTACTTTGAGTCTCTTTTGCACTGATAAGAAAAAAAGCGAGCAGATCACGCCAGCGTGATTGCCGACCCCAGAGGGTTAATCTCAACTACAGGGTGTGCAGTGCACATTTTCACGCTACCCAGTTCAAGAGGCCATCTAATGTGTATGTATATACTGAAAAAACATCACAATAAAATTAAAATATGAAATTGAATTCATAAAGATGCTTTATATTTGGGAACATCTATCTTTCTCATATTATTGTAGCCATGCGGGATTGAAATGGGATGCAGTGCCCACAATGATTGATGTCCCTAATCCACCACCCCCATTGGAGTTGGAGTTAAGGAGAAAGCCACCGAAGCCACGTCAGGAGTTAGCACCAAAGAAACGTAAGATAAATATAGGTATAAATACAGGGATACTTTGAGATGCCAGTAAAATTTGATCCATTTTAGAGTGAAAGTGTCAGGTGAGTGAACAGAGAACCCAAACGCAAAGGTGAGCTGATATTCTTTAATCTCAGTTCAGGAGAAACAACACAGGTGGCCGCTTGGCAAAACTTGAACAGAAGACAGTCTTTGGTAAATGTAACAAAAGTCTCTCAATTAATGAAACAGAAATTCTTGGCTTCAGCCGAAACAGGAATCCCAGATTATTAGGACAGGCTGGGTCCGTAGAGAGAGTGCGGGAACGCCAAACCGAAGACCACTCACGTTTACCGAGGCTTTTGTTATGAGCCTGAGTCATTTTAATGTTTAATCACTGATTCCATTCTGTTCTGTGTATAATTGTCTGTGTATGTGCATGTGCTTGTTTGTGTTACAGGTGGGCGGATCTGGTGATAATTTGTTGACCACATATAAGAACCGCCCCAAACACTCAACATGAGGTCCCACTATTGTGCCATCGTTGATTGTTACCACTTTGCTATTGTTTTATCGTCTATTCTAGAGTGTATCGGAGAGTTTGTGAGTGTTTATTTGAGAATGTGCTGTGAGTGATATTTGGAGATTGTGATTTTGAACCTTTGTTTATCCTTGTTAACTGACCCATGCCTGTTTGACTACGATTTTGGATTCCGGATTGTTTTGTTTGCTACGGACTTGTACATTTAGGTAAAGTAAATATTTTTGTCAAAATAAGGGAGGTAGGGGGTTGACGCCATTTTATTTTGTATATCTTTTCACATTGTTTTGGTTTAGGGAGGTAGGTAAGTTTAAATTGTATTTTGTTTTAGGAATTGTAGAGGTTTAACAAAAGATTGTTTTGTTTGTTATTTTGGCCTTGTCTGCCCCTGATGCTAAAACCCTTTTGGAAATAAACGCATGTTATTTTTGATATCTCTCTGGTAGTTTGACTTATTCCTTTTACTGTTACGGCCGACCCCTAGCGGTGGCAACAGAAATTGGGGGCTCGTCTTAAAATAAATTTTCCAAAACCTAGTTGGAGTTTCGTCATCGCGTGACTAAGAACTCATAAAACTTGCTTTGTTTGTTGTTGTTGTTTGGCTACTGGTTTTCACTTTAAGGGGAAGGGAATTTGGAATGGCCTCTAAATTTGAACTAGAGAAATTTGCGATTCAACCAACGTCGCAACAGTTAGACATCTGCCGCAAAGATGATTTGTTTTCGATTGCGGATTTATATCAAATCACAGTTCCTCGTGGTGCAGTGAAATGGGAGATTAAGGAGGTGATTTATAAACACTTGGTGGAGCACGGAGTTTTGTCGGAAGTGGGAGAGCCGGCGGGTGTTACATTTCGGTTGCCGGTTTCCGCTGGTGAGGGTGAGAAACCCAAATCTGAGGAGCTGGTCAGCATAGATCCTGTCGATCTACCTTCTCCGCAAGATTCTTTACTGGCGATCAAATTGAAAGAGTTAGAGGTGCAGCTGGGCAGACAGCGTTATGAGAGTCAGGTGTTGCATGTACGCATAGTTGAGCTTGAAACCAAGCGAGATATCAAGCTCAAGGAGCTGGAGCTTGATCTCAAAACTAAGTCACCTGTTCACCCCTCAGCTGTTGATGCGCCTGGCGTAAGCATGACTGTGCCATCACCCATCCTTGCTTCCACACCGAGTCATATTCCTGCACCTCGACGCAACCCACAAGTCAACCTGAATTTGACATTAGTCGACAAATTGCACTAGTCCCATTGTTTCGAGAGAGCGAGGTTGACACTTATTTCACGGTTTTTGAGCGAATTGCCGCCACATTAAAATGGCCGGGGAATGTTTGGCCACTGTTATTGCAATGCAAGCTCGTCGGTAAAGCTCAAGAAGTCTGTTCGGCGTTAACACTTGAACGGAGTTTGGAGTATGATGTGATGAAAAATGCTGTTTTGCGTGCTTATGAGTTAGTTCCCGAAGCGTACCGACAAAAATTCCGTAGTCATGTAAAAACCTCTAGTCAAACATTTGTCGAATTTGCGAGAGACAAAGCAAATTTGTTTCAAAAGTGGTGCGCTGCTAACAAGGTGCTCACATTTGAGCAACTTAAAGAGCTAATCCTGTTGGAGGAGTTTAAGAATTGTTTACCAGAGAAAATCGTGGTGTACTTAAATGAGCAGAAAGTTTCCTCTCTTTCTGAGGCTTCTGTTTTTTCTGATGAGTTTGTGCTTAATCATAGAGTAGTGTTTTCGTCTTCAAAGCGTATTTTCCCTGATCGGGCTCGCAGTTCTAAGGATACCGCCACGGTACCTAAGAACGTTTCTACTGTAGTCGATAGTGAAAGCCGTGAATGTTTTTATTGCCATGAAGTGGGTCACCTCATTGCTACTTGTCCTGCTTTGAAACGCAAAGGTATTAGGAAAGCAAATTCTTCGAGAAGTGTTTCATTGGTTGAACGGCAGGTTTTGGCACCCGAGCATGTATCTTTGGATACAGTGATTGAGTCTACTTTTGAACCATTTATTTGTGATGGAGTTGTATCATTGAGCGAAGATGAGTCTGAAACGAAGCGTATCCGCATCCTAAGGGATACCGGTGCTGCACAATCATTTAAAGTGTGTTATCATTCTCTAAACAATCAAGTTGTGATTCTGATGTGCTAGTGCAAGGCATTGATCTTGCAGTAGTTAACCTGTTAAGCTTCAACCCCACTTTTGAAAAATCCCCAGAAATGGCATACCCAAACTGAAACAGATACAGTTCATGAACCCTTTGTACTAAAAGCACAAGTAAGATCTCATTTGAAAGCTGACACCTGGCAGTTTATTGTAAATGTGAAATTAATTAGTGATACTGAAAAAAAAATTATGAAAAATGTCTTCAATTTTTGTAAAGTTATTAGAAATGTATTTTTATGAAACATCTTCATGAAAATAAAATTGAAGTTGGCATTGTATCAATCTAGAAATGCACTGCAGCTAAAGCCACATGTCTGACCATGTTATATTTAAAATTTAAAGAAAAGATAAGTTTACAACTCTGCATTTAGTTAAATGTTTTTCAAGATCATGTCATATGAATTTATTTTGATTAGACTCTAAAATGCAAACTGGTGTTTATTGTCATCTTCTAAGCATCTATTCAGTCTATTGTCTCTATTGTTTTGTGGTGCAAACGAGCCCCATTCAGTGTCAGTCTTCCCTGTACACATTCACACCTCTCCAGCCTGGTTATGGGTCTAAATATGCTTTTCTTTTGTCTGCATTATAATCACTAACGACTGGCTATTCACACTGTTTCAATCCCTTTTTTCTTTTATCAAAGTTCTCACTTCACATTTGAAACTGTATCAAATGCCCTTTTTGAAAAACGAAAAATTTCAGTAAGCATTCCTATTTAGAAAAATTCATAAAAATAACAGCTAATGTGCTGGCAGGTGCACAGAGTTAGCTAGCATGTTAGCTTAGCACACCATCAATACACGACAATTTATGTGATTAAAACCATGTTTGTGCTCCAAACTTACTTTATAACGCAAGTCGAGTGTTTTAAATAACCTTCTGTGATCTGATTTGGCTTCAGATGAAAAAATAAGACAGAAAATATATTAATTTATAGTATTCTGCAATGATAAACTCTATATCGATTAGCATTACATTATAAATATAATCTATTATTATGACAATACCTGACATGGCTCGAAGAACACAGGTAAATCGAATATCATTGCAATCATGTTTATTGTCTTCAAAACATCTTTATCTGCATGTTACAGCGATCTCTGGAAGCTTTGTTTGCGTCAGGGACTTCCTGGAATGTCACATGATTATGCCACTTCTTCGTGTGTTCCATATATGGACTATTACTGTGCATAGAGCGCCGGCAGGCGGCCAGTATGGATTGAAAACACAGTACATCAGAGTATCCAGCGCTCATGATTACATTGACGCATTTGGGTATAAATTCAATAAATATTATTCCTGTCTATAGATATCTGATGTAAACCTATGAGAATATGTCAATATTTCTCCAAATCTGCACATGTTTGAGCTAAAAGCCCTGAGGGACGTTGTTTTGTCAAGCTCTGTCATGACGATCGCACAGGAGTTTTTTTCTGAATGGAAGCGGCTGACGCTCATAATTCATATTAAAGGTAACGACTCATTTTTTAATTACATAACTCCTGACACAAATTAAGACATAACTGTCACTATAAGTTTATCAGAATACAATAGTGGTCAAATACTGAAACTTGAGTCTTATATCGTTTTAATGATGTATAGTTTGTCAAGGTAATAACATTAAATCTGATAGTAACTTTGAACTATTTAAAAAAAAAAACGCTTCAGTGCGCCCGCGCTCTGGTGAAGCTTAACAGGTTAAAGTTCCTTGCGATCTGGAATCATTTCAGGAAACGTTAAGCTGCCAGTCCGAGCTGAACTACCTGTGAAGAGTGTATCGCTCATTCTGGGAAACGATTTGGCTGGTAAAAAAGTTTTCTGTCTACCTGAGGTAATAGATGTTCCTAATGTGAACGAGGAAGATCTGTTGAAGGATGAATTTCCTGATGTGTTTGGTACGTGTGTGGTGACATGAGCTCAAGCTCGTAAATTTAAGGAAACTGTAGATATTTATAACTCCTTTATGTGTGCTGACTATTTTGCTCAGTCAGAGAAGGAAGCTGAGGCAGTTGAGATAGATGTGTGTGCACTTCCTAATGTGGATTTATCCTTCTGTAAGCCACAGTTAATTGAAGCACAACGTGTTGATCAAACTTTGAGTCACTGTATTGCAGTTATTGTTGACCCATCTGTGCTGTCAGAGCATTCTGTGGCGTACTACCTTGAAGATGGTGTACTGATGCGTAAGTGGACTCCAAGTCACGCAGATAATGACTGGAGCACTGTCTTTCAAGTTGTTGTCCCGAAACCTTACAGAGAGCAGGTAATGAGTGTTGCGTACGATCATGAATTTTTTGGTCATGTTGGTATTCGAAAAACGTACGATTATTTATTGAAGCATTTCTTTTGGCCTTCGATGAAGTCAGATGTAGCCAAATTTTGTAAATCCTGCCACGCTTGTCAAATGGTGGGCAAACCAAATCAAGTGATTCCCCCGGCCCCACTAAAGCCAATACCAGTGCTGGGTGAACCATTTGAGCGAATTCTGATTGACTGTGTTGGTCCATTGCCCAGAACGAAGTCTGGAAACGCTTATCTTTTAACGCTAATGTGTGTGTCGACCAGATTTCCTGAGGCAATACCGCTACGTTCCCTTAAAGCTCCTACGATTGTCAAGGCAATTGTTAAGTTCTGCACTACATTTGGAATGCCAAAATACATTCAGTCTGATCAAGGCCCCAATTTTATGTCCAGAGTGTAAAGGTAATGAGACAGTTAAATATCAAACATCAGGTATCCAGTGCGTACCACCCTCAGTCACAAGGTGCTATCGAACGCTTTCATCAAACATTAAAATCAATGCTTCGATCCTTCTGTGTTGACCGTGAAAAAGAATGGGATGAGGAGATCCCACTCTTGTTATTTGCAGTTCGTAATACTACCCAAGCGTCACTCGGGTACAGTCCCTCTGAGTTAATCTTTGGACACACTGTTCATGGTCCATTGAAAATTTTGCAGGAGCAAATTCTTTCTTCTAGGAATCCATCTCAAGCTGCCAGTGTCCTAGATTATGTCAGTGCATTCCGTGAGCGACTACACACTGTGTGGGAGTTGGCAAAAAGCTCACTCGGTTCAGTCCAAACCCAAATGAAAACTCGCTATGATCAGAAGGCTGTACAGCGTTCATTTCAGACTGGAGACAAAGTTCTCATTTTACTTCCAGTGCCAGGTTCAGCACTCCAAGCTAAAGGTGCTGGCCCTTATGAGATTAAAGGGTTAGTTCACCCAAAAATGAAAATTAAGTCATTAATTACTCACCCCCATGCTGTACCAACCCCGTAAGACCTTCGTTCGTCTTCGGAACACTAATGAAGATATTTTTGATTAAATGTGACTGCTGGATCACTACCACATAGGCTGCCTAAGGGAATGAAACTTGACGGCCCAGAAAGTCATTAAAGAAAATGTTTAAATATTCCATGTCGCAACAGTGGCTCAACTATAAGTTTATCAAGCGACGAGAATACTTTTTGTGCGAAAAAACAAACAAAAATAACGACTTTATTCGACTATTCCTTTTCTTCCTTGTAGGCCTGAAACGAGACTTCAAGAGATTTCCACGACGCGCACGCGCGAGAACTTAACTGAAGTAGTTGAAGGAGATCGCAATTCTCGCGCATGTGTCGTGGAAATCTCTTGAAGTCTCGTTTCAGGCCTACAGTGAAGAAAAGGAATAGTCGAATAAAGTCGTTATTTTTGTTTTATTTCCACACAAAAAGTATTCTCGTCGCTTGATAAACTTATAGTTGAGCCACTGTTGTGACATGGAATATTTAAACATTTTCTTCATTGACTTTCTGGGCCGTCAGGTTTCATTCCCTTAGGCAGCCTATGGAGGAGTGATCCAGCTGTCACATTTAATCAAAAATATCTTCATTTGTGTTCCGAAGACGAACGAAGGTCTAACAGGGTTGGTAAAGCATGGGGTGAATAATTAATCAAGAGAAGCTAGGAGATACTGACTATGTTGTTAATACCCCTGACCGTAAAAGGAAGTCACGAGTTTGTCACGTTAATATGCTCAATGCATACTTGTCACGTTCCGATTCTAAGGAGGTTAACACACCGGTTGCTACCGTTGTACCAGTTACTGTGCCCTTGTCTGAATATTCACCTGAAAGTGATGATTTGAGAATAAATAGTGCCTCGTTCTTGTCTGCTCGTTTACGAAATTCTGAAACTTTGGCAAACTTATCAAAAAAATTGTCACACTTATCTTTATCTGCCCATGCTGATATTACCAAACTTATTGGTAGGTATCCGACCTTGTTTAATGATTTTCCTTCAACTAGGAAACACTTTAGAAGGATACCAGGATCATGACTGTACCCCCCCCCCCCCCCCCCCCCCCCCCCCCCCCCTCAAGGAGCGCCCCCTGGCGCAGATGAGGAGGAAGACTGGCGGGAGCGGTAGAAGTCATCGATCAGCGAGCGGTCCAGGACGACCCGGGATGGAATCCAACTTCTCTCCTCAGGGCCGTAACCCTCCCAATCCACCAGATACTGATGGCCACGACCTCGAGAGCGGACGTCAAGAATCTTGCGAACCTTATAGACGGGAGTGCCCTCAACTCGGATAGGAGAAGTGACAGGACGAGGAGGGGCGCGAATAACGGGCTTTATACAGGACACATGGAAGACCGGGTGAATGCGCCGAAGGTTAGCGGATAACTTCAGCTTGACAGAGACAGGACTAAGAATTTCAAGGACACGAAATGGACCGACAAACTTTGGTGCCAGCTTACGCGAAGAGGATTGGAGAGAAAGGTTAGTAGAGGACAGCCAAACCCTCTGACCCACAGAATAACGAGGGCTCTTGACTCGACGCCTTTTAGCAAACCGTCGGGTACGGGAACGGGACTTGCAAAGAGCAGATCTAACCCCTCTCCAAGTGCGTTTAGCACGTTGAATAAAGGCTTGGACGGATGGTAATTTAGAGTCGGAGTCTTGTGAGGAGAATAACAGGGGCTGGTAACCAAGACAACACTGAAACGGGGATAACCCTGTAGCGGAGGACGGTGCGGAATTAAAGGCGTACTCAGCCCAGGGAAGCTGTTCAGACCAGGAGGCAGGGTTACGCAACGCGAGGCTGCGGAGAATACGACCGATAGTCTGGTTAGCTCGTTCGGCCTGGCCATTGGTCTGAGGGTGAAAACCGGAGGAGAGACTCGCCGACGCACCAATCAAACGACAAAACTCCTTCCAAAATAAGGAAGCAAATTGGGGACCCCTATCGGAAACAACATCCGTGGGGAGACCATGGATCTTAAAAATCTTGTCGACGACAATTTGGGCCGTCTCCTTTGCAGAGGGGAGTTTGGGTAACGGAACGAAACGAGCGGTCTTAGAAAAACGGTCAACAACAGTAAGTATCACAGTGTTCCCCTCAGAAGGAGGGAGACCCGTGATAAAATCTATAGCGATGTGCGACCACGGGCGAAAGGGCAACGAGAGAGGACGTAGCAGACCGGCTGGAGGAGAATTACGAGACTTAGTCTGAGCGCAGACTGTACACGAGGCAATGAAACGACGAACGTCACACTTATAAGAGGGCCACCAAAACCTCTGGCGAACGGCGGCGACGGTGCCCCGGATGCCGGGATGGGCGAAGAGTTTGGACGAGTGCCCCCACTGGAGGGCAGCTAGACGAGCAGAAGGCGGAACGGGGAGTAACTGCGTGGGTAAGAGCGCGCTTAACCAAACGTTCTATTCCCCAGACAGCTGCACCCACCACCATCCCCTGAGGAAGGATCTCCTCCTTACTGGGAACAGCCTCGGGGGAAGAAAACAATCGTGAGAGAGCATCCGGCTTGAGGTTCTTAGAGCCGGGACGGTATGAGATAGAGAAATTAAAGCGCGTAAAGAAAAGTGCCCAACGGGCCTGACGAGCGCACAGTCTCTTTGTAGAGCGAATGTACTCTAAATTTCTATGGTCCGTCCAGACAATGAATG
Source organism: Tiaroga cobitis (assembly GCA_030578255.1). Classification (NCBI taxonomy): domain Eukaryota; kingdom Metazoa; phylum Chordata; class Actinopteri; order Cypriniformes; family Leuciscidae; genus Tiaroga; species Tiaroga cobitis. Next base: position 12,231,971 of record CM060592.1, read on the forward strand.
GAACAGCGGTACCCTCAAGCCAGTGACGCCACTCACCGAGAGCCAAACGAATGGTCAATAATTCACGATTGCCCACGTCATAATTTCGTTCGGCGGGTGAGAGACGGTGCGAGAAATACGCGCAAGGGTTAATCTTGCCATCAGAGTGTGAGCGTTGAGAGAGGACAGCTCCCACGCCCACCTCATATGCGTCAACCTCAACTATGAATTGTCTGGAGACATCGGGAGTTCGTAAAATCGGAGCGGATGGAAAAAGCGATTTCAGACGATCAAATGCAGCTTGCGCATCCTCCGTCCAGGAAAATCGGACCTTGGATGATGTAAGGGCAGAGGGAGGCGCGGCAATCTGGCTAAAGTTGCGGATAAACGGACGATAAAAATGTACGAAACCTAGAAAGCGCTGTAGGGCGACGGGCGACTCGGGAACTGGCCATTCTGTAACGGCACGTACCTTGGAAATGTCCATATTAATACCCTCAGCAGAAATCACAGATCCGAGAAAAGGAATAGACTGCGCGTGAAATTCACATTTCTCGGCCTTAACAAACAGTCGATTCTCGAGGAGACGTTGGAGAACCTGACGAACGTGTTTAGTGTGCACTTGGAGAGAGGGAGAGAAAATCTAAATATCGTCAAGATAGACAAAAACAAATGTTTAACATGTCTCTGAGAACGTCATTAACCCTCTGGGGTCTGATGTGTTTTCTGGGTCCTGGAGGTGTTCTTACATGCTCTGACATTTGTGTTTATTTCTGATACTTGTGACATTTTCATGGCTAAAGTCTGATTACACTGTATTCAGCACAAACTCTGCTACAGTAATATGTCAGCGGCATGTATGTAAAAGTTTTTAGTTTTGAGATAATGAGGTTTATGCGTGGTTTGTGAAAAAAACAAAAAACAAAAATCACTGAAATAAGATCATAAAACCCTTACTATTTATTTCTTCACAAGACTTTTGAAAATTGTATCACGTAGCCTAGAATATTTGCTTCTAAACTATGTGAAAATCATCTTGACTACTCATTCAAGTCCTTACTACTCAAGTCAATAAAGTCTTTTAGAATGTGTATGACGTGTTTTGGGTAAGAAAGCTTTATGCGAGAAGGCGTGAACCACTATGAATCTCTCATTATTATGTATGCTTTTCACACCTGAGGAAGACAAAGACCCCTCCCATAATGGCCCTATTAAGTTGCTATCAGGCCCTATCATTAGGAGCCTTGCACAAAGAATGAGGAGAGCCTTAAAAAAGAATGGCTTTTTGATTGTTTAGATTTATTTACAACACAACATAATCCAAAGATACACAACAAATGACAAAAAAGCACATTATTGAACACACTGATCTTTAGATCACACACACTCTGTTCAACAGAGACCTTTGTGACATTCCTGAAACATAGTACATACCTGTCCATGTTCCATTTACCATGTTCATGTACAGACTACAGAGACTCATGTGAATGTCAGCAGGACTCAGTGGCTCAGTGGTCCCTGTAAAAAAACAAAACAACAGCAAACAAAAAAAACAACTGTGAATGCTGATATCAAGAGAAAGGCTGCACAATTTTGGGAATACATTTGAGATTTTTCTGGTTAAAATATATTTTTACAATTTATAAAATACACACACACACATATATAATGAACACCAGGTGTGTTGTGCAATGCATATAGCCAACGTGTATGGCTGCATAATAACAATAGTCTATAGCAGGCGGCCTGGTAACACTACACTAGAAAAAAATGTATTGATATGTTACTTCAAATGTTTACAATCGTTATGACGTTCTGACGTAAACCATGAAACCTAATGTTTGGTGCGTTTTGCTTTTCAAACTCAGAGCGCGCGCAGAGAAAATTTACTGGATTGAGCAACTATGAAACATTATTGTTAACATATTATACATATCTAACGTTACATTTGAGCAGATATCCACAAACACTGTATTTAACAGTAAACCCGGATCTAAACATTATAATATTCACCATAGTAGAGTAAACACTAGGCTACTAGCCTACTATATCATGCTGTGCTTTATTATCAAACATAAGAACAACCTTGTGTCGTACATGAATATAAATTTCGCATTGCCTGTGTATAGTTCATATTTCAACATGTTTCTGTCGATTTCATACATTTTAGTCTAGCAACAGCTTAACTGCAATTCAACAATAACACTAACTAATATTATTCATAATACATTTACTTTATACATTTACATAACACAATACTTACCTTACATCTTTCTTGTCTTCAAATCGCGATCTTCTTCTTCTTCTTCTGAGGTAAGTTAAATCCAATGTAAAATCACAGCGTGTTTTCCAACCTCGGCGAAAAGCATTGGACTGATGAAGTTTGGTGCGTTGTTTTTGAGGTAATGAGGGCGTTCGCGTTCCTTCACGTGGATATTTGCATATCAATCTCTTTTGCACGCGTGGGCGTGGTCGAATTAAAAATAATGAGCAAGCGTTTGAGAAACTGGAAATCTTGTTGGTTTTATACAAATTACTTAAACAGAGAATATTTGTTTTTGATTTGAATCAGATAATTTAAAAGTACACACTTACATGTTTATAAAGATACATGGCTCATAAATGTGAGATGTGTATTCGCTGAGTTGTTTCAGTTTATAGACGTGCTCAAGAAAAAAAAAGTTCACCGAGACGGAGAGACAGAACGCATACCCCGTTTATTTTCTTTATTTTACAAAAGCACAATGGTTTGTTTTTATTGTAAGTGGACACATACAAAAATAGACATCTCACAGATTCTTTTTTCATGTTTCTTTTTTCAGTATGACCATAAATGACGGAGTATTTTAAGTCTATGTTGCTGCTATGTGAAAAAAATCGAGCAAATCACGCCGGCGTGATTGCCGACCCCAGAGGGTTCATCAACGCCTGGAACACGGCAGGAGCGTTGACCAAACCGAAAGGAAGAACCCGGTATTCAAAGTGCCCTGAGGGGGTGTTAAACGCTGTCTTCCACTTGTCCCCTTCCCTGATGTGGATCAGATGGTACGCATTACGAAGATCCAGTTTAGTAAAGACCCTGGCCCCCTGCAAGATCTCGAAGGCAGATGACATGAGCGGCAAGGGATACCGATTTTTGACCGTGATGTAATTTAAACCTCGATAATCTATGCAGGGACGTAATGAACCATCTTTCTTCTTAACGAACAAAAAACCGCACCGGCAGGGGAGGAGGAAGGAACAATAGTACCTGCGTCGAGCGAGTCGGACAGATACTTCTCGAGAGCCTCGCGTTCAGGGACAGAGAGAGAATAGAGTCTCCCGCGAGGGGGAGTAGTGCCAGGAAGGAGGTCGATGCCACAGTCATACGGCCGATGGGGAGGGAGAGAAGTGGCCCTGGAACGACTAAAGACCACTCAAAGATCATGGTACTCCTCCGGGACCCCTGACAAATCACCTGGCTCCTCCTGAAAAACAGAAACAGAAGTGACAGGAGGAACAGCTGACAGCAAACATTTAACATGACACGACAAACTCCAAGAAAGAATAGAGCCATTAGACCAATTAATCTGAGGATTATGTTCAACTAACCAGGGATGGTCTAACACAACATGATTAAAAGGTGAATGTAGAACTAGAAAAGAAATTGTCTCTTGATGATTGCCTGAGACGGTGAGACTCACCGGTGCAGTAGAATATTGCACTCGAGAGAGAATACTACCATCGAGGGCGTGGACAGGGGAGGATTCCTTCTGAATAATGAGGAGGATCCCCTGCTCTCGAGCCCAGGTCTCATCAATGAAATTGCCTTCAGCGCCTGAGTCGATAAGGACCAAACATGAGACGGAAACTCCTGGACAACGGAGACGGGCCGGAAAAGTAGTGCGAGTGCGTGGCGGAGGGTCTAGGGTAGAAGCGCTCACCAGTAACCCTCTCTCTACTGGTGAGCCCTGGCTTTTACCGGGCAGGTGGCGACAAGATGGGAGGCAGATCCACAGTACATACACAGCCCGGCCACATGCGGCGTTGGCGCTCAGCAGCGGGGATACGCAGCCCTCCCAGTTGCATGGGCTCGGTCTCGGCAGTGGCGGAGGAAGCTGAGGAGGTCGGAGAAGCAGAGAGAAAAGACCTATCAAAACCGCGGCTGTGGCGGCGAACCTCAAAACGCCTCTCCACTCGAATGGCCATGTCGATCAGGGTGTCCAGTTGAGTAGGGCTTTCGCGGGCTAGGATCTAGTCCTTGATGTCGGCGTTAAGCCCCTCGAGAAAACGGGCTACCAGAGCGGAATTGAATAGAAAAATCTGCCGCTGTCCTCCTCCCCTGGCGGAGAGAAGACAAAAGCCGGGAAGCCTCCGTGCCATTCTCGCGCACGGCCAGTCAGCAGGGAGATGATGAAGGCGATGCGAGAGCAGTCAACGTGGTTGTCTGTAGTGAAAAGACAACTTCACACTGGGTTAAGAAGGATCGACACTCCCTAGGCTCACCGGAATAACACGGCGGATTGTTCACTCTAGGTTCAGGAACGTCATGACTCCTTCCCGGAGATGAATCGACCCGGAGATGATGAAGCTGTTGAGAAATCTCTGACATGCGAGCCGAGAGAGTCCATGGCATGACGAGTGACGGCTAGTTCATCCTCATGTCGTCCCAGCATGGCTCCCTGGATCTCGAGTGCCGACTGAAGAGAAGCGTCCTTCGCTGGGTCCATCTTGGTCAGATTATTCTGTCAGGTGAGTGAACAAAGAAACCCAAACGCAAAGGTGAGCTGATATTCTTTAATCTCAGTTCAGGAGAAACAACACAGGTGGCCGCTTGGCAAAACTTGAACAGAAGACAGTCTTTGGTAAATGTAACAAAAGTCTCTCAATTAATGAAACAGAAATTCTTGGCTTCAGCCGAAACAGGAATCCCAGATGATTGGGATAGGCTGGGTCCGTAGAGAGAGTGTGGGAATGCCAAACCGAAGACCACTCACGTTTACCGAGGCTTTGGATAAGCAGAGGCGAAGCACAGTTAAGGATGGCTGGCACGAAACAGACGTTTCGAAGCTTTGCGAGATCCCGAAGCAAAGATGATTCGAAACACTGATCCGAAGCGTGATTCAAAACACCCACGTCACGTGACAACGGCTAAATGAAGCGTCTAAGTGTTTCATCAGGTGGAGTGCTCCGCCGAATCAGGGTTTCATTGATTGGTCGGTTCGGGAACAAATCACACAATCACACAGTATAAAAGTTTTGTCAACGCATTTTCATATCGTGGGTTTTTGTGAGAGGAGTTTGGTTTTGAGATAGCGGATTTTTGGTGATATAGTGACATTTATAGTGCGATTTGTTTAGTTATATTTAGGATTTAATTTACATTTACACATTGACTTAGAGACACACAGAGTACATATAGTGACACATTAATAGATGCATTGATAGAAATATATATATATATATATATATATATATATATATATATATATAGATAGATTAATAGATAGATACATATATTACAAAAATACAATAATAAAAAAAAAACCAACACATTTTTTATTAGCTCTTTGTAAAGGTTGTTTACGATCAACACCTGCAAGTGACCACTAGGTGTCACCGTGGAGACGGGTTTCGGATTGATTCGAAGCCTCGAAACAAAATGGCACATTTGCTTCGACTGTTTCATTGCTTCACGAAGCCTCGATCTGCCCATCACTAAGCACGGTGTCATCTGAATAATTCTGACAGCAGACGAGACAAGACAGGACAGGACAGGACAGGACAGAGTACAAAACCACTGGATCAATGAGCAGGTAGATACACAGCATTTGGCAATAATCTGACAAAGAACAAAGGAAAAGGAAAGCCTAGAAATAGGGAGTAGAATTAGAGAAAGTGGGAAACAGGTGCGGAGAAGAGGAGGAACAGATGGGATAATGAGAAACGGCTGGAGATGAATGAGATAATGAGTGTGAATGAGTGTGTGTACGAGGATGCAATAACAAGTATGACCAGCAGAGGGAGAAAGAGTAAAGGAGAAGGATACCAGGATCATGACAGAAAGCTCAGTTGCTCCAGATTTCTGTTAGAAGTGGAAGATTTCCGGCTGTTCCGGAAGTGGAAGCAACTCTTCGGATATTGCTTCACTAGTGGGCCCATACCACATACCCGTCTTCAATCATTGCTGCTAGAGGCAATTTGTGACCTAAGGAATGCTGGGATGGAGTGCTTAGTCTTCATCTGTGACCAGGGTTCTGGTAACCGTTCAATGCTTGTTCGTCTTTGTGTTACAAAGGAGAAGCCGTTCTTTGAAGTAGATGCTGTCAGAGTGTTCTGCCTGTGGGATCCACCACATATGATCAAGAATATTCGCAACAACTGGCGCAGCAGCGGTTTCACACTGGATGGTGATCACATCTTCTGGGGCATTTTGGAGGATCTGTACTTACGACAGCAAACAGGACATTCGATTGTGTTGCCGTCTTACTAAGAAGCATGTGCATCTCCCACCGTTTGCTTCCATGAGAGTAAGGTTTGCTACTCAGGTCCTGAGCCACTCTGTTGCTGTGGGGATAAAGACCTTGGCACAGATAAAGCAGCTCACATGCCTGGCGCAGAGGAACTACATGGCAGCTGCCAAATTCTGTGAAAACTTTGATGGCATATTCAACTGCTTCAACTCCAAACAGGTCAAGGATTCCCACAAGCTGAAGTCTGCTCTCTCAGATGCATCCGCCCACTTCCCATTCTTGGAAAAGTGTATGGAGTGGCTCCCCCAATTATCAATTATCTGTACTTTCTACTCCTTACATTTTAAAAATAGCCTCGTTACTCCTATTTCATTTCGGCTTGTCATCGTTCGAAAAATGACAAATTACACAAACGTTTAATAGATCTAAGTCCCGCTTCCTGAACATCGCTAAACTGATTGACTTTGTGTTTTCTTTCTAACTTGTGAGAGGCTGTTACATTTGGCATGCGAAGCGGCAAAACTCATCCGAAGGAATTAGGAAACCTAGATGCGGTAAGTGAGGGAGAAATCAACAGTTTTCTGCTCAAGAATACGGGGCAAATCGCGTCAAATAATGATTTGGGGACAGCCGTTTTTAAATGATAGAACTGACAATCGCGGGATAAGTGGCAAACATAATCGAGAGTGTGTGTGTGTGTGAGAGAGAGAGAGAGAGAGAGAGAGAGAGAGTGAGTGTGTATGAGCGTGTGTGTGTGTGTGTGAGAGAGAGAGAGAGAGAGAGAGTGCGTGTGTATGAGCATGTGTGTGTGTGTGTGTGTGTGTGTGAGAGAGAGAGAGAGAGAGAGAGAGAGAGAGAGAGAAAAAGAGAAAGAGAGTGAGAGTGTGTGTGTGTGTGTGTGTGTGTGTGTGTGTGTGTGTGTGTGTGTGTGTGTGGGTAACCCTACATTATAGAATCAAAATATCCCCATAAAGATGGCAATATCCGAAATTTTTGTTGGGATTTTTTTTTTTTAAACAGCTTATAAATCAGACTAAGTTTTTTTTAAATGCAGCGAGTTATCTGTGATAGGGTTAGTGTAGGGGGGTAGAATACACAGTTTGTACAGTATACAAATCGTTATGTTTATAAAGTCCCCATAAAACATGAAAAAATAACATTGCTTGTTGAAATGAGAGGCCTGTTTGATCAAGTTGAAACCTTGTCATCCCAGTCTCATCAGCGGGACTGAAAGAAGTTTCAGTGCACTTAGGACCCTGAAAACATGTCTCAATGAACACAAGTGACACTTGACAGTATTGTCGAGTCCAACAGGACAAACTTGACAGTATTGATGCAAAACATTTATACCAACAGTTAATTTCTGTTAAAGGGATAGTTCACTTATTTAAAAATGAAAATTCTGTCATCATTTACTCACTCTCAAGTTGTTTCAAACCAGATTCTTTCTTCTGCTCAACACAAAAGAAGATATTTTGAAGAATGTCGATAACCAAACAGTTGATGGTAGCCATTGACTTCCATAGTATTTTTTTTTTCCTACAATGAAAGTCAATGGCTACAATCAGCTGTTTGGTTATCGACATTCTTCAAAATATCTTCTTTTGTGTTCAGCAGAAGAAAGAAACTGGTTTGATTTAAATGATTTTCATTTTTGGGTGAACTATATCCCTTTAATGAAAGATGCAGACGTGTATGGCTTCAAAAAGCAAGGAACAAGAGTAAGACAGTATTGCACTATTGCATTGCACTATGAACGGAGTAAGGTTAAGTCTCTGTTAAACTGCCTCCTTGTCTTTATTAGTTACCTGTAACATTACAGAATTAATGAATTAACGTATCGTTAAGGTCAATATAGACTAAAAACCTTAATACCTTATCCTATTAATTTCCTGATTCCTCCCCTTCTGTGAATGTCCCCAGTCCCCACCAATCTCAAAATCAAACCTACGCCTTTAACCATTCTGAGATGACATGCCTCTGAAGTTTGACTTTTTGCACAAATTACAATACTTATAGGCAACTAGTCATCATATCTTCCGCTCCATGAAACACATGTTAATGCTCAGTAGTACACACATATGGTTCTTTAAAATTGGGCTGAAATTCATTTTCTATGGGCATATATGCGGCTGAAACAGGTAGTGGATCCTAAATTTTTCAACATTAACATTTTAATATAACGTTATAGTGATGGCCTTTAGAAAACATGTTTTTTAAGGAGGTGGTAGTGCACTTTAGTAGGCCCCTGTGGCGCGGCCTAAGCTTTTGTCCTTAATGGCATTTTTTTCCTTGCATTACTTTTACTTTTATACTTTAAGTAGTTTTGAAACCAGTTACTTTTACACTTTTACTTGAGTAAAAAGCTTGAGTTGATACTTCAACTTCTACAGAAGTCTTTTTAAACCCTAGTATCTATACTTCTACTTGATTAACGAATGTGAATACTTTTGACACCTCTGTAAATGAGGAAGTGAACCATTTGAAGAAGACCAGAAAGGCCAGTTTTAATAAGTTGTTAGTGATAACTGTAAAATGTACAGAGAGGTGAAAAATAAAAGGAAAACCCTGATTAAAAGAGTGGAGAAACATCAAATGCAACCATCTGTAAAAAAGCCTGCACTTAATCTTAATTAATATTGTCATAATCCATCCAATTTGATTTGTGATATAAGGTTTACCTAATGCTATATATATATATATATATATATATATATATATATATATATATATATATATATATGTGTATATATATATATATATATATATATATATATATATATATATATATATATATATATATATATATAGCATTAGGTAAACCTTATGATTAATTTAATTCACATTTATTTGTGAATACACATTGTAATGCACAAATTTGACAATATACATGTCACATTCATCGTCTGCACCAGTCTGTCTTCGTCTCTGCACTACACTTCCCAGCATCCCTCATGTTTACACACCTGGCCGTCATCATCGTTGTCACCTGTGTCTTGTTAATCATCATCTGTTTCACCTGTTTTCACCTCGTTATTGTTTATCAGTCTCTGTATTTTGTTTGCTTAAGGTCAGTTTGTCTTTGTCGGTTGTTGTCTTTGTTTAGTTGTGTGAACTGAAGTTCTGGAATGTTTCCCTTCATCTCTGTAAGCTAAATGTGTAAATAAAGCATCTAAATTGAGTTCCTTTCGTCTTCGTCTTCTGCATCCTGCACAACGCCTGACAACACATTGTTTCAAAGCAGCTTTACAGAAAAAGCAATGAGTCCACATTACAATTTAGTTTGATCTGTTATCAGAGGTAACTGACGAAGTTATGTATTTCAGAAATGTATATATACAAATCACAGTTAGCTAAACGTACTAATTTAAACAATGTAATAATTTAAGGCAGAAACAATGAGCTCATTGAAGTAATGAATACTTGTTTGTTGTGAAAATTGTAGCATTGGTGCATGTTGAATCCGTGTATCATTCGTTCTTTTCATATTCAATTGAGATTCCAAAATCGGAAAATGAAAAAAAAAACGTTTTTTTATTTCGTTATTCGTTTATAAATGTGATACCAAAAAACAAATAACGGGTAATTTTTCGTACTTTTGATTTAATGCTCAGATCAAAAAGAGGAAATTAGACAAAGGGTCATGGACAGATTTTGATATTTAATTTGTGTGTACGATATTTAAAAATGTACGAAACCTAGAAAGCGCTGTAGGGCGACGGGCGACTCGGGAACTGGCCATTCTGTAACGGCACGTACCTTGGAAATGTCCATATTAATACCCTCAGCAGAAATCACAGATCCGAGAAAAGGAATAGACTGCGCGTGAAATTCACATTTCTCGGCCTTAACAAACAGTCGATTCTCGAGGAGACGTTGGAGAACCTGACGAACGTGTTTAGTGTGCACTTGGAGAGAGGGAGAGAAAATCTAAATATCGTCAAGATAGACAAAAACAAATGTTTAACATGTCTCTGAGAACGTCATTAACCCTCTGGGGTCTGATGTGTTTTCTGGGTCCTGGAGGTGTTCTTACATGCTCTGACATTTGTGTTTATTTCTGATACTTGTGACATTTTCATGGCTAAAGTCTGATTACACTGTATTCAGCACAAACTCTGCTACAGTAATATGTCAGCGGCATGTATGTAAAAGTTTTTAGTTTTGAGATAATGAGGTTTATGCGTGGTTTGTGAAAAAACAAAAAACAAAAATCACTGAAATAAGATCATAAAACCCTTACTATTTATTTCTTCACAAGACTTTTGAAAATTGTATCACGTAGCCTAGAATATTTGCTTCAAAACTATGTGAAAATCATCTTGACTACTCATTCAAGTCCTTACTACTCAAGTCAATAAAGTCTTTTAGAATGTGTATGACTTGTTTTGGGTAAGAAAGCTTTATGCGAGAAGGCGTGAACCACTATGAATCTCTCATTATTATGTATGCTTTTCACACCTGAGGAAGACAAAGACCCCTCCCATAATGGCCCTATTAAGTTGCTATCAGGCCCTATCATTAGGAGCCTTGCACAAAGAATGAGGAGAGCCTTAAAAAAGAATGGCTTTTTGATTGTTTAGATTTATTTACAACACAACATAATCCAAAGATACACAACAAATGACAAAAAAGCACATTATTGAACACACTGATCTTTAGATCACACACACTCTGTTCAACAGAGACCTTTGTGACATTCCTGAAACATAGTACATACCTGTCCATGTTCCATTTACCATGTTCATGTACAGACTACAGAGACTCATGTGAATGTCAGCAGGACTCAGTGGCTCAGTGGTCCCTGTAAAAAAACAAAACAACAGCAAACAAAAAAAACAACTGTGAATGCTGATATCAAGAGAAAGGCTGCACAATTTTGGGAATACATTTGAGATTTTTCTGGTTAAAATATATTTTTACAATTTATAAAATACACACACACACATATATAATGAACACCAGGTGTGTTGTGCAATGCATATAGCCAACGTGTATGGCTGCATAATAACAATAGTCTATAGCAGGCGGCCTGGTAACACTACACTAGAAAAAAATGTATTGATATGTTACTTCAAATGTTTACAATCGTTATGACGTTCTGACGTAAACCATGAAACCTAATGTTTGGTGCGTTTTGCTTTTCAAACTCAGAGCGCGCGCAGAGAAAATTTACTGGATTGAGCAACTATGAAACATTATTGTTAACATATTATACATATCTAACGTTACATTTGAGCAGATATCCACAAACACTGTATTTAACAGTAAACCCGGATCTAAACATTATAATATTCACCATAGTAGAGTAAACACTAGGCTACTAGCCTACTATATCATGCTGTGCTTTATTATCAAACATAAGAACAACCTTGTGTCGTACATGAATATAAATTTCGCATTGCCTGTGTATAGTTCATATTTCAACATGTTTCTGTCGATTTCATACATTTTAGTCTAGCAACAGCTTAACTGCAATTCAACAATAACACTAACTAATATTATTCATAATACATTTACTTTATACATTTACATAACACAATACTTACCTTACATCTTTCTTGTCTTCAAATCGCGATCTTCTTCTTCTTCTTCTGAGGTAAGTTAAATCCAATGTAAAATCACAGCGTGTTTTCCAACCTCGGCGAAAAGCATTGGACTGATGAAGTTTGGTGCGTTGTTTTTGAGGTAATGAGGGCGTTCGCGTTCCTTCACGTGGATATTTGCATATCAATCTCTTTTGCACGCGTGGGCGTGGTCGAATTAAAAATAATGAGCAAGCGTTTGAGAAACTGGAAATCTTGTTGGTTTTATACAAATTACTTAAACAGAGAATATTTGTTTTTGATTTGAATCAGATAATTTAAAAGTACACACTTACATGTTTATAAAGATACATGGCTCATAAATGTGAGGTGTATTCGCTGAGTTGTTTCAGTTTATAGACGTGCTCAAGAAAAAAAAAGTTCACCGAGACGGAGAGACAGAACGCATACCCCGTTTATTTTCTTTATTTTACAAAAGCACAATGGTTTGTTTTTATTGTAAGTGGACACATACAAAAATAGACATCTCACAGATTCTTTTTTCATGTTTCTTTTTTCAGTATGACCATAAATGACGGAGTATTTTAAGTCTATGTTGCTGCTATGTGAAAAAAATCGAGCAAATCACGCCGGCGTGATTGCCGACCCCAGAGGGTTCATCAACGCCTGGAACACGGCAGGAGCGTTGACCAAACCGAAAGGAAGAACCCGGTATTCAAAGTGCCCTGAGGGGGTGTTAAACGCTGTCTTCCACTTGTCCCCTTCCCTGATGTGGATCAGATGGTACGCATTACGAAGATCCAGTTTAGTAAAGACCCTGGCCCCCTGCAAGATCTCGAAGGCAGATGACATGAGCGGCAAGGGATACCGATTTTTGACCGTGATGTAATTTAAACCTCGATAATCTATGCAGGGACGTAATGAACCATCTTTCTTCTTAACGAACAAAAAACCGCACCGGCAGGGGAGGAGGAAGGAACAATAGTACCTGCGTCGAGCGAGTCGGACAGATACTTCTCGAGAGCCTCGCGTTCAGGGACAGAGAGAGAATAGAGTCTCCCGCGAGGGGGAGTAGTGCCAGGAAGGAGGTCGATGCCACAGTCATACGGCCGATGGGGAGGGAGAGAAGTGGCCCTGGAACGACTAAAGACCACTCAAAGATCATGGTACTCCTCCGGGACCCCTGACAAATCACCTGGCTCCTCCTGAAAAACAGAAACAGAAGTGACAGGAGGAACAGCTGACAGCAAACATTTAACATGACACGACAAACTCCAAGAAAGAATAGAGCCATTAGACCAATTAATCTGAGGATTATGTTCAACTAACCAGGGATGGTCTAACACAACATGATTAAAAGGTGAATGTAGAACTAGAAAAGAAATTGTCTCTTGATGATTGCCTGAGACGGTGAGACTCACCGGTGCAGTAGAATATTGCACTCGAGAGAGAATACTACCATCGAGGGCGTGGACAGGGGAGGATTCCTTCTGAATAATGAGGAGGATCCCCTGCTCTCGAGCCCAGGTCTCATCAATGAAATTGCCTTCAGCGCCTGAGTCGATAAGGACCAAACATGAGACGGAAACTCCTGGACAACGGAGACGGGCCGGAAAAGTAGTGCGAGTGCGTGGCGGAGGGTCTAGGGTAGAAGCGCTCACCATTAACCCTCTCTCTACTGGTGAGCCCTGGCTTTTACCGGGCAGGTGGCGACAAGATGGGAGGCAGATCCACAGTACATACACAGCCCGGCCACATGCGGCGTTGGCGCTCAGCAGCGGGGATACGCAGCCCTCCCAGTTGCATGGGCTCGGTCTCGGCAGTGGCGGAGGAAGCTGAGGAGGTCGGAGAAGCAGAGAGAAAAGACCTATCAAAACCGCGGCTGTGGCGGCGAACCTCAAAACGCCTCTCCACTCGAATGGCCATGTCGATCAGGGTGTCCAGTTGAGTAGGGCTTTCGCGGGCTAGGATCTAGTCCTTGATGTCGGCGTTAAGCCCCTCGAGAAAACGGGCTACCAGAGCGGAATTGAATAGAAAAATCTGCCGCTGTCCTCCTCCCCTGGCGGAGAGAAGACAAAAGCCGGGAAGCCTCCGTGCCATTCTCGCGCACGGCCAGTCAGCAGGGAGATGATGAAGGCGATGCGAGAGCAGTCAACGTGGTTGTCTGTAGTGAAAAGACAACTTCACACTGGGTTAAGAAGGATCGACACTCCCTAGGCTCACCGGAATAACACGGCGGATTGTTCACTCTAGGTTCAGGAACGTCATGACTCCTTCCCGGAGATGAATCGACCCGGAGATGATGAAGCTGTTGAGAAATCTCTGACATGCGAGCCGAGAGAGTCCATGGCATGACGAGTGACGGCTAGTTCATCCTCATGTCGTCCCAGCATGGCTCCCTGGATCTCGAGTGCCGACTGAAGAGAAGCGTCCTTCGCTGGGTCCATCTTGGTCAGATTATTCTGTCAGGTGAGTGAACAAAGAAACCCAAACGCAAAGGTGAGCTGATATTCTTTAATCTCAGTTCAGGAGAAACAACACAGGTGGCCGCTTGGCAAAACTTGAACAGAAGACAGTCTTTGGTAAATGTAACAAAAGTCTCTCAATTAATGAAACAGAAATTCTTGGCTTCAGCCGAAACAGGAATCCCAGATGATTGGGATAGGCTGGGTCCGTAGAGAGAGTGTGGGAATGCCAAACCGAAGACCACTCACGTTTACCGAGGCTTTGGATAAGCAGAGGCGAAGCACAGTTAAGGATGGCTGGCACGAAACAGACGTTTCGAAGCTTTGCGAGATCCCGAAGCAAAGATGATTCGAAACACTGATCCGAAGCGTGATTCAAAACACCCACGTCACGTGACAACGGCTAAATGAAGCGTCTAAGTGTTTCATCAGGTGGAGTGCTCCGCCGAATCAGGGTTTCATTGATTGGTCGGTTCGGGAACAAATCACACAATCACACAGTATAAAAGTTTTGTCAACGCATTTTCATATCGTGGGTTTTTGTGAGAGGAGTTTGGTTTTGAGATAGCGGATTTTTGGTGATATAGTGACATTTATAGTGCGATTTGTTTAGTTATATTTAGGATTTAATTTACATTTACACATTGACTTAGAGACACACAGAGTACATATAGTGACACATTAATAGATGCATTGATAGAAATATATATATATATATATATATATATATATATATATAGATAGATTAATAGATAGATACATATATTACAAAAATACAATAATAAAAAAAAAACCAACACATTTTTTATTAGCTCTTTGTAAAGGTTGTTTACGATCAACACCTGCAAGTGACCACTAGGTGTCACCGTGGAGACGGGTTTCGGATTGATTCGAAGCCTCGAAACAAAATGGCACATTTGCTTCGACTGTTTCATTGCTTCACGAAGCCTCGATCTGCCCATCACTAAGCACGGTGTCATCTGAATAATTCTGACAGCAGACG